>VZTD01004354.1:1231-20641 GCA_013397725.1 Rhagologus leucostigma
TGATGTGATGACAGGATATATGGATTCTAAGCAAGAGAATTACAAACCTGTGTTTTTGTAGCTATAAATAAGAAAGTGTATTGAGTGATTTGGTGGAGGGTTTTAAGAATAGCGGTGTGATTTTGTAGTTTAAGTTAAGAATTTAGATGTTATAATAGAAGTATATGGGTGTATGTGACTTAGCAGGTAATTGGTAGAAAATTGACACACTGCAGTAAAAGTGACCAAAGATGATAGGTTATCAAGTCAAAACAAAGTTTCGTGTTAATTACTTATTGGACCAGAAAGTTATAAATTGCCATGTAACCCTGAAACTCGTGACTATCTTCCATTACGGCGATTTGTTACTAAGCTCCACGGACTCTGAGACTGACACCTTGTTTGTTATTTTAAGTAATAAATCATGTATAACCGTGATAGTCCCATCTCTTTGATGAAAGGTCCAACCAGAAAGAAGTACAGAAACAGAGAAAACCTTACAAGTAGTGCTCCCTACAAGTAGTGCCCCTTACATATGGGGAAGATAGCTATCTATATATTTCTATTTATTTATGTACCTATCTGTCATTTATATCTATGTGTATCTATATGTTTCTACATGTATCACAGAATTGTTGGGGTTGGAAGGGACCTCTGATGATCACCCAGTCCAACCATCCCATCAAGGCAGGGTCACCTGGAGCAGGTGACACAGGAACACATCCAGATGGGTTTGGAATATCTCCAGAGAGGGAGACTCCATGACTACCCTGGGCAGCCTGTTCCAGTGCTCTGCTACCCTCAGTGTAAAGAAGTTCTTCATGTTAAGCTGGAACTTCTTGTGGTTTAGTTTATGGCCACTGCTCCTTGTCCTGTTGCTGGGAACCATTGAAAAGAGTCTGGCACCCTCCTCTTTACACAGAGATATTTGTCTGTATTGATGAGGGTCCCTCTAAGTCTTCTCCAGACTAAACAAGCCCAGCTCTCACAGTCTCTCCTCCTAAGAGGAGATCCAGATCCCTAATAATCTTTGTGACATCTGCTGGAACATCTCCAGTAGTTTCTTGTCTCTTTTGTACTGAGGAGCCCAGAATGTGGCCTTATTTAGGCCAAGTAGAGGGAGAGGATCTTCTCCACGGACCTACTGGTCACACTCTTCCCAATACACCCCAGGATACTGTTGGCCCTCTTGGCAACAAGGTTACCATCTGTTTTTATTAACGTTTTTCTTCTTGGCTACATATATGTACATACATACATATATGTTTAAGAGAAGGTGTTAAAATCATGCGTGCAATCCCTGTCACTCTCTGCCAGGCTGCCCTGATGAGATGCCACCAAGGTTGAGCTGTCACCATGCTGGTACAGTGGGGCTGGGGACACAGCTTGGACCCAGCATCTCACCGTGTTGCAGTACCTAGACAGATGGGCTTGGCAAAGCAGAGACACAGGCAGCACTCTCAGCAAAGGAAGGTAACATCTTCATGAAGCAGAAATGGGACACATAGTGGGCATCACAGTCAAATAATAATATTTACATAACACAATAAATCTGGGTTGTTATTCTTTTACAGCAGCTCTCCTGCTAGGTATCAGCACTGACTCCATCCTTTGAGTATAACAAGAGAAAGCTGATTATGGTCGGTCTGGCAAAAAGTGAGATAATAAAAAGATAAAATTCAAATGTACATTAAATGCAGTGTGCTGGAGCACCTCTCCTACAAAGACAGGGTGTGAGATTTGGGGTTGTTCAGCCTGGGGAAGAGAAGGTTCCAGAGAGATCTCATTGCAGCCTACCAGTAACTAAAGGGGCTACAAGAAGGCTGGAGAGGCACTTTTGACAAAGGCATGGAGTGACAGGAGGAGGAGAAATGGCTTCAAACTTAGAGGCCAGGGTTAGACTGGATATTAGAAAAAAATTCTTCACTATGAGGGTGGGTAGGCAATGGAACAGGTTGCCTGGAGAAATTGTGAATGCCCATCCGTGGAGGTGTTCAAGGGCAGGTTGGATGGAGCTCTGAGCAACCTGGTCTGCTGAAAGGTGCTCCTTCCCATGGCAGGGGTTTGAAAGGAGATGATCTCTAAGATTCCTTCCAACCAAACCATTCTGTGATTCTATGAAATAACAAATTTTTTTTTGGCACCATCAGTGAATGGAAACTACACCCAGGATGGAGACACCATTTTAAAAGCTCATTTAAACTTTGTATGAACATAGTTTCATTCAAGCCACTAAGTTGTTGACAAGCCAAAAAACCCCAGCTGCCAAGACACAGAAGATATCAGACCCAAACACCTCAACTTTAGCATGACTCCTATTGACAACTTATTGTCTCCAAAAAGGGGAAGGAATAAGAAAAGAGATGTGACAGTAAAATCATCACCTGATGAGCAATTAGCATCAATGGCAAGCGAGATCTCACAGATGAACAACCTGACCTGGGAAAAAGAGGAGAGCAAAAAAGGGTAAGTGAGAGACAGAAAGACCCCATGTTTACACTCCAGAGATGTGCAGGAAGCACATTAGAAAAATACAAGAATAAGCTAAAAATTGTATAAGAAAAAAATAGACATGTACACACATGCAAAATAGGATAAAAGAATAAAAGCAATTGTAAAAGCTACACAGGGCTCCTAGGAAAGCCAACCAAAATGTAGCCTAAGCTCTAGAGCATCTAGTAACTCCTCTCAAACAGTTGTGCTTTTCCTGCCTCTGCTAGCAAAGCTATTGAAGAAATACACCTTGTTCAGTAAATACATGTCCACATGCTACGTTCTGAGACATCTGGCCATCAAGGGCATATGAGCTTCTCCACACTCATATCCTCCTGTGTCATTGAAAACACTTTGTAGTGCCATTGTAGCTGGGCCAGCTAAGGCACTGACAGCACACCTGGCATGAAGCAGCAAAACATCCCCAGGCTCTCCTATCCTCCTAAAATTCTCCATGGTTTGCTATTTCAGAAAGTTCTTTCCTTCACCAGGCCAGGACATGAATGCTGTGTGCAGTCTATGGAGAGTAAAGCCTGACCTGGTTTTGTCCAGCAGAGTTGATGAAGCCTTGTCCCTGGGATGTAACAAGCAATGATGTTCCTCTCTCTCCTGCGCCTTGGTTCGACAGTGAGTTTGCTTGAACTTTGAAGCTCTCACCAGTTCAGTCTGCCCCACGAAATTATTACACACTCTGTGTAACATCTCCTGCAATTTCAGTCAGGGACGAGCGAGTTTTACAAGAGGAGGACTTAAAAGGAAGTCTGCTTTCCTAGGGCTGCATCCTGTAGTTAAGCTGCTCAGTGGACGTTCTAAAGATTGAGGCGCTAGGAAAGTCACTTTGTTCTCAGCCTGGCTTCTACAAAACTTGTCAGAAAGAGTTATTTTTGAGACTTCTAGACATAGATCTGTCTCAGTTTAGAGACAAGTTTAAGAGAAAATGCTCTGGAATGCGTATTTTCTCTAAAGAAAAGGGTTTCAGCAATCCCTTTCCACAGATAAGAAATGAGTAGTACTGGATGAAAGCGAAAAAAACCCAATCGTTTATTGACAAAGTGCCCACATGGCACGGGAAAAAAAAATAAATGCTAGATAGTGAATTGTCAGAATTTTACCCCACACATACACATATACTCACACCAGAACAAAAAAAACCCCTACATTGCCAGCGAAGATAAAAATAACGGCTGGCCATGTGGCAGGGAAGAACAAAATGGCACCGGCTTTTGTCTCAGGGGAGGAAAAAAAGTTCATGCAGCACCTAGGGGAAAAAACTGATGGGAACCTGGTGAATCTCTGTTGTTGGTCTCCTCTGCACAGCAGATGAAGCTGGTGGGTTTAGGGTCCTCTCTTCGGCTGAGTCAGCTTTTCCAAGGTTGGGCCAGGCAGAGCAGCTCCTCGAGTCCCTGCCGGTCCACGGCCAATGCTTCTTCCATCGACTCTCTGATCTCAACCAAAACCAAACCAAACAGTTCAAAGAAAAATAACAAAGGCCACTGAAGGATTGCTGTCGCAGCCCCCATGGACAGGCAAAAGAAAAAAAAATACTTCTTGCTCGAGCTAACAAAAAAACCAAGCCAGCTAAGCAACAAAGTAACACTGGGCCCTACCGCACCCAGCATACCCAGCATACCCAGCATACCCAGCAGTGAGGCTTTCAAAAAAACCTGTGCCAGAGCCTCAAGGCTCAACCTCCGCCCCCGGACCCACCTTAAAGCTACAGCAAACATTTCTGGGTATAGAGCAGACGATTAGGGACTAGAGCATCATCATAAAATCATCCCAAGACAAGATCAAAGTTTGTAGACAACCCACCCAAAAAACAATATATAGATTTGTAAATATACATACCCACACCAAGCGCCTCAACCTCCCTTCCTTAAAAACCTGGTGAAAAATACAGCTGTCAGTTTCTAGATACTAAACATTTTACACTCTGAAACACCTGGCAGAATTTACAAACCCAAATCCTAACCAAATCAAGGCACATGCATTCCCAAATACTCCTCTGCTCCTTTGGTATGTCTTTAATAAACACATGGTTCAGATAGAATTAATGAAGCATTTCCAAGGGTTTTCCTTGCATTGTCACAAAAACTTCTCTGCTACCCTTCACTAGGAGTTCCACCTGCAGTAGAAATTATCTTCAGACTCAAAGGTGGGATCTCTGGAGCTGCTACGAATCTCCAGCCTGCTCACAAGAAGACAAGAAGTGCTGCACGGGACTTACCCTTGACCACCATCTCCTGCCTTTCCTTCTTGCTCTTAATTGAGCCCTTGCAATGGACCAGTCATTCAGAAACACCTTCAGGCACTTATCATCCTTTCCTGAGATTGCAAAACAGGTCCCAGGCACACAAGATGGATGACAGGCTGGACCTTACTAATAATGAGTGATGTTAAGTCTTTCATTCAGGCTCTTCTGATGCACACTCTCCTTGACAATGACCACTTGCTTTTCCTTGCATTCATATGCAAATAGCCTGGAATGGCAGGAATTAATGACTTGCCCAACAGTTACCTCTTACCTGCTATAATGCTCTTGTCCTATCACAGTTTGAAATATGTTTCCAAGAAGGAGACATCGTCCAGGACCTCTACCTGAGCTTGCTGAGATACCCTTCCAGCTGGCAGACCAGGGAGAGGACAGAAGGACAGGCATCTCCCCACCCCATGGGACTCACCATTGAGCTGGAACTTGTCGTCAGCCCCAGATCAGTTTGCAGATTAGCAAATTAGCGTTTGCTAATTTGATGCAGATAGGTCAATGTTCACTGCTAGAAAGATGAAGAGAGTCCTCCATGGAAGGTATTATCTTGTCATGGATCAATTCATCAGGAAAGTTATTAATCTCTCCACTCCTGGGAGTCCTTTGAAGAAAACACTTGCTCAGCATTGTCCTGATGCTGAAGGGCTTTTCACACCTGAAGTGCCAGGAAGACTCAGGTGTCATTTCTGCTGTCTCTACTGAAACAGATTGTGAACTCTTTTATCTCAGCCAGAGTAATCCTCCTCCTTCTTGGGCTGTTCTGATTTTCCAATCTGCCAAAATTATGAGTAATAAACAGTATTGCTAATTTCCAGCAGCACACATACACAGTTCTTCTAGTCCATGCACACAGTCTGCTTTCCTGAGTTCATTCTCAAGCCAAATTTTGGTCTGTTTTTGTACCCACTTTGCACAAATCACATTTGTACATTTTTGAACTCACATTTGTATTCCAATGGAGGAGCTTGCCATTGATAACTTCTCAAGGGGATGAATGCCCTCTGCTAGGCCTAGTGAAGACGGCTTCACTACAGCTTCCCAATTGAAGGCCCAAATGGAGCCACCCGATGGAAGAAAAATAAATATCCCCGTATTACAAATTTGACCAAGTACTACGCAAATTCATATTAAACTAGTAGAATTATCTCATTTCCAGCAGCTCTCAGCATGCAATTTCAAGTAAATAAGCATCAAGCTATCAGCTTGAAATTCTCGTTGGGAGCTGTGTGTTTTTAACGAGCTGCCACCAGTGCTGGGGTTTGGTATTTCCCACTTTGCTCTTTCCTGCACTTGTCTTTTTCTTTTTAATGAAATTCCATGGATATCAATCCACCTGCCAGGATGTTGCCAGAGGATGTGGGCAGGAGTGAGGAATTTGGGGCAGCACCATCCTTGGGAGCGGCTCAGGGAGAGCAGCAGCAGCAATTGCAGAAGACAAGGCAGGACTTTAGTGCCTTTGGCAGCAGCAGCAGCAGCAACCACTGCTGTGCCAGGCTGTGTGCCAGTGCTCTGATTGCCACAATTGGGGAAATTAGCTTGAACTAAATGGTAGCAGGTCTGTCTCCCTCTCCTCTTTGTCATCTGCATCCAGCCCTCTTCTTGACATTCACAATTATAACGGCGATAATATAATCCTGGATGTGACCATTCCACCTGTGCTTGGCAGAGAGACCATTCACAGCTCATCCAGCAGCTGGATGTCGTGATCAGTGAACTCTGCCTGGCTTTTCAGGTCCATCCCTTCCTGGATAGCCCATCTCAAACATTCGGATACTGCACCATGAGAGGCTGGTATAGGAGACAGTGGCCTGTTTCCAGTGAAGATAGCACTTGCACAGGGATCCTCCAAATTCCTGGCCAGAGGTATAGGGAGATGGCTAGCTGTGTTGAAGGGTGTCCTCACTGGCACCCCCTTACACAGACTGTCCTTTGAGATACGAGGGAGAGTGCAAAGGTTTTACAGCCATACTGGTTTGATGTTGGGGTGAGGAAGCAGACACAGCAGACACAACTCCTTGCCCCGCTGTGGAAGGACCCAGAAGCTGCTGAGGTGCAGCTGTAGCAGGATAGAGAAACACCAATGGCCACACTAAAGTTTTCTGTGGTCTGCTGGGCCACAGGAAAGAAGAAAGAGTTTGTAGATAACCTTTGAGTTGGATCAGGGGAATCAACCAAGCAAAGACTCAAACCACTGAGTGTACATCATCATTTCTAAGTTTGTTAGGCTTGATCCAGAACTGAACCAGAACAGCTTCAGCCAAAGCTTAGTTAGAACTGAACTACAAAGTCATCAGCCTGAACTGATTTTCCTTTCGCTGTGTTTTCCACTCTGAGCTCTCTCTTTTGCTGTTTTCTGCTGCATCATTCAATAAACACCAAGACAATCTGTTATGTCCAAAAGAAAACATGACAAGGCCTGATAAGCAAGCAAGCAAGATGAAGAAAATCTAATGTTTAATGGATTACTGCAGCACTATATTTAGAGAGGTTCTCTTGGCAGCACCCTGGGATTTATACAACACATCAACATGTCACTACTTGGGATAGCTGTATATTTTGAGGCTATGTCAGGGACAAGCTCTTGGGTATGCAAGTGCAGTTTTATCCACAAGGCCAAGCAAATGCCTTGTATACGTGCAGCACTGCCGTTTACTCCTGGCTTTTTAAAACACAGGCAGTGCATTCCACCTTACTCCTCATTCAAGCAACCCTTTTATCACTTTTATTGGCATTAAAGACAGAGGAAGTTTGAGGATGCAAAGTCTCTTCCGGAGAAATCTCTTACAGATTTTCCAGCAACACATGAGACTGAGCACCTACACATTGCCGTCTTGTATCCCTCAACAAGTCACAGTGCTGGAGACTGTCGGGATCCAGGGGGTGTTCTGGTGGGGTACTGCGACCTCCAGATCCGACTTTAACAGAAAGTCACTCAGCAGCCACTGCATTCACACAGACACACACACACACATGCTCCGGATCTTTTCTTCGACAAGTCGACGGCAAAGAGGCAGTAAGGGTCTTTGTGTGGAATTCCACGGCACAGGTTCATTCAAGCCCCATGTGTGAATGGGACAAAGCACCAAAGACCAAGGGGGACGGAAATTTTCAGCCTATATACGGGGGCGGGGAAAGCAGCAGGAGTAGTACATAGGCGGGATTAGGGTTCAGGAGCCAATGGGAAAATCTGAGTGAGTGGCAGGGAACAAGGGCCAATGGGAGAGTGGGCCAGGGAGAACTTTCCAAAGGAGCAGACAAGGTACAAAGAGGGCGGAGAGGCCAGCTGGGGAAGCAGAACTGGGATACATTTCCATAACAGAACAGGGCATTCTGGGGGAGGCTTTTTTAGTCAGTTTAACCTGGGGAGCTCTCTCGGGGTCTGTCCCTTTCACTGGCTCCCACAGGAGACTATAGAATTTAGCACTGAGAACCACTTCTTCATTTTGCATCTGGAGAAGCAAAACACACAATGCTTATGCCGACACCCCCAGCAAGAGATAAAGGCTGTGAAGGGCACCTGTCAGGCATGTTAAACCCAGGAACTCAACTATGTTTGTTGACAGGGTATCTAGATTTAAGGCAAGAAAATGTTCTTCAGGTATCAACCTTGGAAGACATTAGGCTGCAGAGCAAGGCCATGAGTGGCATGAACAGAAGCTTTCCTGGAGGCCAAAGAAGGTTTGATTGATAGCATATGAGAAAAGAATAATAATTAAACTTTCTTCTGTATTTCCAGTGTTACCTCTTTTCCTTCTCATGGCAGAAATTTCCTTTCCCTTTGCCTAGAGAGGTTCAGGGTAGGAATTAGTGAGTTATTTACACTGTGGGTTTAGGGTACCCAATAATGAATGTTTGAGGCTGGACACTGGAAGATCATGGGCACAAAAATATCTCTAGATGTATTTTACACCCAGTTTGTTCCCTGGTATTTTTTCACTCTTTTAATTTTTTTATTCCCCTTTTTTTCAATGGAAATGAAGGTGAGTGACAAAGCTGAGCTTAGAATAAAATAAGAAGAAACTTGGGAAAATACAAATTGATGCAAAGCCAAAGGTAAAACACTGAAAATCATTGAGAAATGTACTGACTTCAGTGCAATTTGATCAATATCTACAGGGAAAAGCAGACAAATAACTTTCTTGGAATAAAGTTCCCTGAGCAAACACTTAGAGGATTTGGATAAGGCAAATTTGTAGAGAAATAAAGAGATTATTCTGAGTTAGTATAGAGCACATTTATGTCCTAATACACTACTACGTGAAATCTTGTTGTATTTAATGCAAACATTAGGATCAGCAGAAAAAGACTGGAGTATGGGTCAACTGTCTTAATAAGATAAGGCTTTATCTGTAATCCCTAAGGAAAAGGACAGTGGAAAACTGAGCCGCTAAATATGGTAATAGCTATAAGAAATGTATTTTAGGAGGTACTTGAAAGGCAGCTCACACATCTTCAAAAGATCTACAGATTCCTCTTGACTGGAATGGAAGATTTAGGCAGTCTGGAAAGCCATTTTCCTGGCACTTGCTCATGAAAATAAGCATAACTCTTTCTATTCAGGCTAGTAAGCCAAATCTACCACCCAGCATGCCAGCCCATGAGCTGTGAATTTCAAGGGGCAAAAGACACATTGAGAAAAGAGACAGCAAATAGAGGTAAGGGTGTGGTAAGAGATTGCTACTGGGGATGGGGAGGGCAGGTAGGCTCCTGATGGAGAGAGGAGCCCATGGGAACCATGGGATAAAAGAGAATAACTGACTGATGAATACAGGCTCTGTTTCTGCATGGGGTGGACAAGGGAGGATTCAGCCCATTGGGGGAACATCACAAAAAGCTCACTGCTTATATCCATCCTGCAGTTCCTGGCTGTTCCCTGGAGCACTATTGAACTGACTCCACTTTTGTTGTCCAAAAGATAAAGTCAGCTTCATCATTGGCTTCAAAGGCTAGCTTTGCCTGAATAAGGAGTCACAGGACTTCACCTCTTTTGAAAGGCAGCTGAGTGGGTAGAGTTTGTGTGCTCTCCAAAATTGCTATCAGATTGCTCCAGCTCCTTTTCCAGTATGCACGGGTACCAAGCCAATGAAACACCTTCCCACACAAGGCGCTTGGAAACTGGGTTTAGGTCACAGACAACTCTTCATTCAGTGATGCAAAATATATGGTTCATGAACAGAAAAGGGATGTTCAGGCAAAGTCATTGAAGAGCTCACCCAAAAATAACCCCACAGATTTGGGGACTGATGTATATTTTACATACGGTTTGGGGGAAAATTTAGCAAGAAACTAAACATAAGAAAGTCTTTTTCTTTCAAGTTTACTGGTGTTACTTAGTCCTGGTTCTTTTCAGAAATAACCCTCACTAATAAGACAATATTCATTTATTACTTAGTAATCTTTCAACCTGCAACATGAGACATGGTTTAGTGGTAGACTTGGAAGTGCTGGGTTAACAGCTGGACTCGATGATCCTGAAGGGCTTCTCCAACTTAAATGATTCTATGAATCTTTGATTTCTTTTTAAATAACATCTGCAAAAGGTATTAGACAATGCTCCCTCAAATTTACATTCAAATGTAAAGTAAAAAATTCAAATTCAAGCCAAGTGAAGCATTTTAATGAAACTACATCTTGTCAATCTCACCTCATAGCATTTCCTCAATGACGTAAAATTCCATTAGGATCACACTAAGCAGAAAAAGAAATACAGGTTTTATATGTCAGTAACTGCATATAGAAGATGTATTTATCGTGAATAAAAAGAACGCATGTCCAAACTAATGCACATCCTGTTCTTCCTTTAGTGGCCACTGTTGCTCCTTAAAAATAAAATCATGGCAAGGAGATTAAATCATACTGCACTGGAAAGGAAAGAAGAGTGAAGAAGACCTGAAACATCTTTTCATTTCAAGTGTCCACTTTCCTGCTTAGTAATGTTTCACTAACAGATCAAACATTGCCAGTCAGAGACAGCACAGTGCAATCCTGCACATCCTCTTGCCTGAAGCAAGAGGGAGAATCATCTGGTTTCAAACCAGAGCTGCAATGATTTTGTTGGAGAGGCAACAACTGCCTTTCAACTGCTGAATTACTGATCCAGAAAAAAACAAGCAAAAAAATTGCAACATCACACCTGCTATGTGACGTTTAAATTAAAAAGTCGCTGCTCTTCAGTTCAAAATAGGCTAAGATACAAACGTAGTTTTGCTCAATATTTCAAGTGATATAGTTTCCTATGCTTGCTACTAAGTATAACAACTATAACAGTTATTTAAATATCATTTTCTTATTGGCAAAAATTTGTATGTATAAACACATAAAACACTAATACAGTGCTGCACTGATAGTTGATTGCATAAAAAACCCAATAGCATTTATGTGGGCTGTGAGAAGCATCATTGCTGCTATAATGATGATGGCATATTTACAAAATTTACATGGGATATTGGTGTACACATCCTTTCAGATGATGAGCATTTCCAGAGAGAATTTATGTTTCCCCTCCTTGCCTTGGAATAAATATAGTGATATTATTGTTGGCAATAACAATTAATATTGCTAATAAAATCTCTGGACTATCCACTCAAGTCAAGGCAGAAAGCCCATAGTGGCAGATATGCTGCAGCATAGCTCTTTCTGTGCCATGAATCTGCAACCTGAATAGAGAAGATAGATAACAGAACATAGGAAGAAAGACGGGAAAGGAGATGCACAGAGTCACACAAGATGTCAATGCGAGCAGAGGTTTTATGAACCATATGTTTACAGCCCAACACCTGGATCACACAGATTTCAGGGAAAGGGCACAGCCAGAACTCAGTGTATGTCATTTTGGAAAAGCAGAGAACAGCTCCCAGCATCCCTCATCTGATTCTTCCACTACTTCAAAAAAAGCAAAAGACTAACAATATAATGTCATGCTTGCCTTTTATCTCATGTACCTGCCCGATATGGCATGTCACAGAGAAACAAGCTCTGCCTCCAACCTGCTCATGTATGAAATCAAGTCTAGTAAATCAATAAAGCCCTGAAATTTAAGTTGGTGCAATTTTAAGGTGCATTTCCTATTCAAAGGCTGAAATGAAATGCCTCATAACCGTGTTTAGTGAGAAGACGTGTTGCTAATCCCACACAGAAAAGCAGAATTAATCAGTATGTTTCTACACGCTGATAACAAAGAAGCAGCAGCCCTGGGCAGCAAATGTCTTGCAGGCTAAATACAGATCACAGTTTTCAGCCAGTATGTTTAGAATGTATCCCTAAACCATCTGTCAACTAACAAAGTCCCAAAAGACATTTTTTTGACTTAGGGTAGTTTGCTTGGTAACTCCATCACAGACATTTTCCAGGTGCCCACCCACCACCAAGCCACCGTAAAGCCAGCATTCATCCACCAAGGAAAGGCATCTTCATGAAGGCAGTGCAAGTGGCACTTGCCTTAGAGAGAAGAAGCCGTATCCATGCCGTTTCTCTTTATGTTCTGTTTTGTCCTCCTGCAGAAGCACCCCTCCAAGGAACGAGATCTGCCTCTTTAATCTCCCTATTTTCATGTCACATCAACTGGAAAGGTCAAGCAAGCAACATGTTTACCAGTGCTCTTCCTTCAGAAGTTTGGTAATACCTTCCACAAGATTGTTTTTGCTTCTCTCAAGACATTTACCAGACGTTAGTACACTTTTTTTTTCTTTGGAGATGATTGCTATCAGCACTGGAAGAGCTCCTCAAGACTGCTAAAAGGAAATGTCATCTCACAGTATCTAATTTCCAAAACAGCCTCTTGTGCATGCAAGCCCAGAGCAGCACTCATCAGTTCTGCAGCACTTTCTGTCATGGAATGTTATGACCATTATTACACATTTAAATATTTCTCAAGAAGTGCTATTTGAATAATTAAGAACAAGATATAAGTTTGCTGCTTTCAGGATGATAGCAATTGAAGACACATAAATGGCAGCCCAAGTATCAGAAAAACAAAGAGTTTTCCAGGGTGACAGGCACTGGTAATAGCAAGGAGACATGTGGCTGTTGACAATGTACATGTCCTTATCCCCACTGTTGTTTCAACTGAGCAGTACTTTCCACTGAGCATTTAGAAAGTGCTTATGGGGTCATTTTAGAAGAGCCATATACACAAAGATTGCTTTTCTTGACGATTAAAGAACAGAAGGGGTAAAAGCAGATCTGTACTTTCATCATACTCAGCCCCCTGACTTGCAAGAAGTTTCCTGTATGCGAGTCCAGCAGAGCTCTGGTGTACTGAGATATTTCATAGGGCTTCTCCATGGCTTGGAAATTTCAGCCAAATTACAAGTGAAAAGTCAGAGTGAAAAATAGCTGTTGCTTTAAAAAAAAAAATCTTAATTTCTCTGAGGTCTTTGCTATATTTCACTATATTCCTTAATACACACATCTGAACAAATTATTCTGAAGAAGTGGTAAAAATCAAGGAAGCAGAATCATAAGACTTTTCAAGGTTTCGTTACCCTTACTAGGGACTAATCCCCTGAAAATCAGCAGGACAACATAAAGTACCCAGTATGGGACAAACCGTTAAAAATTCTATCATTTTATGAATGGATAAATATCAAACTTGTGTCTTTCCCACTGAGCAAACACTAGAAGATTCTGCACACAAGAAATAAAATAAAATCCTGAGCACTTCATCCCCACCCTTGGGACTTACCAAAGGTGTGTCTTAATTCTGCTCACAGGCAAGATTAGAAAAGCCTCCTCTTAATTTCTTTGCCTCTTGCAGTGAAAATATGAGCATCCCTTGGCTTAATAATTAATGACACTTGATGGACCCTGATCCTTGCAGATGCAAGCCACCTCAGTTGTACTCTTCTTACCTAGAAAACAAAGAGCACAAATATTTTCTGCATGAGTACAATATACCATAAAGCCATAATCTACAGGATAGAGGAGAGCTTTCAGAGCTCCAATATGATGCTGTCGTTGGCTTGAGCTCTTCTACTATTCCACATTTCTAAAAAAACATTAGCCAAACAATGTTCAGAAATAACCAACAGGCTGTGCTGGCATTCATGTTTGCAAACGATAGAGGTCTCGTGCCTGCAAAGCATGTGATTAACGCCACTGCCCTGTATCCCTGTATTCAAACTGGCATCCCCATACTTTCATTATTGTTTCCTGGCAACAAAGCATGGAGGCACTTTCAGGAATGCTGACAATCTGTATTCATCCTGCAGGCAGACCTTTGTGAAGAGCCCTTACGAAACGAATGAGTGGATCAGTGCTCCTACAACATCAGACTTAAACACAAAATCATTTTTTTCCCTGCATGGGGAAAGTATTATTCATGTATAATTTTGTATTTATTCAAATTTATTTTTTCATTTTATTTATTTATTTATTCAATTTAATATTTATTATTTATTATATATTGAATATTTATTTATTCAATTTATTCATGTATATTCATGTAATATTCAAGTATTATTCATGATTATTTTACCTAAAAATCACTTCTATTTTTTTTCTAGATAGGTTTTTTTTGAGTCATACCATACTATTTCACCCCAAAACGTAACAATCCCACTTCTGTTCATATTGCATAGAACAAACCTGATTTATCAGTTTTGTTTTATCAGTTGGGCAGATGGTTGGGGTGTTTTTTTTCCAGCCTGCAGGATCAATGAGACAAATCTAAAATAGGCATATATTTTTTTAATTCTTATTTTTTAATAGAATATAATTAGTGTTTCCATTTTTAAACAGAGATTGTTTCATTAATATCAAGACTAAAAGACCCACATCATGAGGATGTTGGAGAGATATGGCTCTTGAACTTTCTTACCACTAAACTGAGGCAGAAGTAACTGTTGTAGTTTAATAGCTAAGAAGTTACTAATGGCAGGAAAGCAAGAAAAGGAGATGCTTTTTATATCTTATACTATGGTGAATGCACAAGGAGGATTGCTCCCTCCAAGAGCATGTCCTCCTTTATGTTCAAGCAGGCAAGAGGCAGAAAGGCAATGAAGAGGAACATTCACAAGTGTTTTCAAATAAAAAACATTTTCTCTTCATTTCCCCTTCTCCTGTTTGGGAGGCTCTGAACTGAATGGCAATGGAAGGCAAGGCAAGGGAAGGGGTCCTCCTACAGTAATTCAGTGCTACCCCAGAGGACTGCATGCCTTTCTGGTGTGCTAGGGATTTTGCTGTCCATCAGACACTTTTCTCATTTGCACTTGTAATCTGAAATGGTACCCACTAACAGGGATGTTTTTCAGTCTAGAGAAAATCTGGACTGGTTAAAAAAACCCCAACCAAATAACCAAAAATACTTCTGCTGAATTAGGATTAGGACATGGTTTGAAAGAGAGTATTTGGAAAGAGAAAGGAAAATGCTTTTGTTCCCTGTTCTTGGTTACAGAGAACTTCCACCAGCATTCTGATCCCAAGAGACATTTCTCTTTCATTTTCAATATGTTGGTTATATTGGATTATGCAGGGAATCTGGATCCTCTGAGGAACATCTCCTTTGACTCTCACTCCTCCTGACCTCCCCCACCAGCCCTGGTAAGGCTTTAGTTAATGTTGAGGTGTTTAACAAATGAATAGACCCTTATGCACTGTGTCTGCCTTCCCCAAGAGCTTGCTCATACTGAAATGTTGTCAGCTTTACAGCATGTGGAGGCAGAAGAGATATATTGCATGGTCTTATCATAAAGAAAAAAAATACCTGTATTGACAAAGAGTCTATACCCAGACTCTTTATTGATACTGTTAATAATTTAATGTTGTAAGGCAAAATCTGTTTGACTTTAAAAATATCTGAGCATACCTTGCAATAGTAAATTTTCTGTGGGTTTCTCTCTGGCAGCTGGCTCTGGTTTGAAGTCCAGCCAAAGACATTTTTTGGATCATTAACGTTGCCCTGTGACCAAGATTTTTTCCCGCAATGGTTGTTTTCTTGGATAAAACTGTCCAGGTATTGAGAAAATGAGTAATGTGTTTCAATCACACTTAGCAGATCTAAAGGGTTAGCTGCCCCTTGCTGTAATATATGACTCTGGCTGTGTTAGCCCAAAATGAGTTTAAGATGGATTTCCTGGAGGAATGGTTCATGGCATATAATCTGGCTGCTGAACAGAATTTCTTAGGGTGACAGCATCCCCAGCCAACATACTCAGAGGCTGCAGCTGCTGAACAAAGTCAGCATGGGAACATTCCCTTTGTATAAGCAGATGTTCCACAAAAAAAATAACATTTTTGAAGGGCTCAGTGAAGTGGAGAAATACAGTCCTTGAGACAGGAGCTGTGACACAATCCACAACTATGGTCATTTATACACGTATGGTCTCAGTATGCAGGGGCAAGAGTTGACACCATTACAGCTATGATGAACTGGGGAAAGTCACATAGAAACGTAAACACCAAGCACTGAGGAATGTTATTCATCCTCTCCTTATTTACAGACCCACTTGGGCTAAAGGACAGGTTACTCCCTTCCCAGGATATGGATTTCTCCCTTTGATTATCACCTGAAATTTAGAGTTCAAACTTTTCTGAATTCCAAAGGGGCAGTAACAGTCACAAGTCTTGTTTGCTGCTTAGCTATGAAGAGCAGACATGGACAAAGAGTGATATTGATCAACAAATGTGACCCATTAGGTGACTCTCCTTCAGACTTGTTTTGGATGCCAGTTCCCACTCAGTTCCTGTTTTCAGGAGATTACAGACTAATTTGCCAGAGCTGAGAAGCTATGGGCTGTCCCTCACAGGGCTGGCTGCAGATCAGCATCATGTGTTTGGATGGAGACCAAGGCAAAGGGAATCTTTAGTGGGAATACCCAAATCCATCACAGGAGAATGTGATCAGAAGTATCTTTATGCCTTTATTTAAAGCTGTAATATTGCACAGGACCAGCTGTAGAAATTTCTTCTTTTTCACAGAAAATGCATTTTCAACCCCCAAATTTCAATTTGTCATTATATGTGAATGTTTAACACTGCTTTATTCCTAACACAGTGTTAGGAAGGACTAAATACGCACAGAGACTGATGGACTAGTAAAAACCTAGATCAAAAAAAAAAACCCAAATACCCAAAATATTTTGCAATCAGCAAACAGCAAAAGACTACTATATTTCTAACATTCTATTGCAGGTTTGGGAAAGGGCAGTCTAGAAGGCAGCCCAGTATTCTCAGGCAATACCACCCAATAGGTGCATCTTCACTGACAAACTCATCTAAGCTGGTTCTGTCCTGCCCATCCCGCCCTGTGTCCTTGGATGGAGGGGAGGTGAGCAGATCACTTTTCCCATTTGCTTTATGGCTGCATTTCTCCATGCATTCTCAGATAGTTTCAACACCTGCCTGAATCAAGCAGGGGAGGGAAGAGCACTGAAAAGCTCCCATCAAATACCTGAAATCACCAGTAGTTTCACAGAAGTCATCCTCCTGTGCATTTGTCACCTTGATGTTACCACTTCGCAAGCTAGCTAAATCACTGTTGTAGTGAGAATGTCTCCCTGTGTGGGAAATCACACCTCTGGCAGTGTCACGATCCGCCCAAGACGAGCGGGGGTCATGATGGTTCGTTAACCAAATCTCAGAGTGCAAAAGAAACACAAACGGGGATAAGTGTAAATTTCAATCAGCACAGTGTATTTTATTGCGTACCAACGCGGTGTAATCGCGATAGAAAGGGAGAGAGATGTAAGGAAACAAAGGATAGTGAGACAGAAAAAGGGGGGGTTATAGCTACCAACGGCCAGGCAGAGTCCTCTTGATCCGTGGTCTTCCGTGGGGGGATCCCAACAGGGGTCTTCCTAGAGAGTCCTTTTATAGTCCTTTTCAAAAGCGAAGGGCAGCTGGCCAAAAGGTGCAAAAGCGAGGGGCAGTTAGCCAAGAGGTGGGGGAATAAGACCCATTGTTTTTGGGGTAATGGTGCAGGGCAGGTGCACGGGACGTTCTCGCTCCAGTACAGCCCTTCCCGCCTGGGCAGCAAGGAACAGCACCAGAGCAACCGGTTCAGCGTGCATTCCTGCAGGCACCTGGCAGACATCCCACCTCGGTCTGGCTAGGACTCCTGTACCCTCTTTCCCTCTTTGGGGTTTTTTTTAGCGTCTTTCAGTCTCTGTCCTCGTCGATGATCGTGAGGCAGATGAGGGATCTTCGGACCGTCTCTTACAGGTAGCAATGTAGACTTACTTCCATGTAGCAACTGGGAAATCACATTTTCACATTTATCTGAAAAATTACTAAACACAAAGTAATGAAGTTGTATTAGTTGAATGGGATTCTCCAGGATAAATTACCACATCACACAGAATTCAGGAGGGAGAAGCAGGAGTAGGACTTTACAGTACCTTTGTCTTGCAAGACAAAGAAAAAATAAAAATTACCTTTTTAAATAAATTTTTTCAATGCTAGAAAATATTCAAGTGTTTTAATGAAGGACAAAAGCCTTTTATCAAAATTCAATATAATTTATATGAACATTCGTAATGTCTTGGTTTGAAAGACAAGTGTCTGCCAAGGAAGGTGGGAACCTCCCTTGGAATGGAGAATACGATGCCCTTCTGTAGCGGGTTTAGTTCGTAACCGGGCGGAAACACCAATTAAGTGTAGTGGGTTTGTTCGCATTTTTCACCTTCTGTGAGATAAGAATTAGGCGGAAATGCAAAGCAGGCTTCAAACTTTAAAGAATATAAAGAATTTTATTAACAGAACTAAAAGAAAAAAAGAATAGTAAGGGTTAGAATAAACCTTCAGAACACTTCTCCCCATATCCTCCCTCCTCTTCCCACTTACAACACAGAGACACAAACTTGGGATTATTTCAGTCGATTTACCACTTCTATAATAGTCTTTCATCAGTTCACTTAGGGAGAAGAGTCTCTTTCCCCATGCTATGGGGCTTTTCCACAAGAAAGAGTGTTCTCATGGCTTCAATATCATACCACAACAGCTGCCCGGGGTGGTTTTCTGCTGGCATGTGAAAAGTCCTTTCCCTCGACTTACAACTTTCTCCACAACTGTTTTCAAGGGTTCAGTCTTAGCTAATGGGGTATTATTTTAAGAATGAGCTATTAAAGAGCAAAGGTTCTCTTCACCTACTGCTGGAATCATCTTCATCTCTAGGAATAGAGGTCTTCTTCTTCCCTGGGAGCAAGGGTCTTCACTTCATCACTACCTCTCTCTGTTCAGGCTTCTCATTGGATCACAGCTACTTCAACATTTACTTATTTCAGCACAGGCATCTTTGCTCATGGCTACAATTTGAACGCTCCACTCCCCCATGCTTTCATGAAATTATAAAAGGGTTCTCTGATGTATCATAGTCCATCACCACAGCTTTACAAAACAATTTCAGCTTTTAGGTTAGGTTTGAAACATCTCCTCTATCTCTTCCCTCTGGGCTTCAGCTCTTTCTTCTTCACTGACTGGTGTCACTATCATGGTGTCTATTTGCATGCCTTTGCCTTTCCCTTTCCTCTGACCTGGGAGAGGATTGATGTCTGCAGGTTTCATCTCTTCTGGGGAACTCACAGTGTTGAAAGGGTTAATCTTACCCAGGCCTGGGTTTTGCAGCTGGAACTTATCTTTGGCTGGTGGTCACATGATTTCTGCCAAATGGCAGCCGGACCAGAGAGGAGGCCATCCACGCCACGGGGCTGCTCTAACGGAGCAGGACCGGTTTGCAC
>VZTD01004354.1:21065-33717 GCA_013397725.1 Rhagologus leucostigma
GAAATTAAGGGGCTTTCAGGCAAAGATATGGGAAAAGGAATAACAGTTCTTTACTAGTATGTGTATGTATAACAAGGCAAACAAACAACACCAGTGGT
This sequence comes from Rhagologus leucostigma, assembly GCA_013397725.1. Lineage (NCBI taxonomy): Eukaryota > Metazoa > Chordata > Aves > Passeriformes > Rhagologus > Rhagologus leucostigma. The sequence goes on from VZTD01004354.1 coordinate 21,164, forward strand.
AACAACAAGAAACAAGAACAGAAAACCCAATAAACAGTCTCTTCCCGCTCTGTAAGGAATTTTCCCTTTGGTGTAGTTACGGTCACAGCCGGCAGGGCAGGTGCAATGATCCCCTTGCAAGTGCAGGGGGCGCTGTGGCGCGAGCTCAGTCTCATTTTCCCCACGTGGCAATGATGGGCTGGCCGGCAAAAATGGGCTGCAGCAGCAACCTCAGAGCAGCAGCTGGAATGGTAGGTTGGGCTCACCCGGGGCAGCAAGCAAGAGGCAGCAGGAACTCAGCAGCTGCGGCAGGAGTCGCGGAGTGTCCCGGCAGGCAGGGGGTGCGTGTCTACAGTATAGCAAAAAAACCCAGAGCAGTGGCAGAGGAACAGCAGGGCTGGGCAGCGGCAGCCCAGCTCCCAAATACGGCCAGGAGAGGCTCCCTTGGAGGGGCTCGGAGTCCCAGGGTTTCCCCTGAGGCACCCGAGTGGATGGTGAGGGTCCTTTGTTTGGTGACGTAGGGTGTTATTAAGCTCCCAGTGCAATGGCCGCTCTTACAAGCAGAGCTCTACTCACGGTAGGAGAAGGCAGCAGGAGACGGAATCCCGCAGGGGCAAATTCTCCCCACACCACCCCAGCCTCTCTCCCCCTCCGATGCCGATGAGTGAGAGAGCGAGGAGCTGCGCCCAGCCCCTTCACCCAGCCCAAATCTCAGGGTATCTCTGCCCTTCCAAGAGAAAACCCCCCAGGTAAAGAGAGAGTAGCTAACTGCACCCTTCCCCTGAGCTGTGGCAACTTCTTTTGTCTTTCTTAAGTACCAGTCGTTATGGTTTCTTAGCAACATAATGGGAGAAGATTCCCTGAGAGAAAGAAACAAAAGGAAAAATCCTAAACCCCCAACAACAAAACACTCCTAGTCATCTTTTAAGAGAAAAGTTTTCTCTAGAAAAATTATAACCAGCTGTATGTGAAATAACTGCTTCTCAGTCTGAAATCAAGAAAATTTTATTTGATTTAGGACATTAAATGTTTAATATTGTAACCAAAATTGTGGTGGAAAGGATTATCTTAATGCACCTGAGCACTTCATTTGAAGCCAGCAGCTTCATATGCTCATCTATCCAAGCATCTGTTCTCACTTCTGTCTTTGGAGCTGAGAAATTTATGCATTTGAAGGTAAGATCTTATCTCACAGAGCTGAGATTTCGTTTACATTCCTGAAGGCACTATGGCCTAAATCATAGTCATAATGAAGTCTTTTAGAAAGCCGATGTGTGTGCACATCGTGTGCAGGTGCTCCACAGCACATTCCACATGAAGTTGAAGCCATGTTTGATGTTGACCTTGACCCACGCTATTTTTTTGATGTAGGGTTTTTTTTAAGAGGGTGGCACAAGAGAACTGTAACACTAGAAGGGGTTTTGCCACACTGGAGTTAAATGAGAAATATACCCCGAAAGGCTCTCTGACTCCTAGCACAGCTCCAAACATAAAGCAGCACAACACCTGCAGCCTTTTCCAAAGTTTGCCAAGCATAGGACCACTAAAAGAATTTATAGCCAGCTCAAGTCTACCAGATGTGGTAAATTTACAGCCATCTAAAGTACCAGAGTTGGTATGATTAACCATCAGCTCCCCAGTGTCTATTGTGACTGAGAACTAAATGCTTTAAATCAATAAATTTTTGGAAGAATGAAACAATTGAAATAGCTCGTGAGCTTTATTAGTATCTGTACGGGGAACTGGCAGAAACTCAACAAAAGCCTAGGCAGAACTTTTTAGTGGGGCTTACTAGTGCTGTTTGCCCAAACTGCAGCAATTATTAACCATAAGACAAGTAAGAAAATAAGCTTATTTATGGGCTGTTAGCTCGATGCTGGTTTGGGTCTCAGCAATTTCAAGGCTGAGCTGGCTTAAGAAAGAAACATTTGGAAATCTAAGAGATTCTTTATAGTGTCTTATTGTTCATAGAGCTGATGGTGAGCTGCCAGTAAACACTGCAGAAATCCTCCCTGGGCAGACTTCCCTCCTCAGGTAGCACTGGTGTCGCCAAGTCTGTTCTCTTGACATCCTCCTGCTGGGAAAACCTGTCTTTGTTTTCCTATCAGTCTATGTTTTCAAGGGCATGTTTGCCCTTTCATCCAGGACATAGTGTATTCCCTCCCCATCCAGAGAGTGGATGAGAGTTCCTCAGATCCTCAGTGATGCCATGAGCTAGAGTCTACTATGCCCACCCATTTCCCTGATTTCCAGCCCAGCAATGCTGCTTTAAGCAAGCTAAGCTTCCTACCCACCTCTATGCCAAAGTTTACCAAGGCTATAGCAGAGATCAGCTCCAGCCTCCTATTGAACTCAGAGATACAGGACCATTCCCAGCACCCATCTCTACCTCAGCAGCACCTCCAGATGTCTGTGGTTTGCATCGGAGCCCCCAGCACATCCTTCCAAGATGTTCACAATGGAGGACTGGTCTTAGTGAGATTTTTTTTACAAAGAAGGGAAGGAAACAACTAGGCAATTTCATACAGCTAAGCAGGTAAGTCTTGGTTTCATTATACTGCAATGTATCACATGCATGAGGATTCAAAAGTATTGAACTCAAATGCACAGTGTAAATCACATCACTTACACTGCATTAGTATGCTGATTCCAATAAAACTGCACAAAAACTAACCCAGTTTGAAAGAAAAAAAGAAATGCAAGCATTCTTGCACAACAGTAAATCAAACCAGCTCTCTGCTATTCTTCCCAGCAAAGAGTTGCAGTGTGGACAGATGGTACTGCCACCAACTGATATTAATAAAAGGACAACCCAAGCACCCTAAACTAATTTTAAGCTGTTGCAAATGAAGACATGGACCCTCTTGCTTCCAAAGAGAATCAAGTTTATTACCATCATGCAAGGCCTTATATACTGTACGACTATGCGATGCTTTTATACTGTGCTAAAAATACTCTGGCTAAAATTATACTTGTTAGCATTCTTTGTTAACTAAACAAACACACATTGGCCGCATGCCACCTCCTGCATTGCTGTCCACGTGTTCCTCTGACCAAGGAGCACTCTGATCAAGTGTTGTCCATGCAAAGCTTACATGACTTGTTTTTGTCTTCATGCCAGCTGTACGTTTCCCAAAGTGCTTTTCATGATTTGTCAGAGAGCAAAAGTGAACAAAGTGAGCAAAGGCCGTCTACTTATTCTATGAGACTTTTCTTGTCTCCCACATTAGGCCATCTTTATGAAATTAGGAGTGCTATCCACATTTCAACTTTTCCAGTATATTAGCACACCCAAAGTAATTGTGAATCACCATGATGATAAATATAACAAATATGAGGAGTTGCATACTTGGACCCTGAAATTTCTGATGAGCTTTTGCTGCAGGGACTGAGGCAGCAGCGTAATGCAAGAGATATAAAGTCCTGAAATTGTCAGCAGCAAGAAAGCTGATCGGAGAGGGAGCAAGCTCCACCATAAAGGAAAGGATAGTCTAGAAGTGCAATTTTTTTCATGCTTGATAAAACACAAAAAATAAATATACTTATTTGCCATATGTATATATGCTGGATATAACTAATTAACTACAAATGTAAGTATCTAAAATTTAAGTCTGGCTCACTTAAAAATGGTAGTTTATTTCTTTTAAACAATGCAGCAGTTTTCTGTTTCCATACACTAGAAGTGGGTCCAAAGAAATAAATGGCTGTGCTTATTGTTTTCCTCAGTAAAGGAGAAAGGCAACTTGGTCAAGAGAACAAGCAACAATTGTATTAGCCATGATATAATGATTTTCCTCTGAAACAGCAATAATAAATAATTGGTTGTGCTAATGTATTCTTCCCCTGGTTAGTGAAGCTCTCTTGACTAAATTACAGCCTGTCAAGCAGTGTATTAAAGAATCAAGAGTATAAACTGCCAGTAATAAATGTCAGATGAATGCGTGAAGGGTCTTTTCTTTTAGATCAAGCAGCAATACACTCAGACATCTTTTAGTGATTATGAAACAGCCTTATTAAATTAAGTGCAGTACATTTTCCCCCTTCTGTATGGTGTTTTTGTTTGCCTCCTTCCCTAGTACTGAGTATTTTATCATCCACTAAACAGGGTCAGGCAAGTTCTTTTTCTGAGTGGTTACAGTTAATTCAGGTGGTTTGAGTGATGCTTTGCCAAGCGCATTGCCAAGCTCTTGTCAATACTGAATTTCTCCTGCTATAACATTGTCCATTCCCTCTGCTTTGTTAGTTTGCAGAGATCACATATGAAGAGCCTGCGAACAATGATCTGTAAATCCCTGTGGACTCCTCAGCTTTGGGCAACAGCAGCTAGTTCAACTGCTCAGCAAATCCTGATTTATAGGGAGCAATTCCTTCCTTTTCACACCTTCCAACTGAATATAGATCACAAAGTTGTTCACCTGTCAAAGAACATTTTGTGTCTTAAATGTGAGGCTTCATGTATATTGACTGCAAGTGCACTGCCAGTTTGTACTTGGTAGGGAATTTCCTTATTTCCTGTCATTTTGTTCATTGTCTTTGTGCTCCAATGTTTAGTGATTTTTTATTACCTTCTCCCTGACACAGCAGAACAGAGCAGTCAAAGGCCAGAGCAAAAATACTGCAGACAACTCCAGCCATGTCACAAAACATTTGCACTCGTGTTCCTTTCTAGCATGTGGGTTTAATTGAGATGAAAATATTTTTATGCTGATAAACTAGAGTAACTTTGCTTATCCCACAGTCTTCCTACAGGAAGTAACAACCATGAAAACTGTGAAGCATCACTACGTGTGGACCCAATCAAGGCCATGAGGAAGGCACAAAGCTGTGAAGCTTCCACCATACACAGGTCTTGGTTGTTTATACCTCAGAGAATTTTGCTGAATTTAGAAAAGGAAGATGAAGGAAAAAAAACCCTTGATTTTTATTACAGGTTTCATAACAAACAGCAGCAATAACGATGAAGTGCTGGGTTTCCTTGACTTTAAGCAAAGGGCAGGAGGGGAGAAGTGGTGGCTACAAAGATATTTTAAAGAACCCTGTGCCCTTTGTTTTGTTTCTCCAGAGCTGTTTTTTGGCAGTCTCTGATGAAGCAGGTACCTGTCCCAGCTGAAAGTATGTTCCCAGCCCATTTTATTGGTAACAAATCATAATTGCTTATTAAGGTGCTGCAGGCACTCTTTCTAAGAAATTTGAAGTAATTTTTACAATACTTCAAGTGTTCAGGGACTTTTAAATAAACAACATAAATGACCTTTTTAGTGAATATGAGAGCGCTATACCTCTGTTTGGAGAATAAAGAAACAGAAGTGATTCAGATAAACCTTAGGGAAGTGAAGAGGAAGCCAACCTGAGGAATTAATGTCACATCTATTGAACTGGCAGGCAGACTGTGAAATCTCATCTGAGGAGCAGGAAAGATGGATTTTTTCTGCTTTACTGAATTCAAATTCTGCAAGAGTAAACCAGCTGTGCTTAAAGTGACTCTGAGCAAGTATAAATGTGGCATGCTGTGCTGGATGAAATATAGAAGCCATGAATTCTTCCTTACCTTGTGTCAGGTTGACAGGTTTTTTTGTATTTGTTTTCTTCAGAGTGTCTTCTCTATTGGTAGTTGAAGGACTTTATTTTAAAAATCATTCATAAAATGTCAAGATTTTTGATTCTTTTAGCTGTGTTGACTCAATAACAAGCAGTTTTGAACATTCATAATAAAGTTACATGGACTGTACTGCTGATGGAGGCATAAAACAGTACAGCCAGCCTTTCTGAAAAAGAATTTTAACGTGTTTTTCAGGCTTTGATTTCAAAACTGTGCTTTATCTTAACAACTACCTCTAAGACAAGAAACAAAGAAAAATAAATAGAACCCTAAAACTTGACCAGAATTGCTGCTTGTCATGTTCTGAATTCGCATGTTGCATGTATGCATTGCATAAGGCATCCACTGGCACACTGTTTCCGGCACCATGCCCTGCTGTAAACAACTGCAGAACACACAGTTTTCTTCCACCAGTGAATAACACCTCAGTCAACAGCTTATTTGCCTTTGGCTTTTATTTTTGACTCCCTTTAATCCATGTTCTTCCTACATGCTCTGGAATCTGGAGTAATGGTTTTTTCCTGAAATATAACTGAACCAAGAACGCTACCTAATATTCCTGCTTCTTTACAAAGAGATGGCCTGCCCAAATATAATTTATAGCTTAGGGAAAAACTACTTCATTGATTACACCCCCTGCAAGAACTGCTTTTTAGTATGTAAACCTTTGCAACTTCAAATTATTTCTGAAAAAAGCCTGCCTAATAATTCATAGAAATGAAGGCATGCAACCTGCAAAATTATTCCAAAAATTCAAGGGCTGCAACCTCAGCCTCTGCTCTGTTTATTTGTTCTGTGGTAGCACTGCCACAGGGATTTCCAAAGTACCTTCAAGAAATTACATTCAAGAAAATACATTGCCTTTTCAATATCAGAACTAAAAACAAATGTTACCCACTGAATGTTTACAGACATGTTGAAGTTTCTGCATTCTCCCACCTATAGCGCTGCATCCAGCTCTGGAATCCCCAGCACAGGAAGGATATGGACTTGTGGGGAGAGTCCAGAGAAGGGCCACAAAGGTGATTTGCAGGATGAAGGTCCTCTGCTATGAGGAGAGGCTGAGGGAATTGGGATTGTTTAGTGTAGTGGATTGGAGCTGAGTTGATTGATGGGCTTTTGGGCCAATTGCGCTTTTGCGATTTTTGCATATAAAAACCATGTGGAGGCGCAGGAATTTCCCTTTTGTTCCAGCCCTCCTGCTGGAACGGGGGCCGCCAGGCCTCTGGGCCCTGGCCCGGGCTGGGCCCCGGCTTTCCCCTTTTCCCCCTCCCTTCCTCCTGGCTTACAGCGTTATTTTGTTACCATCCTCATGATCTGCTGAAACCAGGTGCAGCAATGTTCCTGGCCTCCTCCCTCTGGACTATCTTCTGTTAATGGGCCCAACAATGCCTTGCCACATGACTCATAGATAACTTGCTCCTGGACTATCTCCTGTTAATGGCCCCATCAGTGTCTTACCTCGTGACTCACCATCCCATTTGTGAGATGCTCCACCCAGGGGGAAGGAGCCAAGGATTCCCACCTGGATATAATCTGGGGTTTGGAACAGCACAAGCAGCCTTTTCCACTGGATTCTCAGAGGAAGACCAGACCCTTCTACACCACCACTGGACCTTCAGGGGAAGACCAGACCTTTTCTACAGAATCACTGCTTCAACAGGACTATCACTCCAGGAGGACTGCAGCCACCATTTAATCAGACTGCTACCAACCCCCTGACCATCAGGGGGTCAGGTTGTACTCTCACTCTGTCAGTGGGTTGTTTGTTTGTACTATTGCGTTTATTTTATTTTTCCTGTTAAATTGTGTTTCTGACTTAGAGTTTCTCACTAGTTTGCTTTCAAACTAGTACACTTCCCCTCGACCCCTGGCTGCAGCAGCGGCAGGCTAAGCTGATAAGAAGCCACCCTGGAGTCGTGAGTAGCTGCACGGCCAGAGAACTCCAACTGAGCCAGGACTGTGTGGCTGAGATGAGATCTGAAGTTGCCACGACCTCCTCCCCCTCCTTTTTGCTGGAGCCAGCAGGAGTCGACAGAGATCTGCTGCAGCCAGCACAGCTCACACTAAACTGAAAAGAACATCAGCACAGCCCGCGAAGGAGAAAATCATGGTGGCTTCAAGGTCAGAGAAAAAGAGAACGTAAGTCATGTGAAACGGAGCTGAAGATGGCAGCGGGAAAAGAGGGTGGAGCACGCCCAGCGCAAAGCTTAAAAGTGCTTTCTCTAGGCGTGGTAAAAACTGTAATATCACAAATTGTTCTTTCCTCTTTAATCCATTTAAAAAGACATGGGGGGATGAGAATTCTGTGTGCAGCCTGTGGAAAAAGAAAAGTGGCCATGCCGGGTCACTTAGAAGCTGTAAGAGACTTTTAGAGATTTTGTGAAGAAGAGAGCCCTTGCTTTTCAGGCTGGAATTTGCTTATCCTTAGAAAAGAAATACCCCATGTAATGGCCCATGATGGCAGTGTGGGAAAACTGTAAGGTTCATGGGAGAGATGTTTTTCACGGCTGCAGATTTCTGGGTGGGTCTGGTGCTAGTGGCAGTTTGGAAAACCACGTTTGAAGCAGAGAAAAACCTCTTTTCCACTAAATATTGGAGAGACCATTTTTTTAGAACTGCAAAACTGACCAAAACCCATGCTTTGTTATCCCTTGTGCGAATTGGATGAAGGGGGGGGTGCTGGAAGAGAGGGGAGTTTAGCTTTAATTTCTTATTATTTCTTTTAACTTTTTAATTCTGTTAGTAATTGTGCCGGTTTGGGCCAAATTCAGGGAAATGTCCAAAAGGAACGTCTCCTCAAAGGAAGGCAGGTTATAGCCGCCCCTCCCCCACCATGTTCGGGAAAGAAATATTCCTCGAAGGAATGTGAAAGAGAAATAAAAACTAATAATTTAACAAACACACAGGTAAAGAATAATAATGCCAAATAATAAAATCTCTCGCTGTGGAGAGAAAACCTGAAAGATTTTAGAGTCCTTCTGTGGGTATGGTCTCTCTCCTCCTCCTCAGAGCTGGGTCGGCATGGGGGGCCCCCCTCCAGGCCGGTGGAAGGTCCCCCAGTGGGGTTCTGATGTTCTGGTGTTCTGAACAAGTCCAGAAGACAAGAAAAAAGAAACCAAAGCCCCAGAAAAACCACTCTCTGTCTCTCTGCAAAAAAACAGAGCCGAAAAAAACTGGCTGAAAAGCAGAAGGGTGCTGTTACGATCCAGTTTATACCCAGAAGCGCAAAGAAAGCTAAGTTTTGTGCATAAACCAGAAAGAACTTAGAAGGTTCAAAATATTCCCAGAAATGAGATTAAAACCAAATGAGATTAAATGTTGATGCCAAAAAAATGATGTATTTTATTTGATAGTAGAGAGGCAAAGAGAAGGAAAGAGAAAAGAAAGAAANGGTGGCAACGCCCACCTACCTCCCCTGCAGGGGCCAGCTTGGCACTGTCCCTTGCGACACTGAGGGTCTGTTGCATCATCTCTGGTGCTCTGGTGCAGGGTCTGGGGACCCCTTTGGGGGGCCCTTTGCTGGGCCATGACACCCCCTCTGCTGTGGATGAGCTCCCCCTGGGTGCAGGGCCCCTCAGCTGGGCTCCTCTGCACAGCGGAGGATGGGCAGTCACTGCGCCTCTCACCAGAGGCTTTTCCAACACACACCCAAGGCCTCTCTCCCCCACCCTTTGGTGTGAGAGTCTGTGTGAGCCTGGCAGCTGATAGCCCCGGGGCTATGGTCTCCACCTCCGAGGTGTTAAGCTTGTCCTTTGTGAATGTCCCCAGCCCTGAGTTGTTACTTTGTCTTATCTTCATCAGCCAGCGGGCCCAGGGCCTCTCAGAGCCCCATGCAGGGTGTGGTGGTCTTCTCTGCAGTTTTTGTAAAAAGGTCCTTCATGAAAACATTTAAGTCATAAACTATAATATTTCAGTCTCTTACAGGTGCTTCCTCCGCTCTTCTCCCCGCAGCAGAAGAACGCAAAGGAGTAGTGGCCTTGTGTCGCTGTTGTACCGGGGTTGGAGAGAAATGAGGCAGGCAGGATCCAGGAAAAGCGGGATTAATTATTTATTTACAGACCGGTTTATATTCTCTAGGTCGCTTGAATGGCATCAATTCATTGGTCCCTTGACCATCCACCTCTCAGAATGATTGGCTAAATCCTACAACACCCATTTCAAAACAATTCTGCAACTAGACATAACAATATTGCAAAACATTGTACAGCTGCAAGATAAAGGAATTATTTGCAAAAACTCATAACACTGTTTTCATAGCTTTCGTGAGAAACACAGAGCTCTCACAGAATGCTGCAGAAAACTGGAAAATTTCTCTGCTGAAGTTTTCAGTGTCCATAACCTTGAAGCACAGATTGCTTTGAAAAGTTTGTCTGACCTTTTTTTTTTCTTTCTCTCCCCTCTCTCAGGCTCAGTTTTAAGGCACAGAAAGGCACAGGAACCATGTCTGGGCATAGAGCGGTGACAGGGGATACAACAGCATAAAGTCACCCCAAGACAGTAATAAAACTTTCTTTATACTGTAATTGCTCAAGTGTGTGCCTGTTTTGCCTCGCAGATTTCCAGTTTTCCTCAATATAATCCTATTTCCCCTTATAAAATAACAGATTTCGCAGGAGCATGGCGCTTAACCAGTTCAAACCACGACATTTAGCCTGGAAAGGAGGAGGCTCTGGTGTGACTTAATTGTGGCCTTTCAGAAAGTCTAATAAATAGGGCCTTATAAATAAGGACAAATCTGGAGAGCCATGGTTTACATGGTTATGGAGTGACAGGACAAGGGGGTTGGATTCAAACTGAAAGAGGGCAGGTTGAGACCAGATATTGGGAAGAAATTCTTTGCTGTTAGGGTGGTGAGGCTCTGGCACAGAGAAGCTGTGGATGCCCCATCTCTGGCAGTGTTCATGGCTAGGTTGGATGGGGTTTGGAGCAAGCCGGTCTAGTGGAAGGTGTCTGTCCCCATGGCAGGGTGGTTTTACTAGATGACTTTTGAAAGGAATGAGATAGATTCGTCTTTACAAACTAACTGTGGGTCTGCTGCTGATAGGTAAAAGCTAGATACTGAGAGGTCAAAGAAACAATGGGAGGAATTCCACTGATTGATGAAAGGAGTGAGAGGGATTTGTCTTTACAAACTGTGGGTCTGCTGATAGCTAAAGATAGATACTGAGAGATGAAAGAAGCAATGGGAAAAACCATAAATTCCACAGGAAAAGAAAAAGGGGGGTATACATTAGAAGAGGGTTTAGGAAACCGAGGGGTTAAAACTTCCACAGACAATGACGGATTTGACCTTAACCCTTGGAGAGAATTCGGACTGATGTGATGACAGGACAGGGATTCTAAGCAAAAGAATTACAAACCTATGTTTTTGTAGCTATAAATAAGAGAGTGTGTTGAGTGATTTGGTGGAGGGTTTTAAAGTATAGTGGTGTGATTTTGTAGTTTAAGCTAAGAATTTAGATGTTACAATAGAAGTATATGGGTGTATGTGACTTAACAGGTAATTGGTAGAAAACTGACGCACTGCAGTGAAAGTGACCAAAGGTGATAGGTTATCAAGTCAAAACAAAGTTTCGTGTTAATGGCTTATTGGACCAGAAAGTTATAAATTGCCATGTAACCCTGAAACTCGTGACTATCTGCCATTATGGCGATTTGTTACTAAGCTCCACGAACTCTGAGACTGATGCCTTGTTTGTTATTTTAAGTAATAAATCGTGTATAACCGTGATAGTCCCATCTCTTTAGTGGAAAGTCCGACCGCAAAGAAGCAGAAACAGAGAAAACCCTACAAGTAGTGCCCCAACAAGAGGGTCTGTATTAAGCAATTTAGGAAGTCTGTACCTCTCAAGTACATCAGCCAATGGGGATAGAGAAAGAGAAATGTGGCCAGGAAATTAGGATAAAAAGGAGGATGCGTCCTCTAACAATTTGAGAGACCCCAGGGGAATGCCCCATGGCCTCTCCCTTTATTGGAATAAAGTAACAGGACTCCTCTGTCTCCTTTTTGGACATAAACCTCTGGTGTTCGTGGATTAATTTTCCTGACAATTTGGGGGCTCTTGTCTGGGATATTTCCACTGTCCGGGGCCAGTGGGCAGCAAGCAGAGCTGAAGGCGTGCCTCACCCAGTTTCAGTGATCAGCTCCCCTTGGTGGCGGCTGGCACCGGGCGATTGATTGGGTTCCTGAGACTGTCCAGGAGACAGACGAGTGGCAGACCAGGAGGGTCCGTGAAGAGTCCACAGGAAAGGACCACTGACAATCTCACCAGTGAGTACAATGGGATCTCCAGGGAGTAAACATGGGAGGGTACCCATGGAGGGTAGCACAGGTAAACCTGGGAGGGCACCCATGGAGAGTAGCACAGCACAGGTAAAACAAGGCACTCATGGAGGGTTGCAAAGGTAAAGCTGGGAAGGTGCCCACTATCCCAAAGTATCTCTGAAGAATCCCTTGGACAAATGTCGAGTTGGTTTACACATTCTCCCAGAAGTACTTAAAGACATGGATGCCCAAAAGGGGCAATAAGGGAAAGTGGAGAAGAGGTCTCGACAATCTGTACCTGGGGGAGCAATAAGGAGAGTTGAGAAGGAGTCTTGACAACAGGAGATGGTCAAATAGTGTTGAGATGTTGAAAAAAATAAAATTAGTTGATGGGGAGTGTAGAGAAATATGGTTGAGGCAAGGAGCAGTAGGACTGGGTGTGGAGGTGCGGAACTGGGAGCATGGGCTGGGGGCGTGTGGGGGCTGTGGGGAAGCCAGGGCTCAGCACCGGGCAGTGCCTGACTCTGCCACCCCTGGGCAGGGGCAGCAGTGGCTGCCAGCCCCCATGAGGCTGCGGGACACCCCGGCCAGCTGTAGTGCTGCTGGCCATGCCTGCCAGGAGCGCTGAGGGGGGAAGAGCTGCGTTTGGACACTGCGGCAAGACAGAGACCAGCTCTGGTATAGAGTGTGTGATAAAGAGAGTGAGCA
>VZTD01004375.1:0-35385 GCA_013397725.1 Rhagologus leucostigma
CCGCCTTTCCTAGATGCTAACGTAAGGAATGAAAAGCAGCAAATGTGCTAAGCTGGGTGTGTGTTTCGTGACCGAACGCAGCGGTCCCTCAGCCGCAGGTTGGGATGCGAGGGGAGGCTGTGGGGCTGGGAAGGGAGCTGCGGAGTGGGGCTGGCAGCCCGAGCCCAACCTGGGAGGACAGATGGCTAGTGCTGCTTTTTAATTCATCAAGCAGGCTTTACGTGAGGCCCGTTGGCGAGCGGGTGTGCTGCGAAAAGCGGGGTCAATGGGCACGAATAGGCTGAGATCAGGACCAGATGCCTGCCGAACAATGGGGCTTTTGAAAGAAATGCGGGAGGAAGCGTGGCGCGGGCTTTGTACTGCCTCCGCATTGCAGGTTGGAATGGGGCAGCTCCGATTTAATGAAGTGCATTCCTAAACGTGGTCGTCAGCCCGGGCTGGTAGACAAGGGGACATGTCAGAAGGGGGCTTGTGGGGCCGGCGCTGGGGGGGGAGCGATCCACGGATGGATCGCCCCGAACAATGCGGTCTTAGTGCTGGATGGGAAAAACCATCAATACTTCCCTGTGCATATTAATGCGATACAGCAGGTGTTGCTAAATGTCTGTCCCCGCATTGTTCTCCCGCGGCTCAGCCGGGGAGGGGGCAGGAAGGAGACCCCGCGAGGGATGCGCTCATCCAGGCTGGAAATGCAGCGGCTCCGGGACTGCCGCGCACGCCGGAGGGAAAGCGGGAGGCGAGAACCGGCGCTTCCTTTCCGAGGTCACTGCCTGGGACGAGGTACAGGGCAGCCGTGCCCTGTGCTGGCCCTGGCAAGCAAGGGGGGACAGGCTCAGAGAGGCTGGTCATAGCTTAAAGGCATAGCACGGCCAGAAGGGTCCTTTTTTCTGCAAATATTCCCCCAAACTGAGCAGGTGTGAGGGCTGGGAAGTGAATCTCCCCAGAGCAGTCTGGGTCACCAGGGTAGAGGGCAAGGAGGGGGGAGGCAGGAATGGTGTCTCAGTTGGAATTCAGCAGTGAAAGAGTTAAAAAGAGGCATATTTTTTTCAGCTTCTCCAGAAATACGTCGATTGGGAATGAGTTGGAGAAGCTGTGTGAATTGCAATAAACAAGGTGTACAACATGTATACAAACAAAACATCTGTGTCTGCTTTTGTGTGTATCCTGCTGCACTGGCTGGATGTACCCTTCCTTTAAGATAGTTTTCTGTCTAACATAAGTGACATCCTTAAACACTTACAGCCATGTTTGCCTGTGTAATTCTTGAAGGGCTGGGGAGGGGAAGAGCGTACACATTCAGTCATTGTTATATGTATTTCTTAATAAAAAGACACCCGTTTAATTGCTGTCATTGTGTTGTCTGCTCCCCTTGTGATTTGTGACATGCTATACTGTATTTGTTAGCAGAATGAAAGGGGTCTTTGTTCCATATTCGTATTATGGCACACTGCATCACTCAGTGAAAATGGAATATTTGCCTTTAGAGCTAACTTAACTGGTGATCTGTGCCTGCTGTAGCACTGGGAAGGGTTTGCTTTTTTTTTGCTGGGAGTTTCAGAGGAATTTGCAAGCAAGGCTTGAATTATTTTACTCATTTATTTTTACATATCAGTGGGTTAATAGTGATGAAGAGTGATCAGCCTAATTTGCCCACAGGACAGGTAAAGCATGACCAGTGGCTGCAGCAGCTTCACATATTGCAGCTGCCTTTCTATGTATCCCTTTTCTGTGGATGAATGGCCAAGTTGACCATGAATAGTCACTGTGCACCTTTGGTCATTTGCTGCTGTGTAAATTGCCAAAAAGGGTGTAGAAAAATAAACTAAGAATGTGTAATATGGACAAATGTGTCTGCTCAAAGGTTGGCCAAGGCTGCAGATGGATAAAGGCTGTTAGTGACTGGCCAGCTGTGAGAGGACTATTTGGGGGTGCCAGTGGCAGTTGGAGAGGGCTGTCCAGGCACTGGTGGAGTGTGCGGGGTTAGGTTATGTATCGTGTAACATCAGCAGCATTATAATTTGTTATCTATTTGCTGTTCTTGCCCTGCTGTGGCTACTTGGTATCATTCTGTGTGCCTCTGAATGGGAATGGTTTATAAGTGTAGCAGCTGGAATTGGCAGCCAAAAAAGATTTAAGGCAGTGCTTCCAGACAATTCATAAGACTTCTTCTAGCACACCTACATGGCATGAATGTATGGAGCTTGTTTTTAGATTGAACTACCAGGTTCAGCAGCTTGAGCTTTATGTTGTTAGTTATGCTTATTTTCTGCTCTGAAGTGCCCAAGGAAAAAAGAGCAACAGATGCAAAGGCTGGCTCAGTCCTGGGTGGCTGCAGTCTGTGTGAAGGGCTCCTCTGTTAGAGGGGCTAGCTTAGCAAAGGGCTGGGCTGTGAACCTGTTGCTTGCTTGCTGTTGTGTGGCTCCTCTTGCAATCGTATCAAGGAGTAACTTTGGTCTGGAGAGAGCAAGGAAGCACTCGGTGGTGCAGAAGCACAGGGAGTGTTTTCTCCTTTGGCTGTTTGTTTCCACTCATCCTTGTCTACTGCTAAGTCCTGTCAGATGGAAGCAATGATGGATCCATGTAGATCCAAGAATGATGCTTCACTTCCTTCAGGGAAGCTGCTATAGTGTTTGTGAGAAGGAGCACAGGCAGCTGTTCCAGGAGCATTTTAGCTCCCCACTGCTGAAATGTTGCAGAGCCAGGTTTTGCCGTAACAGCAATAACCCTTTTCCAGTTGAATGTCTTTCTACTTTTTTTAATACACTCTTCTAATGCAGATAATCCAACCTGCAATATGAAACTTAGAGTATCCATTTAGTCATTACTGACAACCCCTAGCACAGGTAAGGTTGTCACAGCAGTCAGTGTTGCATAAAGGAAAAAAGCAACAATGAAGCTGTTAATTCAGCAGCAGAACCTGATTGAATGGTGTTGGGTTCCTGACTGCATCTGACAGTAACAACACTTACCCTGAGTTTCAGTTGTTTAAAAGTTCCTACGCTGCAGGGAAGGCTCTTGCCTGCACTTTGGAACCTGTGTACAGACACCTTTCTGCCAGCTTTCTATCCTTTCTAGTGCACCAAGTCTTTACATGGTTGCACAAGAAATGCTTCTGAAATCAATGCACATCAAGTCATTTTGGCCAAAAGGTGCTGGGTGCTGTAGTATTCAATAAAGCTTATTTAAAATGTGGTGCTATTTTCAGTCAAATTGTGCTAAATCCTGTCCTGAAATCCTCTGAATGTTTTGCTCTTGAATATTCTGGTAAGCATGATGGCTGGTTCACTGTGTTAATCCTGTATAGTCTTTCTGTCTGCAGATAATCCTGAGCTGTTGTTGCTGTTCTGAACACATGAATGAGATTCTGTCCCCCCTCCTCTGTACCATATACAGTAGAATTCCAGCTGACTGCTAGAAAATAACCGATCAAATATCCTACTCTTCCTTTTTCTCATCCTTTCGTATGAGAGTTGAGCTTCTTCTACTTGAAAAACAAAATGTGGAGAAGTAGGAAAAATATTCTTGGTCTGTTGAGCTCTATCTGGAGGCATGTACTGGCTCAGACTGTGCAGGATGTCTTCAGGAATCTCAGCTGTAGATAAGTGTGGAAGCAAACACATGCTTAAAGCAAGTTTCCAAATTTACAGAGATTGGACAGAATTTCTATTGCAATTTCACATTAATGCAATTAATTCACATGCAATTTCAATTTTGCAATTTTCAATTCACATGCAATTTCACATAATTAGAGATGAAGCTGGCAGTGATGGCTATAGTAAATATCGTTCCCCTAAAATAAAGTTGCTGGATTTTCCTATTTTTACCCTGGTGATTTTTTATTTTTTATTGCTGGACCTACCTGTGAAGATGGCTTGGCAAAATCTATCCCTTTCTGGTGGAAAAAAAAAAAATCTTTTCCTTTGGAACAGTTAGTATCACCTCAAAATTATTACTTGAGCATGTTTCAGATTTAGTAGAAAAGCTTATGTAAGGAAGGGTGATAGTTTAACCTTGGGTTGATTCTCCCCACCCCAACTGATTTTATCCATGGACAGATACTGTATGTCCTTATAGTAAGATTAGCATATTTGCATAAATATGTTAATATCCATATGGCCTATATTGACATGCTTGCATGGGATGTATATATCTCGTGTGCATGTGTAATACAAATGCTTACACTTGCTTTTAACTACAAACATTAAAATGTCATGAACTGGAGAGTCCATGACAACTAAAGTCAAACTTTTATTAAAAACTATGTAATATTTAGTTGATGTAAAATATCATGAACACCCACTCTTTTCCTTGGAAGAGATTGAGTATTTTTTTCCTTCTAAATAGACTTTCAAAGAATTCATTAAGAAAATGAAACCCAAGAAGAAAAATAGTTGACCTAGCAGTTTGAGGCCAGTGAGGCAATTACCCAATAAATTTGTGTCAAGTCAGCCCTAAGTGAGCCGTGCCTAAATGACTTTGTTATATATATTTTCTGAAAATGTTCCATATTGAAATAGGGAAAAAAACCCCTGCTAGATGAAGAATGCCATTCTGTCAGCAACTGGAATATGGCTGTGGATATCACTCACTGTATAGAAAAATAGCTTGTTGCTTTGCCTACCTAAACAGAGGTAGTGTCCCACCTGTAATTTTCAGTGTTACCACCTTCTTTGTTTGCCTGAAGAAACACTCAATCCATTGCAGACTGGAAATTTTAGTTTGTTTGTGGGGGATTTTTTAATGTGTTTTGTTTTCATTAGGGTACAACACTGCCTGTTAATGCATGTGAAGATGAGAGTGAGACACACAAAAAGTAAAAGCTCTGAAAGAACTCTGTAACTGAGATCATGATGTAATGGGGAAAAAAGTAAATTTGCTCCTTTTTTCCCCCCCTGTGTTTGCATCTTCTTTGGGTACAGGCTTTCTAGAAGTCTTTGGTAGGTTTATTGCTCACATTGAGAACTCTCTGATGTTGATTTTTTACATTAATTTAAATGAATGGGAAGCAGCTGAATAATAGTCATGTAGAAGGTGCTGTTGGAAATGCAGTTCTGTCAGCACTGCCTGGTGATGAACAGTGTGTCATTGCTGTGATGGCACACTGACAATTCAGCACCAGAATGCAAGCCCTTGGTAAGAGTGGGGACGTGACTGGGGGGAAAGTCTCCTCTTCCTCTGTTTCTTGCATGGACCACAGCAAGAGCCTGAGGCTTGAGACATCCCCTGAGGCTTAGACTGAGGGATCCAAGTTCTTTTCAGCAGCAGAAGCTGGGAGTGGGCTGTAGCAGAGTATGCAGTGCTGGTTAAAGATATGTATTGAATGTAGTTTAGTGGACAAGTGTCCTGGTGTCGACAAGGCAATATTTTAATGTGTGATAATCTGTCATCCTAAACTCTTAAGGGAAATCAAAGGTTTACTACATTTAGATGCATGAGTTAAAACTGTCCTTTGCCTTTTCTACTTCAAGACTTCAATTTATTTCTTTTTTTCCTGGTGAAGATGAAGTCAACTCATTTTGAGTCCTAATCAGGAAGTGATTCAGAGTCTGTGCTCATTAAATTCTTCCCTTCACTCCTGGGACTGTCAGGGAGGATGTCACACATTACCTGCTGATGAGATGATGTTTTGTGAAGGAGATGAATGTCCCAGAAAGTATTCTCACAGTGACAAGCCACTGGGAAGCCGGAAGGGGTTTAGAAAGCCACAGTGAGGCTGGAATACGAGTACTTGAGCTAGTTTTATCATCACTCTGTTAAGCAGCTGCTTAGCCATTAGAAAGAACTCATCCTTAGTTGCATGTGATTTGGGTGACATGAAGGTTGAGCCCTGCTGTTCTCATTATTTGAAGTTTCAGATTTTCTTTGGGTTATTAGGGTACAACACAGAGCATTTAATTCCTTTTATCAGCTCCTTTGGTTATCATTTGATTGGATGGGTCCTTTTCAATTTTTTTCCATTTTCCTCTTTCTCATACGTCATGGATTCTATTGTTTTATTAGTTCAGTGGCCTTTCTGGGTCATTGCAGTCTAAGTATTCTGACTTTTATAAAGGTCTTGGTGACTAAATATTAGTGACCTCTATTTATCTTCCTTTGCTTCTCCAAGGCAGAGCAGTTTGATTTTGAGCTGCTCCGCGTTACAGTATCAGCAAGTTCATCGCATGGGGAATCAAACCCCATTTCATCTCCACAGATGAAGATGTCCATTCAGTACATTGAGCTGCAGAGTTTCTGCTTCAGTGTTTGGATAACAGGATCCCTGGAAAAGAGATGGAGAGAAACTAGCCTGTGGAGCTTCGCCAGCCTAACTAAAATAATGTACCATTACACAATTGAAGGAATATTGCTGGATTCATGGCAGTTCTAGGAAAGTCTAACAGGCTGAGTGTGATTGACTTGAATTTCCAAATTATATAAGAGGAAATGGAAAAGTTACCATTAGCTGCACTTAGGGAGCTTGTTATACCAACAGAAGTCTTTTTGGAAAATTCAGCTTTGTGTTGGTAGGCTTGTATTTTGAGGCATTCCTTCTAGGGCACCATCTATGAGGCATTTCCCTAGCTCAGACTCTGCCTGAGGGATGAATAGACATGTCCCTGTGGAGAATTTGGGGTTCCAAGGTTAGGAATGGATGCTGCCATAATTTGAAGATTTTACACATCATATTTTGCCATTATCTGGGCAAGTCTTGTCAAATAGATGTGTAACATAGGACCTTTCCTCTTGCTCAGTCTTGCTTTCTCCTTCTGTTAACTCTCTGCCTCATTTGTTACTCTCTACTGCTCCCTAAGTGAAGTGGGAAATGGGTTTTATAACAGAAATAAGAAGGTCCAACTTCAAGATGGAAGAGTTCTTGAGAAATACCTACAGGAACAAAGAGAAACAAAAACTGTCTGAGCAACCTGAACTGCGGGCTTGGTAGCTCAGAAGTGCTGTATTTGGGAGACTGTATTTTAGCAGGCAGGGTTTTTTTTGTTTACTGTTTTAGTGTTTTTTAAAAGGCAGGGGGGAACACCCCAAAATTCCAAAGTTCTACCTTCCTCCCAAAGCCCTGCCTTGAAGCTCTTAAGGAGGGACAGAGAACAACTGTGGGAGATTTTATCTGCAGTATTTAAAGTTTGGGAAATGGAAATGAGAGTCTCTGAAAGTAGAAGTTTATAATGGAGTGTGTGAAATGGCTTTTCAGGTGTTGCTGCTGGCTGTATCTGATACATACAAAGCTTACACTTTTAAGCAAGAGGAGATTTGAATGCTGCCCAAAAGTTGCTTTCATATGTAGAACTCTTTGCATCTCTAGCTGCAAATGGCCCACTGGCACCATGGGGAGGTCTTTAAATTGAAGGACCTTTCTCTAATAAAAGGTCTGCTTCACTGTAAAAGAGATACAAGGGCAAGCTGATAAATGAGATATTATTATCTCAGTGTGTTCTTTTAGTGAAATATTTAAAAGTGGCTCACTCCTGGTAAATTACCTGCTGACCTGATCCTCTAGCAGCCTTATTAAATAGTTGCCTGTTGTAATATTCTTTGTAAAGTTAGTGTGTCCCACTGCACTAAGCACTATTTCAGATATCCCCATTACAACAAAAAGTCTTTATATAGTAATAGTGCAAACCAATGGCTCTCGTGGGTGCTTTCATAACGAGGTTTTAGGGTGGCTGTTCTCTGATCCCTTTTCTTCTTTTGCCAGGGTATCAAATTTACTCAATTCCTCTCCATATTCATAGAGCTTAACAAATTTGCTCTTCGAACTCCTCTAGTGTTCCAAACATCAACACTTCTGATACAGAATGGGTTTATCAAAACAAACAGTGGCAGAAAATAAGGGTATCTTTGCACAGCAAAGTGCTTGGGCTGGAATGGCTTAATGAGCCACTGGAGCCATGTCTGTACTTCTTGCCCTGAGCAAAGGCAAAATGAAAGGAGTTAGTGTAAAATCTTAAAACTTTTGCTATTTAAAAGCTTGACTTCTGCTTGAGTACTGGGGTGCTCTGTTGCTGTTGCTTGGCAAGTAGTAACTTGATTTCTTCTGGTCATCTGTCTACAATATATTTTTAAATATTTCTATTTGCCATATGGTGGTCAGTAGCTGCCCTTGCTGGTGCTACTTGAGGTTTGTAGTACTGTTACAGCAACGAAACTGACAGGCCTGTGACCAGCACCTGAACAAACAATTGCACTTGTGCCTTGTGCTTTGGAACTATATTCCTCAGATATTCTTGGGTGGAGTGGAAGAAATCTTAAACTCCTTTGATGTCTTTCCTGGCCTCATCTCTAATTACGTATTTTTTGATAGTTCTCCCTCAGGAGTTACTTATTTTAAATGCATTTTACAAATACGCATTCAAATAAGCCTGACACTATTATTTTTTGTAGTCTAGTTATTTTGTATTGCTGACCATCCCCTTGGTACTTGAACTTCTTCCTACAGACAGTATTCACTGTACTTCAAGAACTTGCGGTCTCTCCTCACTGAAATAGAAAGTGTGGTTGGGTTAAAACCTTCTGCTTTTTCTCCCTTGACTCATATGCCATGTCCCAGTTTGACTTGGTTTGATTTTATTTGGATGCATCCAGGCAATAAGAAGCAGAGGTGCTCAGAGACTGCTAGTTTTGGTTCTGTGATTTGTAGCAGTCAGGTTTGCCAAACCCCATCTTTGTGCAGCAAGAGTTGGCAGTGGGTGGTGGTATCTGATGGTCTAGTCCACAGCTGAGCAATGGGCCAACAGGTATTGGTCTAAGCTGGTGGATCTCTGTGTATTCTCTGGGAGCCTTCTGTCTTTGACACTGGCCACCTTCATCTCTGCATTCTACAGGCTCATCTACCTAAAAAAAAAAAAAAAAAAAAAAAAAAAAAAAAAAAAAAAAGGTGGGGATTGAGAAAACGACCTGTCCTAGGTTACCACAAGATCTGTTAACAGGAGCATGTTATGGCTGGGTGCAATGATTGACTTTTTGCGTATCCTTCCACAGTTTATCTCAATCCTGACAATTGTTCTTGCCCTCTGAGAAGCTATTTTGTTAGGTGGTGGCTGCATTTCGAGAAAAAGAGGGTAAAAAAAAAAGATAAATTTGAAAGATAAATATTAAAAGATAAAATTACATGAAGCAACAGTGAGGAATAATCCTGGTTTCTGGAAAAATGCTGCAGGAGCTGATGTGGATGCTCCTTTGGTCTCTGCTCCTGTTTAACACATCTATAGACTGCCCAAACTATGTGCAGCAGCAGGACTAAAACGGTTCCTGTATTCAAAGCTTCTCTAGCTTAAAGTTTTATTTAAAAAGGTCTGTTGGGCTCTGCTTGCAAGCCCATACATCCCACACCGTGCTGGCTGTGAGGTCCGATATCATCTCAGTAATTAAGTGCCAGCATCCTACAGCACAGTGGGTTTAAAAGGCTGTCAGCAGCTTAAATGCCACCTGATATTAAATTTATCAGTCTAACTTTTCAACATTCTGCAGCTGACCCCCGGTAGCAATGACCATGGCAAGTTATTTGTCGATGGTGCCTGCTGCACGCTCACTGCTTGGCTGCTTTAATTGCTGATCGCTAATCTTCCTCAAAAAGGTGGGAGTGCAGGAGAAAAAAGGCAACATTACACTTACAGCAGGTTTTTTTCCCAGCTGCCATCAGTCCATTCTCTGGGAGACTTTTTGAGTTAACAGTGCAGTGCTGGATCCCCAGGGCAGTCATGTCCCCTGTGCAGTGGGCAAGGGCGCAGGTCAGTGCACAGAACCTTCACCACACTTCCAGGTGTGGTGATTCCATCACTCCCCTAGGCAGCCTGTTCCAATGTCTGACTACCCTTCCAGCGAAGAACTTGTTCCTAACATCTAATTGGAGTTCCTCATACTCCCCCAAAATGCAAATAATGGTGTGGATTTATCCCTCTCTGCTTTCTTTTCTGCCATTGTAAGTTGAGGCTAATGATATGCTCCTTTTTTAAAGCTCTTTGGGATTGTTGGATGAAAAGCACTATGTAATTATTAAAGTGCAGCTTTTATGGTGCTGCCTTTAGAAGGAAGGGGAAAAATAAATTCACTTGGCAAAATATTATGTTATAGATGCAGCTTTGGAAATCTGACTTTCATTGTTAAAGCTAAAATAAAAAAGGACTATTCCATTGTAGAGTGTCATAGTAAAACCAGGCCTGTGTTGAGGCTGCATAGAAGCTTTGTGTGCCACTGGAAATATACAAAAAGAAAGAAGAGCAAACTGAAACAAAAGAAAGGCTGGTCAAAAATAAAATTAAGTAAAGCCAGTGATGGCTGTGAGTGCCACTTGTGTCTTTGGGACTCAGAGTTGCTTAGGCAATGTAACATCAAGTTCTCAGCAGTGTAGCTGCTTCTGGCCACATCCTTTTCATGGCCATTAAGTTCAAATGTTTGTCTCTTTCCTGAGATGAAAGGAATGAGAGGTCTCTCAAAAAAAGAAGCCTCCAAATTCTAAAGTAGCTGTGCTGCATGCAATTTGCCTAGGAATTACACTTCAAAATACCATTTTTACCTACTTTGAACAAGGCAGAGGCTGATATGAATGCTTCATTGTTTTGTCTCAAGATTGTTTTCCCCAAAAATATCTTTCAAAATATTTATTTTTTGGTAAATGCATGTGTATAATTATAGATAAGGGCTAATTTGTGTAGCTGAGTTTTGTGCTGTCAAATGGAAGCTGAGTGGTTTAATACCAAAATGGGACTTCACATTTAAATCATGCCTATGCGCTTTTTATGTTTTTTACAATAGATTCAGTAGCTAATCATCACCTAAATTGGCTTTTCTAAATAACAAGCCATATTAGATAGTATAATGGCTTACTTGGAAACTGGGATGCAAAAATGATGCCACAGTGAATCAAGACTCTAATACTGAAGTTAAAAAGAAGACAGAAAATAATGCCACATTTGTCTGCCCATGTGCACTCAGCCTTGGTGCTGGATTTGCTGATCACCAGAATGCTGGAGTGTTTGAAGAATATGACTAATTCATTGAAAATCTCTAAAGACTGTAATGAAAACTAGCAAATATGTATTTTTTTTGTAGCAACATCCGAATTGCAGGGTGAAACCTTGCTAAAAACGCCACAGGGTGTTCTCAATACTCAGACCTTAATTCCAGTAAAAGCCCACCTGTGTGCACAAAAGGAGAAGGATAAACTCATGACATGCTCACCATGATGAGATTGTCAAAATCATGGAAAGAAAAAGCTGTGGAAGTCAATGCTTTCATTCTCAAAATCAATAAAAGAAGAGCATTTCAGGGGGAAAGTCTCCTTTCCAATGCATTAAACCAAGTTGTTCATGCTCGCTATTTATTTTTTTCTTTGCAATATCAGATGTGGCAACAGCTCTGTCCATCACCCAGCTGGAAGAAACTAATGCACTGTAATACACAGCTCAGTATTCATATGGTCAGCCACATGATAATGATTTATATGATCATAAAGCTGTTATTTTTATAATACAGAATTTTAAAAACAAATTATTTGGCAGGCTTACTAGTTGCCAAACTTTTCAGAATTCTTCTGCTATGGCAATCTTTAGAAGTTCCTGTAAAATTTGTGTTATTTATTTGTAAGACCAAATGAAAATGTTTAACTAAATATGACCCAAATCAGTTAAAACATTTGCAAGTTACAGATCCATGGCTAAAAAGTCCCGCTTTTGCAAAAAGATTAGTTAATTTTATGTAGGTTTACTAATAGTTAATTTTTAATGCAGACAGGTGTCTTTTCGGTGTTTCAAATCTGTCTTTTACTGGGCAGGAGATACTGAAAAATGGAATAGCTATGGAGAGCTTGTGGAAACTTGTTTTGGAATGAACAGAGCTGCAATTTTAATCCTTAGTATTTTTATGGTGGCCTTACAAACGGCTTTATGTGGAGAACCAAGAAGAAAATGTTGGCTTTACAGTCCTGATGCATTCCAGGTATGAGTTTTCCAACTATAAATTGTCTGAATTCACTTCTGGTTTTGGACTTTCAGAGCGACCAGTTGTGTTCTCTGGGTATGACAGAGAGCACTTGCCTGAGACTTTGTCCCATTGATCCAGTGGTGGGCACTGGGTCGGGGCTTTGTTGCTTTATTGTGGCTGTGGATGAAGCTTTTGGAGGAGGAACAGTTTCAGCTCTGGTGCTGTTGTATAGTGGGCATTCACCAGCCTTAAAGTTCGGTTTAAGCCACTTGCTACCAAATTTCCTGAGTTGTTCCAGGAGATGAGCATCCTCTGACTTAGGAATTAATCAGTCACTTAATTTTTAAAGTGTGCTCATCACTTGGGCTTTAATTTGCATATTAATTGTATTACTAATTTGATGGGAAATGCTTCTGTGAGGTATACATGTGGTTATTTGTATAAAGAACTGTTGCACTGATCCCCCAGGACAGCACTCCTCACTCTGGAAATACTTCAGCCTTGTAAATAGGAATTTGCCTTACATGAGCTAGAGATTTAAAGGTGCAAAGACAGACTCCTCTTGCCTCTCTTGAAATGATTGAGTATCTTGGCTTTGTTTTATAGCATTACTACATACAAGCTAGGTCCTGACAAACTTCTGAAAGAATGGGGTTGGATTCTTCCAGTCTTTGAGACATCCAAATGCTTTAAATATCATCTTAAAAGGTACTGTGTTGTTAAAGTGTAAATTACAGCCCTGGTGGAGGTATTACTGGGTGAAACATTCTTTGCTTGTCTGGAGAGATCAGACTGTATTATAAGAGTGGTGTTTTCATGTGGCAAAGATGCTTTCTTTTGGATTGTTCTAAACTTGAGTCGTAACAGCAAAAAATCCGCCTGCATCACAAGAGAGGCTGTCTCCTAGTTTAACCTCCTCAGCTGGCAGAAATCACTGCAGCTTTTTTTAATGTCAGGTCACAGGCTTGGATAAGCATATTTATTCATATCAAGCCACTGAATGTTTTGAGGTTCATCTATGACTAACTGAAAGTCTTTAAAAACAGACCAAACATCGGAAAGCTCTTAAAATGTTTTGTGATATAAAGTCTACTTCAAATAAATGGGATCGTCTCAATGGCCTCTTATAGTTGGTTCATTTTAATGGATTTTTATCCTCTTTTCTTTCTCTGATGAAACCAAATTCAGCTCACCTCTGGCATGAGGTCAGATGAGTGCTTGATGAGATTTGCTAATGACTCTGGTTATAATAACAGCCATGGGCCCACCTGACGTAAAAGGCTTCATTTGCACTTATCCCTGCACATCCAGGTCACCTGCTTTTGTGGGGACAGGCTGGGGGAGTCTCTGGGCTCTCTGACACATAACTGGGCATCTTACTATCAACTATATAAAGAATGAGGTTTGGTATTTGGGTAACTGTTGCCTGTTGAAAAGCTTCTAATAAAGTGGTGGGCCACAAGATCCAGTATAGAACAGCTTTTTAGATGAGGCTTCCCTTTAATTCAGGATCTTCCCCAGGATTAAGAATGCAAGTTCTCTCCTGAGATAATGTTGGCTTGAACGTCCCCGCTGGTAGGCTTTCAGTCGTTGAGACTGTGGTGCTTATATTGGGATGCTGCTTAAATAAGGCTTGTGGTAATGGATCTTGGATCTGAGCTTTTTGGTTCTGTGTTTTGCCTTAATAGAAATCAGCACCAGTTTGGCCTATACTTAATGCACATGATTGGGGTGCAAGATAGAAAGGAGACATTCTGAACAGTTTCAGTTGAGGATAAGGGACAGACAGTCCAGGTCCACTGGCCTATAGAGGTCCCAGAAAATTAAGATACTACTTTTTTTTTTTTCCTATTCATTGTAAAGGGATGAAAAGGTTCCTCTTAAGTTCAGTTATGTAGTTTTAATGATATGAATAATTCGGTGGGGCAGACACTTTGAAGTGGAAACTGAATGCAGGAATGTTATTGAGTCCTACACTGGGCAAGTAGATTAGGGACCACACAGGCAGGCTTGAAAACATTTAATTTTTAAAATCTTGTTATGTAAGGGGGCACAAAACAATGTAAAAGGCCACACTCACAGCTGGCATAGTTCAGTGTAGCACCACGGATTTCAGGGTAGCAAGACCAATTTCTGCTGGTTGAGATCTTGGCCTTTAATCTGTCATCAATCGAATAAAATCAAGCTGCTCTAATTACCACGGTGTCAGTCAGAAACATGTTTGCCTGAAATGATAAAGCTGAGTTGGATCCTGAAGCCCACACAAGTCAGCAAACACTGTGCAAATCTGAGTTAAACCATTTGTTTGCCCACTTACAGAGAGGTTGTCCACAGTCATGGGATGTGTGGAAAGACGGTGGGGGAGTGAGAGGAACAACTGAAACATATGGCCCAAGTGATCTTTCTTCTTTATTCCAATGCATCAGGATAAGACAAGCTGTTGAACTGATGAGAAACCTTCCTTATATACCATATTTCAAGATTAAAACCGGGAGAAATTCAGTACCAGTGATCTCACATCTATGTTTGACTAAAGGCATAGACAACAGTTAAACTGAAAGCAGAGGAAAAAAGCCCCCAGGCCCAACCTCTCCTAATCCATAATAGCTGCATCATTATGTAAAAGAAAACAGCAATTTCCCCACCAATGTGTCCATAAATGGAAACCTTATCAATACCTCCAGATGCTTCCTGGCTTTATGACACCATTAAGATTATTTGCACTGGTATAATGGATTGTATTTGTATGGAACAAGGTCTCTTCAGGATCCGGTTTGGGGAGCATGCAGGCACAGGAGAGAGGTCACATACATTGAGACGTGCTCTTCACTGCACGTTAACTTAATTTTGACCTCATGTTTCTTGAAGAAAAATGTGGAAGTGGCATTTTGCGGTGTCTGTGACCTCCTGAAAGGTCAAGATTGAGAACTTTATTGCAGCTGCACTTGCTGCAACTTAACACTTTTGCAGTGGCAGTTAATTTAGTTTTTAGTAAGGAACATTGGATTATTATTTAACATGAACATAGGGGTTATAATTTTGAGCTATAATCCTAGGGCCGCTTCTCCCCGAGTCAATGGAAAGAGAACTTTTACCTTTAGTTTCAGGATGAGCAGAGACCAACTTCTGCTGGGTCTGAAAATCCCAGTTTGTGGTGAATCCAGGGAGAATCTTGATGTCTGTTCTTGAAGTCTTGTATCAGCAAAGCCTTTCCACCCCCCAAACCTAATGTTTGCAGGTTTTATCAGCTGTTTCATTAATCTTGTCCATTCCCATCATTAATTCAAAAACACCTTCTTTATTTCATAAAATGTAGCCACTCACCAGTGTTGATATACTAGTAAGATTTGACAGCATAAATTCAGAAAAAAAAAGCACCACTATTCTCTTCTTGCCTCTCCCCCAGAAAACTCAGACACCTACAGGGTTTTCTTACTTCCAAACCAAGATACTGCCTCAGAGCCAGGAATGAAAAATACACAGGTTTTGTCATCTTAGCATCTTTTTTTAGCTACATGTGTAAATAAAGATACCAGTACAACAACCAGTGACTAAGTGCAGCTCACTGTGAGTAGCACCAAGCGTTTGTGCCCCAGCTTTGCCTTGGCAGGACCTTCTGAAATGTCCCCAATGAAGGATGCAAAAGCCAGAAAAATTGTCATTGTTACATGTTTGATATCCCAAGGGAGAGGCAGCAACCTTATTTTCAGTGCAAGGGAACAATAGCAGTGACTGGCTTTGTAAGACAGGCAGGGATTTAAGAGCATATCTTCCAGTGCCCCAAAGCTGCAGATGTTTTGCAAGAGATATGGATAGGGTTCTTTTCCCCCAAATTCTTCTTTGGTTTAAGATGGTGCTTCTGTGTCTGGAACTGTTGCTAAACATGACCTGAGATGACAATATCAAATGAACTGCCTTTCATGTAATATAAAATAGAAGTGAATCTTTTCTGTATTGAGAGGTTTTTTTTCATGTTACTGTTTGAGGGCTTTCACCTGAAACAGCTTTTTCTCTGCATCATATGTATGATACTTACAGTATATTACTTAAGCATTTTTGGAAATTGATGGAGTGCTAGCATTGGCTAACAGCTCTCAACAATCCCAGGGCCATCACCTGCTGACTCCTTCCTGGAGTTGTGTTCTTCCATCAGGTACTCTCTGAGTGTTTTTATTTTTTTTAATATTGCCTCTCTGAAGTGATAGTTGCTGTCAGAAATCTTGTCCTGTATCAGTTCTCGTTGAGTCTATGTATATAATGTATATCTTTATTTTTCCATTATTTTGAACGATTCTTGAAAGTGTTTATAGGAAGTGCGTAGCTCTCTGCTTTTTTTTCTCTGGGTGAAGTATTCCCTTTTATTACCATAAGAAAATCTTTACCTCTTCTCCATTACTGTGTCATTTAGTCATCATAGGTAGATGAGTTTATCTTCTAAAAAATGCCTTTAAGATGTTAAAGTGGTAGCATTACAATTTAAAATCCTTCTGACATTGCCTGTTCCACTGGAGTACTAAATCTTGTCTTCAGTGTGAATGGAAATCAAATAAAGCTTTCACTTGCTTGACAATTGTTGCAAAATAGAAGAAAATGCTCACGCTTTCATATAGTAATGACTGTGTCATCTCAGTGCAGTTCAAAGAGCAATCCCTTTTATGCACATAGACAATGATTACTTGTGAGATCCATCGCTATTTCCTAGACTTTTGTGGCAAAAAATTTAAGGGATTTTGTAGTTACCATGCTGTTTACCACAGTGTCACTTAAATGATCTTGCTCATTCACATTCTTAAAAAGAAAAGAAAACTACATTGTCAAAAAACCCCAAAACACTAGGAACTCAGAAACAAACTGAGAAGTATGGAAGGATTTGAGGTTTTTTTGTCTTCTGTGCATGATGGTATAGCTGACATCTGCACAGTGCCATGTAGGCAGGAAGAAAGAAATGGTTCATCTGTAGTTTCATCTCCAAAGTACCTAAGAATGAAAAAAAAGCAAAATGAAAGCTGTACAGCAGATGAAGCAAGAGCTTCACAAAAGCAAGATCTCTCTCCTTGCATCATAGACTTGAAAATAGAGGAAAATTTCATGGTTGAAATGCCATCATCAGGGTTGAAAGTGTTGTGTGTACTTTTTCTTCAGGTAGACAAAAAGCTAATAAGTCTGCATGCTCATTACTTCTGTAATATGCACTGATGGAGAGGGTATAATAATAGTTCTTTATTCTTTATGTTTTTTTCTCCTGTAGTTTCTGAAATCTGGGTTTCCATGTGGTGTTGTGTATGAGTACAGGTAATCGATGGTGCAAACAGCCCAGGCCAGGCTCTGTGGTAACAGAGGAACAACTGCCTGGTATGATTTGCCTTTTTAATTATCACTTCAATCATGAGTGCTCAGCATTTGTAATGGCAATTGATACAGTCATCAAGGCATAACAAGGAATCAGTGAGTAGCGTGAAATTCATCACGTTTATTTAGCCTTTGTGACCCTTGGAGAAAAAAAATCTGGTTTTTAATGAATTATTGTATCCGTGATAGTTAACGTAAAGCTGGATTAGAGAACATGACTTCTGACATGAGATGCAGTCTTGTCTCACCCTCTCTGCCAGGACAGAGCAAGCCTAGTCAGCCATGTAATGGGTATTTTATGGGGTACTTGTGAACTGAAGGGACTTGATAGGAGTTTCCACTCTCCGTGTGCCATGGGAATGAATACAGGCTGCTGAGCCTGCTCAGATTTGGAGGCAAGTTGACAATATTCAAACCCAAAGGAAGGTGTCTTGCCTTCTGCCTGTGCTTATCATCCTTGCAAGGCTGAGCTTCTGCTCTTGCTTATCTGCACATGTATTAATCATCTGCATCCCACTCCCACCGGCTCTGGAATCTGCCTGTACCTTTGAGCAGGACTTGTGGAAGCTGGCTGTCTTCTCTCCACAGAGTTTGCTGAAGCTGCAGCTCAATCCTGCAGGTTGATTCTTCTCTTCCTCTCATCCCATTTGTGTAAAATCCAGACCATGGTTTACAATGTGGTGTAGGGACGACTGACTTCTCCAGCTTCTGTTACCAGATTCTGGGCTTCAGGTTCCGAAAAATGAAAATATCTCTTTGAGAATTAATACAAGAGTCCTAATGGATCCATATCTGTGTGTCCTTTCCCGTTTTTCCATTGCCTGAGTCAATTAGCCATATGGTAGCATGGTGTATTTGTTGTTACTTATGTGGGGCAACCCACAACAATTTGTTTTTTAGACTTCAGCAAGTATATTGTTTTCCTTCAAAGCCATTTCAGGATTTCTTCAGAGAGACAAAAATAAAATGAAGGGGTCAATTCCTACAGCAGTTATTTTGTAGTAGCTCTGTTGGATAAAACCGATTACTTATATGGCCAGTGAACTTGAATTGCTTGTTTGATTTGGGTTGCACTGTATGAACTGAAACAAAAACCACATCGAGACTGCTTTGGAATGGAAGAATTTTGCTATCAGTTCAATCTGTTTTCCTTGTTGTTGTTTCCATGTAATGAAAAGATAAATATGCAAACATATTTACTTCATTAATTTTAAACAGTGCCAGGAAAAAGGCTCTGTCTAGGGATTGTGGAAAAATATTGTGAAAATTAGCTCTACATATTTTGCTTTCAGTCAACTCTGTTAATTAGGATCAAAGTACTGCAATTTTTAAAAGTTCTCACTGTTCCTTCCCACACATTTTCATATTTCAAGAAGATGCAGTTAACTAAGTCTGAGACTGTCAGTAAAGCCCATGGGAATGAGCTTTACTGGGTACCAACATCCCTGAGGCCTTTGAAAATGTCAGGATTAGCTGTGGAGGGGGGTCAGATTGGGTTAGCCTGTCCCTTGGGTGCCCGCTGGAATGGAAATGGGGCAACTGTTTTCCCACCCATCCTCATTGCAGGGTGTTTGCGTGTGGTTTCATCTTCACTGATAAGACAAGTGCTGTGAGGTAGCTGCTTTTACAGGTGTGCAACATCTCTTTTTGCCTTGAAATGAGCAATTGGGTACTCGCAGGAAGAAGGAAAAAATGAGTAATAAACTGGATTAGTACAAGGTACTGATAGATTGTGGTTTTTCAAATGAGGGCAACACCAAATAAAGTCCTTAAGGTGGTTGTCTGAAAAAGAAACTGGGACACAGAAAGGTGATGTCCAGTCTCCCAAACCCTCTGCAGGCCATGGACAGAGCTGCCACACCAGACTCATCACAAACAGTAGGTGCTCATGCTGCGTTTCATGTGCCTTTCCTCTCAAATGAAGGCATTTCAATTTTAAGCAGGCACATAGTTATAAAAGAATGCTGAGTCAGCTTAAAAATCATGATGAGATAAATAATTTACCTTTATTGGTACTGATAATACTTGAAATTCTAAATACTATTTTCCCCCGTGTTTCGAGAGGGATTTATGACTGTAATTTATGGTGCTGTGTTGCTTTTTCTCAGTTCAGATGCAAGGCTTCCTAGTTTTGTGCTTTGATAGATATTTTGCTTCCCAGTTATTGTGCACTGAAAGATCACAGCATTTACCTTTAAAACATTGTGTGAACTTCTCTGGGTTCACTGATGGATCTCCAGCATTGGCCTGTTAAGAGTTTCATTTTTAAATGCAAATGGTATGTAACTGTTTATAAATCTGACAAATATCTATACAATGGGCATAGATCTGCCCTAATTTAATCACACTGGAAAAGTGGCAGGAGGTTTATTTTGCCCCCTCTGCAGAAGTGTCAGCTCTCTTTTCCCTGCTGAGAAGCCCCTGGCACTTTGCGGGTCCATTCTCAGTGAGACAAACCTTGCCTTGTAATTCCCAAGGGCTGGGTGAGTAATGGCGTACATCAAACACATGTTTTCCCAACTCGAGTGACTGACAGCAGCGTATCAGAATGGGTCATGGGTGAGGGATTGTTGCTGCTTAGCTGTAGGTGCCTTGGAGCAGGAATCAGTCTCATTATTCTTTGTTCCTACAGCATCTTCCTGAAAGTGGTCCTGGTCTGTAGCTTGGCTGTAAAACAAATCCTGCTGCAGGCTCTCACTGCTCTTGACTCACTTCCTTGGCTGGGAAATGCAATGGGCTACAGGGCTGCAGCTGCACCAGAGGAGGGACAGAAGAGGCACAGCCAGACCGGCATTTTGCAATCAAGACGATGCAAATTCTGGCTTTGGTGCCAGAAATTGTCCTCTTTTGCATCTCTTGAAACTTCACATTTATTTGAACCGATCACATGTTCCACCTCACAAATGGGTGACAGTATTGTCCTCTGCCTTTCTTGGGACACTTGCTGGTGATCTAATCTGGCTGGACATGCGTAGCAGCTACCAGCCTTCCCTTGTTCTCGCTTCTAACAACCATCCTGGCTGTAGCTGCTGATATAAAGCACTGTTGTTTCTTGGGGTTTTTTTGAGAGGGGGGTGTGGAGTGTCTAGTGGCTCAATAGGGAGATGATTTTCTTGCAAAGTGCACAGCTATTCGGTTAACTTTTAAGTAAAACTCAAAATCAATCCATTTCTGTCATTGGGTGCATTCTAATGGGAAGCCTCTAATGGGCTGGTGTGTAGCATTAATCGTTGCAGATTTCTGCAGTGAGGCTGGAATGCATTTGTATTCAGGAAGAGGATTTCTAGGTGCAGGAGGAGATTTGAGGCTGATTCCAGACGCATTTATAAGCAGCGGGCCATGTGTGCATGCCTCCATCCACATCCCGCTCGTGCATTCTCCTGAGCTGGAGAGCATGGCCAGGGCTCCCCAGCAGAGACACAGTCCCAGCTGACAGCATTTGGGAGCCACAGGTCCAAATCTCAGCCTTGTTTGGCTGCTTATTTTCGGAAAATAACCTCCCTTCCTCTGTGTCCCTTTGTGCTTGACTTTTTTAAACAAGTAGGAATGCTGTTGTTTGGTTTTTGTATATTGAATTCCAGACCCTGTGCTCTATTTAAGGGCACTAAGGGCTCTATTTGTTGTTATTTCACCGAAGTGCAAACAAAAAGAATGAACTCTATTTAGTCCTTGATGTTTGGTGGGAGAACTGGGGAAAATTACCTTTAGGTTGAAACAATAAAAGAAGGAATAAAGATATATTGCATTTTCCTAACTAATAAAAATTAGACATGTGGTTTCTAATCTTCAGCCTGATCTCTTTTGCATTCCAATTAATAAGAATAGCTTCTATCACAGAATATTAATTTAAGACAGAATTAAAAGAACCAGTTTCAGGCAGGTCATCTGTCTGTCTGCAGTAACATGGAGTGGGTGGTAAGCGCATGCCTTCTGAGCAGTTCGGGTGTGCTGAACTGCAGTGTACAATGCCCAGGTGGGTTGGGTGGGCATGGGAGTCATTCAAATCCCTGGCAAGGAGAGGGGAGATAGCAGAGGGGCTGGCTGCTGAGGTGGGCAGGTTTGGGTGGGCCGTACAGCACAAAGGATCAGCAGAACCTCTGAACTGCTGACAGGACATGTCTTGTGGCAAGTGTCATTTGGTACATACATCACAGGTTTGGAAAGTTCAGTTGTTGGCAGAGGCATACAAAAAGCCTGGTGGCATTGTACCCTAAACCTGCATTGGAAACGGTGGCCTTTGAGTGGACTTTGTGAGCAAGGTGTGAAGTTGTAGCCATCAGCTGTAAACAAGGAATTGAGGAGGGGGGCAGTGAGAGAGGTCCCTAATAGATCTGTGCTCAGGGGAGTATCCTCACTTATGTGTGAAGGGTCTCAAAATCCTGCTCAGGAGGAGAGATTCTCCCTGGCTAAGGAAATTCATGGGGCTTTCAGCAGTGCAGCTTGGAGGCTGCAGTGTTTATGGGAAGAGGGTTGGCTCTCACCTGGCAGGGGTGAGCCAAACTTCCACTTGCTTGTGATCATGTAGGTCTGA
Organism: Rhagologus leucostigma; assembly: GCA_013397725.1. Lineage (NCBI taxonomy): Eukaryota > Metazoa > Chordata > Aves > Passeriformes > Rhagologus > Rhagologus leucostigma. The sequence continues at coordinate 21,794 of VZTD01004375.1, forward strand.
AAGGGCGGAATATGCTGCAACTGGATCACAAGGATTGCAAGCCTTATTATTATTATTGTTGTTGTTGTTGTTGTTGTTTATTGAGGCCTGTGCAGATGAGTAGATTGCTGCCAGGTGTCCTCAACTTACACGAAGCATCACGCCAGTCTAAAATGAATGGGATTGTAGGGCTGGTCTGGCTGGACAGCTCACCTGGGCAGATTGGAAGCTGTGATCTGAATTGTGCTGGTTTAGGTTTAAGTCTAGTCTCCTACAGCACAGCTTTGCAGTTGAAATTAAATAGTTGAAAATGGAATAAATTGCATCGAGTGGGTCCTTTGATGTCAATCAGCTGCACGTCTCAGTCTGGCTCATGTTAGCACTATATCAGGAGGAGCTGACGTGAGGAAGGTGGCATTCTCATGGGTCTGTGGATGGAGGAGCTTCTAGTGTGTGACAAAATGAGTTGTGGCTGTCACTTTTTAAATTCTTGTTTTGTTCTTCTGTTTGTTTATTTTTAGAGAAGGCATGAAGATGGGGGAGGAGCGAGGACAGCTTTGTATTCCTCCTATATTTGTCAGTTCCTGTCTTTCTAAAAATGTCAGACTTAAATTTTACTGTTTCAGTATTGCACAAAAAAATTTGTCCTGATCATTGTCTGCACAGTTTCCCCTAGAGTTTGCATCACCTAATTTTTGTTTCAAATTATCCTTTAGTTAGGTCAGTAAAGAAATATCAAGGACCAGAATTGCAGCTGTGGTAAATCTGTACAGCTTCCTCAGAGGGGAGCAGCCAAGTGCTGGGCTGTTTCTGTGGATTGTGCACATGCATCCATATCCTGCCAGACCATGAAGCCAGACATATTTTTCCAGTCCTAGAACACTGAATCAACACTAGGAAGTGACGTGAGGCACAGGAAAGTACAAACCTCCCTCCCACTGCAGACATTTGTAGAAGTTTTCCTGGGGTCTTGAGGGCTCCAGGGAGTGGTCTCGTGGCTCTGTGCTTCTTTGCTCTCATGCTCTCCTGAACATTTCCAGTGTTTCCATCTTCTTCTGTCCAAAATCAGCATTGCTGTGCTTAGCACTCAGCTCTTTGAAAGTTTCAACCCAGTTGCTTATGGTCCATCACCTTATGGTCTGTGGACACTGAAAAGCTTTAGCAAAGGGATTTTTCAGCTTTCTGCTGCATTCTGTGAGAACTTTATGTTTCTCACAGGAACTATGCAAAATACTGTTAAGGGTTTTTGTAAACTATTTCTCTATCTTTGCACCTGCTGTTTTCCAAAGGACTGTTATGATATCCTGAAAGAAATATTTTGAAATGGGTGTTGAGTGGACTGACCAATCATCCTGATGGGTGGTCAGAGGTCCAGTAATTTTCTGCCATGCTGGCGACTCAACTTATAAAAACCGATTTATAATTAATTAAACCGGGCTCCTTCTCCAGACTTCGGTCGTGTCTTTTCTCATCGTCCCGGGCTCAACAGCGACAGTGGTCCATCTCAGCCCAGATGCCTTTTTCCCTCACACTTGTACAAATCTGTGTGGCTGCACTGGCAGCAAGGCCTCTTCCCTCCCTTAATGGCATCGCTTTACATGCAAGTATCAATTTCTGTATTACTGGTGTCAGTTTTCCTTATGTTAAAGAAATGTTAAGCACCATTAACATAATCATACATGTCACTGGCAGCGAACATACCTTCAGAGGTATGTTCAGTGAGTGCAATGTGAGCTGCCCTCCAGCTACGCAGAACAAAAGGTTGTGTGTTAACAATAATAATGGCTGCACGAAACCAGTGCAGATGAAATCAGGCTTACTTTTAATCAGTCTTCAGGGGTTTCATGTGCTGAGGCTATTTGTTTGTAGTGGAGGCCAGGTTGTGCCAGAATCTATTAAGCACAGGGAAAATGATCAGTCCATTTTTTGCTCATTCCTAATGTGAGAAAAGGAGACGCTCCATGGCAGGGAATCAACCTGAAATGATACTTTGCAGAGCATCTCTTAGTCTGAGTGAGGCTGGGATACAGTGGTAAACACCATGATGAATCTGTAAAAGATCCTTTTAACATCATTGATTCTAGTTACATCTGTAAACATCAAAGCTAAATGTGTCTGTGGGTTCTCTAGGGGAGTCCTCAGCCTCTTCAGGGGGATCTGTCTCATAAGGTATAGATAAATACAGCATCTCATAATTTGCTTGTGGGTTGTATATTGGTAAAATATTAGTCATTGACCACTTAACTTGGGTGAAACACTTCCATGATTCAGTACAAAAAGCGCTGTTTCCTTTAATAGAAAGTTTACTTCATTAGGAGGGTTGTTTTCTTGCTGTTCTGTTCATATTAAAAGTGTCATTTCCTATGTATCAACTGGAATCTGCTCAACTGTGATACTTTTATGGTATGGGGGATGCCTTTTAAACATTATTTTTATAATACAAATCCACAGAGAAGTTTAAAAATTAGAATTTTATTATTGTAACACTGTAAGAATTTTCATGCTTCTACTCTTGCAAAGCAAACAAAAATTCATATTGAAATGTACAAGTGTACCAGAGTCCAAGTCAAAGTTTCACATTGATATTTTTCAAAACTAGACATTTTCAATATCTATATTCAGTATATTTCTGAATTTATCTGTTAAAAAATGCTGTTCAGAGAAAGTACAATATGTGCTTCCAGATCTTTTATGTAAGAGCAAGAAGGAATATCAGAACAGTGTGGGTTGGGTTTTGTTTTGTTTGTTGTTTGGGTTTTTTAAGCTGATAATAGTTCTGCAATTTTATCTGCCTGCACTCAGTACCAGAGGAACTAATTGAAATTTTAGGCCTGGTTTTATACAGTGCAGATTAAATATCTGTTCCTAAAATCAATGAATATTAAGAAAAATCAGTGCCTAACAATGCACATAGTTGATTACAGTTTGCAGATGACAGTGAATATTGCTGTTCAGAATTATGCCCTCTTCAGGTACCTTCATGTAGTACTCTGAAAAAAGCTAGATTTGCTCTCTGAGGATACACACACACGTATTCTTTGCTTAGCAGGAGTACGGATGTGAAGGACCAGCTTACAGGTGAAGCAATGACCTGAGATCTTATGACCTTTGTCTGTTACTACATTGATCAGGCTTTTACATTCTTCCTTCCTCTCCTGTCTGCCTGAAATAAATATATATAGTGAAGTAAGTGTCAAATTAGAGTCTGAGAGAAGTTGGAAACCAACCAGTTGTGCTTCCAGCCAACTTCAAAGAGTGAGGTTGTTTTTTTCTTCCTTCTGAAACACAGAATCTTGTGGATATGGGCTCCAACCGTTTCTCTGAAGTCAAGTTTTTAGGCTGCTTTAAGATTACCTCTATGTTTTTCTCCTCCCTTTGTTTCTTTCTACAGAGTCTTGGCCAACTCCAGGACTACCCGGTGATCATTAGCATTTCAGCAGGAGACAATGAATGGAGAGGCACATGTGTCACCTGTTCCACGGTGACACTGCAGCCATCGATGCTCTGCGGGGGTGCTTCAGGGATGCTGAGCATCAGGGGGCTGAGATTCCTGGAGAGAAAGATCTGGGGCTTTTTTTAAGAAATAAATTGCATTCCCTTAACAAGTGATCAAATATGCAGGAAGAAAAATGTCTTATAAATCACTTTATCCTGCTTCAAATTATTTTTTAAGAAATACTAAGTTAAATCCTAGCAATACACTGAGGTGTCTTTCAGGAATCAAATGTGACAGCAAAGAATGGACTTTCATTTTCACCTATTCAAGGTAATGAATTGGACCTTTTTTTTCCCCTAATGTTCCACATCCTGCTGCCATCAAGGACAATGACAAACTCCTATTGACTATAATGGGGAACGGTTTGGCTTTTTATCAGGGCTAAATGCTAATTAAGCCTGAAAAAATAGGTCTTCACCCAACTGTACTTTGCCATGCCAGTATCACATCTGGCCCGATATCTTTACATTGTGCATATTCAATCTCCTCTTGCTGCTGGAATTTTCACCGGCTTTGCCCCATGCTATGGCCACCTGGAGTTGCTCTGAGATGCTGACCAGTGGATCTTGCTAAAAGGTGTGGGAAGGTGAGGATGTTCACACTCTGGAGAGGTGCCAGCTGATCACCAGGGCGCTGCAGCATCCTTCACCTCTCTCACACATTGATTCTGCTCATATTGGCCAGAATATGTGGGAAGTGCTTCCTTTCCACTCCTTGGGACTAAAGCTGTCCCCCACCACCCTTGGGTGGATGTTCCTCACCCTTCCCGGACCATGTACTGCTCTCAGTGTGCTGCTTGCATATGTGTGAGCAGCAGCTGTAGCTTTGATGGCAGTGTCGACTGCCCTTCCCCTGGATCGTGGATCATACTTCCATATGGGATGAGGGACAGTGATGTGCCGAGCTTATTAAATACTCTGTAATGCAGTCCTGAAGTTACTTCAATCCCGCCTCCTGCTTCCACTCACCCTTCAGGCAAGAGAGGTAATGAGTGAGCAGAGATGAGTGGAGGGGCAGTACCAAACCTTCCTGTTCAGACAGGAGCAAATTAAAGATAACAATGCATTGCTGAGGCTGGAAATTGCAGGCAGGCAGAAGAACAGCGTTACCTTTCCCGATCGCCAAAGGCACTGCTCGCTCCCTGCTCATCCAGTTCATGGATTTTTTGTTTCATTTCTTCCCCTGAGTTTGAAATTAATTTATAACCCATTCCAAGAGCTTTCCACACTTCAATCTTACCTTTGTTGAGATGTTTCTTACTTCCTACAGTCAAACTTGGATGGTGGTCCTGATTAAAGTGTCATTTGCTTTTGGGTATTGCCATCCTTACAACATTAAGAAGGTGGGAATGGCATAGGAAGCATGAGGTTTGTTTCTTTATTATTCTTTTTCCTTCCTCTGCCTTTTATTATCTTTTCACTTTTCTTAAGCCTCTGAGGAATTTCGGGAGTAAGTTCACACTTCTCTTTCAGAGCCATAAAGTTCCTTTCCTTTTCCTTCAGAAAAGGAAGAAGGTTTTATGGAGTTTTGTGTTTGTGGGTGATGGGTCCAGGAGCCAGGACTTTAACCCAACTACACAGCTGGGTGATGTGATGCCACAATGTGTTTCTATTAACCCATTTTTGGATAAACCTGCTTTTATTCAAGCATCAAATACCTTATCAGTGTTTACCTTTGTTTTATGTGGATGGCTTACACTAACTTCTAGTTAAGTGCAAATGCTGACACAAGTAGGAAGCCGTCAGGGATCAGCCAGATTGTTCGGAGAACTATTCCAATTAACTGTTCCTTTGCAAAGAGAGAGTTTAGATAACCAAGAGAAGCTGCATTTTATAGGACATATATATGTGTGTTTATTTATAGCTCCATATGCATATTGCTTCCTATGTTGGAGGGGACAAAGAAGGACACTGTTAGTTCTAAAGATATATTGGGAGTGCAGGGGAGAGAAAAGAGCTTAGTTCTTCTCTCCTTTGTGCAATGACAGAAAAACTGAATGACTTTCATAAATGTTTCTTCTTCATGTTTGACCCTATGGGTCCCACTCATGAGTGTATTTAAGAGGAACATGCCTCCAGTGTTCTGTGTCCGCCAGCTTTGCTCCCCACTCTGAAGGATGGCACAGTGTATGCTTTATTTCAGTGTGTGTGGTCATTCCTATATGAATATTTTCAAATGGTTCGCGGTGGGGAAAGGAGGAGAAACAAAGGGCTTATCACATTTTCTTCTTTAAAACAACAAAATAGAAATCAGTGGCTTTGTACAGATCAAGGATGCTCTAGCTGTGGTCAGCCTCTCTCTCCAGGAATGTATCAGGCTTTATCCAGGATCTCTGGATAGTCTGAAGAAATAGTTAGAAGTCTGAATGACACTTCAGAGTGACACTTCATTTTCAGAACTGAGATGATTAGGAAGATACTACCCATCTTCAGATCTTTGCATTCAGTTTATTTTTTTTCCTACTTGGTTGGGAGGGGGACAGAAAAAGGAAGGGGAAAAAAATAAAAGGAAGGGGGAGAGGGAAGGAAAAAGAAAGCTTTTCCCTTTAAAGTAAACCCTTTCTTAGGCTTAACCTTTTTACCCAGATCCCAGTGCCCAGCTCGGGCGAAGCGAGAGGTCCAGTGAGAGGCGATGATTGTCAGGATCATGTGGTGCGTTCTGTGGGTGCTGTGAGAGCCGTGTTTATCCAGGGCCATGTGGAGGTGGGCGGGTGCCTACCCGGGGACAGGGGGACAGGAGAAGCTGGGCTCCTGCAGCAGCCACGCTGTGAATAGCCCACATTGACTGAACTGTCTAACCGGACTAATTTGCTCTGCCTGTGGGCTTGATAAAAGAAGCAGCTGCTAGAAAGGGCTCGCTCAGATGCATGTAGATGAGGCTGTGGACTGCCAGAAGGATCCAAGCAGAATTTTTTTCTTCCTTGCTGCATTTCTGCTAGAATCCCTACCTTCGGCTCCCGTGAAGTTGCATTGATCAGGTAAACTATTTTAGTTGTTCCCTGCCTTTGGTGCTGGCTGGCCAGCATGCCAGCCCGCGGGATGGAGAGCGGGATGAGCGGGCTGTGCTGCAGGGGTGGCAGGAACAGCTCCCTTTGGAGCAGACACATTTTCAGTGCTCCCTGCAAGCTGGCAGTCGTGAGGCTTTGAAAATTGTGCAGCCATGTTACACAGCCACAATTATTTCCCTTTCTCCCTCTCTCCTCCCCATTTAATTTTGCTGTGAATAAGGCTAAGTCCGGTATTTCTCGTTTGCATCTGTCGATGCACCAGCCAGCCATGTTTTTCGTATGATTATGTGCTGTGCGGGTCTTGCTGGGAATGCAAATATGTTCGCTGTCCTTTTGGAGTCAAGCCCTTTACGTCTTCTCTTGGGGGAAAACAAAAAAAAAAAAAAAAAGGAAAATATCTGTAGCATGCTGCATGGATTTCTGTGAGCGCTGGGGACACAGGCTAGAGGGCTCGTTTGGAAGCAGGGGGAAGATGAGAGCTGAAGGCTCCCCACATCCCCTCACCCACCAAATTTGATTCTTTGTATTAAAATAGGTGTTGCCCCGTATCATTCCCTCCAGTCCCTACCCCCCCCCCCCATTTGCATCTATTTTTAAGTGTTGATTAAATAAAGCTATGGCTCAGCTGGAGAAAATGAAGAAGGAAAAAGGATGAAAAGGATGGCCTTTTGTGTGGAGATCTTTTGTGCGGCTCACCCGCCCCCCTACAGCTTCCCGGGGTAGTACCAGCAGCCTTTAGTTTAACTGGCTGCTGCCTGCAAAAACAGCCTTGCAGAATTTGTGGAGGGGACGCCGAGCTGGGGGGGGGTGGGAGCTCCGATGTGTCTGCTTGCAGCGTGAGAGAGATGTTAAATGAGATTGAGAATCTGCAGACTGGAAAATGCTGCACAATTTAACGGAAAGGGTATTACCTGCAGGGATTAACTCTGTTTACTGACAATCTCTTTCTGCTTCTTCACTTTACACTTGCTGTGTAATAGCTGTGGCCTTTCTGCAGCAAGAGCCTGGATGCTTTGGAGCACAGAAGTGATTTTACCTGACACATTTGAGAAATGCCCTGTAAATGCCTTGAAACCCGAGTGTTTTCTCCTCGAAGGAAGCATTAGAAGGTGTTGTCCCTCCCTGCAAGACGTGTTAATCAGCAGGTTACACCTTGTGAACTTCTGTGAATGAGTTTAGAATCCACTCACTGTGAATATTTCCCCACTTCAAGTGCTTCCACCCCAAATATATCTATGTGCAGTCCTTCTTTGTAAGTATTGGCACTTTTGGGGTCAAGGCTGGTTTGCTGTAGGGGGATTAATGGCTTCTGTGTTATGGGAGGTGCTAGATCTCTGAGAGAGCCCTGGCATTCCCTTTTGCTTGAGGAAGTGCTATTTTATCCCCACAAATACATATAGATAGAGATCCTGGCTAAGTGGGGGTGATTTTAAGCTGTTCCTTGTCTGCACTGGAGAGTGGAGCATCTCTTTTATATTAGACCTTAGTTTTAGGCTGCGCTGTTTTACAGACGTGGGGGAGCACAGTACCTTGAGCACACTCACCCACTGGAGACCAGAGCACTTAGTTCAGTGGTGCTTGTATTGCTCCGCTTTCCTTGAGTCTCAGTGCCTCATCCGTGCAAACTCATACCTGAATACATAAATTCGGCTTCACAGCCTGATTGCTGTTGGCCCTCACAGCCAGAACTGAGCATGTTGCAGATTGCAATGTACTAATATGGGCTGTATGCAAAACCTGATTTTCTCTATCTTATTGTAAAAACTGTAATTAGGTTTGCAACTGGGTAGCTTTGGACACACATCATTCATCGCTGTGGGAAAATGGGGGTGTCATCAAGCAAACATTTTCCAGAGTTTCAGAGAGAGTGGAGTGCGTCTAGGCCATTACTGGAGGGATCTAAACCCTAACCCAGCAGCCTGAGCTTTGTTGTTGAGGATGTCACTGCCTGATTAATCCCTTTTCTTGTGGGTTATGAGAGCAGAGATTGGCTATTGTCAGTGTGAATTATGGAGTGGATGAGCATGTCATCTGTTGCTTTTAGTGGTATGCACTCTAAAATACTCATGCAGGCAGTTGAAATAAGCTGAAAGGAATCTGAAGGAATGAAAAGAGTAAAAATTGTGAAACTTCAGGTCACCTGTGGACTGTCTCACCAGAGCACGATGCTTTGTGGGGATTCAGATGCCTCTGCTAGGATCAGCACATGAAACATAAGTCTGACTCAGTTATCAGTAGGGTCAAAAAAATTCAACTATCCATTTAAAAACAACAGCAGCAACAAATCATTGGATAGAAAGGCGGTTTTAATTTTCCAGTTTCTGAGTAAATTTATCTGCCTTTTGTTTGCCTTTGTTTTTCTCCACGATGAAAGCAGGTGAACCTAGAAATGAAACAATGAGGTGAACTGCATATAGAATATTGCAAACCAACAGTGTAAAATATAAAATTATTAAAAATGAAAAAAAGATCTCTTTTCCCCTGTCATCTGCCTTGCAGGCATAATTAAAGCTAGGACCAGATTTCAGACAGAGCAGTGATTTTCAACTTGATGGCGTCGTTTTTAAGCCCTCATTGGTCTCCTCGCCAGCGACTGGTGTCTGGATGGATACATGATTGGAAAGCCAGTTTGCAATAGGAGGTGCTGTGTTTCAGCTGTCCCTTCACAGTGTATTTGAAATACTGGTCTCCATGTGTCTTCTGGCATTTTTTAGGATGGTGAGGTTATCATACTATTTTCTTAAGTTTCAATAAAAAAAAAGAAAAAGGAAAGAAAAAGCTTTTCAAGATTTTTGGGTAGTAATAAGTAAATAAAAAAACAAACAAACCCTCCATGCAACTGCCTAAAAGAGTTTCACCTATGATGATGATCTGATGTATAGGTTGTCACTGTGCTTAAATTCCACAGCAGAACTGTGACACCATCTGTTCCCTTTCACTGTGTGCAAAAAATGGTTTCCTTTCATTAGCATTAAGCTGCATAAAGAGACTGGAGACCTAGAAATATCCCAGTCTTTCCCTAACACATACCTTCTTACGACAGAGTTAATTGCAAACATCACTCCTGTTCCGAAGAGAATGGGAGGGTTTGAGTTATGTGCTATTAAAGGTCTTTGAATAGCAGGGAAATAAAATAAAAAATCACCCCATCCATATATTGCAATTAAACCAGAAAGCTTTCTGAGATGTGTTAAGATGATGTTGATTCAGAACAGCTGTCTTTACTGCTGCATCCCCTGAAGGCAGTAGGGCTGCTGTTTGCCAGTGTTGGTGGTATCTGGACTGCTTTGGGGCCTCTGGGATGCAGTGATTTCCTGAGTGTGGGTCAAATCCCATTGTGCCCGTCCTCAGACTGTGAGATTTTAACTTACAGTAGCCCTCTTTTCACTAAAAATTCAGATCAGAGACCTCTGCAAAGTCTTAGTAAGGTCCTCAGTTGTAGAATTGTTCTGGAAGTTATGCATTTTGCTTTCATTGTCTCTTTTTATTGACCACACTGTGTTTTAATGTTATTTTAATACCAGTGCAGTGACCTGTTGGTGATGACTCAGAGATGTGTATTCAGCATTGCCCTGTTGCAGGCTTGTCCTCTGGCCACTGTGTTAGGATAACCTGGTAGATTAATGCAAGGCGGGAGAAATCAACATTATTCTTCTCTGAAATGCTGTCTATATGTAAATCTCTGGTGCCATTTATTCCCCCTTAAAAGTTGCAAAGCACTTTCCGTTCCTGTTTAGTGGTTGCTCCCTCTGAATTACATGAAGCAGTGAGAGAGGTCAACCAAAGCTGTCTTGCGGGAATGAAACCTCTTTTTGTTGTTCCACTAAGCTGTTGCAAATAACATTGGAGATGCAGCGAACGTAGAGCAAAACAAGCCACCAGAATTACACCGCATACCCAGTGGATCTCAGCGTAAAATATTAATCAGGCACTGCAGATCTCAGTTGTCATCTCCCCATATGGAACAAGGCACAGAGCTCTGCTCTGCCCCTTCCTCCCGAAGGTCCCAGAATTAAAATATTTGTTAGCTGTGATTAATAAAGACACCTGACTGAGCCCTTGTTGTCAGGGAAGAGTCTCTCAGCATTTTGGAGCAGGTTTAAGAATCAGACTTCAGAGCTTGATAAGTACAAGCCTACGCTGAAGGGAGTGCAACATACTTGGTTTAAGCTTATGCCAGCTGGTGAAATTCAGTTCCCTTGGATGTGACAGTGTTTGTCGTGACTTAAAAAATGGTTTTTCCCAATTATCTTTTAGTGATTCCTGTTTCCTTTAAACCCCATTAGTTCTTCTCAGTTCTCTTTTTCAACCGTGAAAAGAGCACTGTTGCTCAGGTGCATTTTGAAACTTCAGTTCTGGTGGCATCTGCCATTCCAAACCAATTTAATACCACCACAGCTCTTTCTCTACAAGCTGACAGGCTGGGGTGAATGAGTTGTCAAGATGTAGGAACTTTGCTTGTCATGCAGTCATAGGGAAAGGCTTCTAAAAGAAGATATACTCTGGGATTTGGTGTTGTCTGAGCAGCTGGTAATTTCTTCTTCACCCATCTAGTGAGGGCCTGCTAGTTCCTGGTCAAAATAGCAGCATATCCTCAACATAAAGCATGGTTGGTTGGTGAGTTTATGCCTTATAAAGAGACTTAGGTCTGTGGGATGCTGTTGTGCATAACCTGTGTTTTTACAGATGGAGCTGGCATGAGCTTTTCTCCACCAGAGCCTTCTCTCCACCCAAGCAGCAATTTGCATTAAATGTGTCAGAGTGGAATAAGTTTTAAATTTTTCTCCTGATGCAAAATAAAAGGTCTGATTTTTGCTACTCAGATTAATTGGAGAGAATTTGACTACAGCAATATCATGACAATGGTAAAAGAGAAGGCAGGTTTTTGTAACTGACTACACTGTGAAAGTCCTGGGAGCAAAACGAATCCTGTGCAAAGCAGTTCTGATTTGGGGAAATTCTCCAGGAATGGCTCCTCTGAATTCTTGCCTAAATCACATTGCTTCAAGTCACAGTTCTTAAGATGGCCTACAAAAATACAGAATCTAATTTGTGGCAGCACTTTGTGATCCAGTGTTTAAGGAGCTGATTTGAGATAGAGATGGAGGAGGCAGGATGTGTTGGAATTCAAAATGCTGGGCTGCAGATTTTGCTCATCATAACACAAAGTTAACACCCTGTCCTGGTACAGAATTCCCCGTGTGGAGTCCCAAGGGCAGTTGAGCTTTGTGGCCAAGTCTGTTGAATAGCTGCATCCTGCCACATCAGTGATGGGTAGGTACCCAGGATCCAGTCCAGCCCGAGAAAAATGGTGGATAGTAGAAGGAGGCTTGAAAAGGGGTAAAGCCATGATGCTGAATGTACCAAATATCCCTCGATTATGCTCGGAAAAGAATCAGAGCTTCCCCTCAGTGTATGTTGTTGCATCTTGCAGGTGTACTGAAAATCTGTGTTAGAGTTGTGAGCAATTAACACATTTCCTGAGGACACATGGAGAGAAACTAAACTTGCATGTGATCTACTGCACTTCTGCTTTAATAGATCTTGGCTATGCCTGTGATTTAAAATGGCTTTACTGACACACAGCCATAGCTAAGTGGTGGTGTTCTGGTTGTGTGGACAGGGTTCATGGTGCCAGTGCAGGCTGCTGACCCGCCCTGATTTGAGTAATTTGCTGGGATGCTGTGAATCTTCCCATTGCAATGGATCAGACTTTGGTCCAAATTCAGACTGGCAGTTTTCACCTGGAAGAATGTGGTTTGGCTTCTGTTTTTCTTTATGCCTTCAGAAAAAAAAAAAAAAGAGTAGTGAATAAAGTTGAATGGGAAACAATTTTCTTTCCTACTAAGTCTTTTAAGGTATCTGGAGCAAGAACATTTTTATAAGTTCAAGACCTGTTGCATTTTTTGTTGAACAGAGATGAGACAGAAATGAAAAATAACCCTCATTGCAGCCAAAGCACATGCTGGGGAGAGTATGGGAGAATTGGCCTTTAATAAACTGGATTGGTGCTATCACCATGCTCCTGGAGCATGGAAGGCACATCCAGTTCGTGCACTGCTCAGTGGAGACCAGGTGCATACTGGAAAGGAAAAGGACTGGGTGAACATCTGCATGAGGGGGGGAAAAGCAGGTAAGAGGATTTCTTGTAGAAAATGAAAGGGTGGAGATGAAAAGCAATAGAGCAACTTTTATGATCTGGGGAGTGTTTTTCAGATAGTGTGGCATGGAGGAGGAATAAAGGTAGTGGATTTTTTGGAAGGCTCCTAGTCTCAAGCTTCAGAGATCTGAGATTGATTTGAGATTAAGATTATGTGATCTGAACATATCAGTGACTTTTCTCTGAAATTAGAGTTCCTGATAACTCTTGGATGCTGTGCATGTGCTAAGACCTCATTCAAAACACTCAAATATAGATTTTAGTACTGTGCTGGATTGGGGCCACCATGATAAATAAAAATGTTAATGATTTTCCAGGCTCATACTTAAAATTGAGTGGTGGAAGTTTGCAAACGGATTGTGCAGATTGCCAAATTAGGTCCAATTACTCAAGTTTAGATGAGCTTAGCATAAAACATACAAATGTGTTCAATGCAGTATTCTGCTTAGGTCTGTGATTTCATTTCACCAGGCTTATATTTGCATGAGTTCATTAAAACTGGTTCCATTTCTTTTTTCCCTTAGCATCACTTTGAAAAAGTGGTATTTAAGCTGGGGAAAAATAGTAAAGAACAGATGTGTAATTATAAAATGAAGCTAACTGGAGTCATGCAGCACTGCTGTGGTTCATTCTGTCAAAGAGGGAACTGCAGAGCTCATTACTGAGCCCAAGGTTCAAACTGACCACTCTTTGTCAGAGATTCCTGGCGTATCAGTCAATTAATTGCAACCTTTTACTCCATGGTTATCCAGTCTCTGAAAAAAAAAATTTCCACTTCAGCAGGACTGCTCTTGGTTTATATTCTAATTAATATTTATTTTTCTTATTAAAAATAAGAACTTGGACAGGGAAGCACTGCTCCTCTTCTGTTTGTTAATCCTTTAGGACCACAAAAAAAAAAAAAAAAACAAACAACCAAAACCAACCAAAACCAAAACAAAACAAAACAA
>VZTD01004375.1:35457-66693 GCA_013397725.1 Rhagologus leucostigma
GCCTGAACAAATGAGAAAATGTCCAGACAGACTAAAGGCTTTAATGAGGTTGTAACCTCTCTCTAAAGCCACACAACCCTTTCAAAAGGTGGTGGCCTGGCATCTCCTGGAACATGGAGACATGCCTACTTGTCTGTATTAATGGTTTTATTTATTGTTGTATAAGGTATCCAAATGTCAAAATAATATTTATGTTTACTTAGAAGTGCCACTTAGTGCTCCAGTAAGTTATGGTTTGTTATTTGGAAGTTATTTTATCTAGTTCACAGTCCAGGTGTGAAAAAGCACACTTACTTTGCAAGCAAAACCAATTTTTAAAAAAGAACTGTAATACAGCTCTACACCCCCAATATGTGTATCTGTATTAGTATAAGAATGAATTAGCCATGCTGTGAGTCTGAACACTTTTAAATAGCAGTTTAAACAATAATCTCCAGCAGTCTCAAAGAAGCCCTAATGTTTAATAAATTGGTAATGAGCTGCTTAAAAAGTGTATTATGGTATCATAACAGCAACTTTGTAATTGCATTGCAAACTGTTTTTCTGCTGCAAGCAGGTTCTGACTGACTGCTCTTGCTCAGCCTTCTCCAAAGAATGGGTTTCAACTTGAAATTTCTTGTGTGTGATGGGAAGAGGTGGTTCCACTTCTCCCAGTCCTTGTCTGCTGAGAGTGATTGCACAAGGTGTTACCTCTCAGTCTCCTGTTTTGTCAAGATGTAGTGATTTTGCTTTTGAAAAAGTGTTCTGGCTCTTGGATAAAATGGAGTATGTCAGAAATTGTTTTGTAGAGGACAAAAAATATTGTTGTTTGGTTCACTACCATGACAGTTATGCAGGTGTTTTCGGAATAGTGGAGTTGTTTGCAGGATGTAAAAATTCATGAGACAAATACTCTCTGACCTTGGTAAACCATGTAAACCTTAGTTACCGCTGGGTGTGGTAGCTTAAATACCTTTCTGTAATCATAGAATTAGCCATGAAAATAGAATCCGATCTCTGGAGAGTCCAGAGTGTCCTATTTCCCCACTACTTCCCAGTACTGCACTCTTAATAATCTCTGTGTGCTGGATCTGCTTTTGTTAGTGCAACCTCTTTTGGCATAGGTACTCCTGTGCCATGTGCTTTGCCCGACTGGAAATGGGAACAGTAGCTCCATTATTTGTGGAATGATTCCTGGTGAATGCTAACATTTCAGCCACTTCCTCTGAGTGCCCTAGTGCTGTCAGTGTGAGTTTTTGCAATGGGAGACGTGAGTTTGTGGGCAATGCAGTTACATATTTTGTTTCCATGCTGTCACAACTGAACTAGGCAGGGCAGCCTGAGCAGGAACGTCTGGCGCAAGTGGTTCTCAGTTGCTTCCTCGGTGAAAGCTGTTGCTTATTTGTTTCATTTGTTTCTCTACTGTATTTTGGAATAAAACCCCCTAGAAAATACAGACCTCCAAGTGATAATTGTGTGAAGTTTTGAGGCTAACCTCAGTGGCTGAGCTGTGAAACAGAGGGTTGTAAATAAGCGCTACACTTACTCTTGGACAGCAGTCTGAAATGAATGTTTAAGCATTTTCACTCCGTCTGTCACTTCCAGCCAGACACTGATTGTATCAGTCTGACTTTCCTCATCTAAAAAAACTATATTGCTAGTTTTTACATGCCTCCCAGGACTGCAGTTAGACTTCACGGGACAAGCAGTGTGCCCTGCCTGCCAGCAGCCGTGTTCCATGGGACAGCCTGGCTTCCTGGCCGTGCCAGCCCCGCTGCCCTGGCGCTCAGAGAGATGGTGTATTTGAGCTCAGTGGGAGCCAAGGTATTTGACACCTCTGAAAAATGAGGCTTATATCAAATAGACTGTTCAAGCACTTTATAAAAATGAAGTCTTTAGCCTTTCCCATATAAAACAAGACACCAAACTGAGGCACAGGAGGGAAAGCCAAGCAAAGAGGCAGCTGCAAAACTCTAAAGCCTTCCGATGTTTGGACTGAGCTTGCTCTGCCAGGATGGTGCCCTGCTAGAGAAGCATGGGGGACAGTAAAGGTAAGCAAAGAAAACAGTCACTAAAAAGAACATTTAATCTGGACTCTTCTAATCAGACATGCTTTGAGGCTTCTCTTTGCCTTTGAAGGTCAGAAGGGGCTCTCATCTGCAGCTGGTCTGGCCAAAATTTATGTGACGGAGGGCAATGTTACCTGCAAACCAGGTTTTGGGGTGATGGAGGTGTGGGGGGCGATATGGTCCAGACAGGATGACATCTTCCGGTGTCACCTCCCTCACAGGACGTTTCATCTGTGGGGACTGGCGAGCTGTATGTGTCACCCTAACTTGTGTCACGGTGTTTTGTGCTATTCCTCCAAGAGAAGGCTCAGAGCTGATGTGAATGTATGAACTCAGGAATCTTACGTGTATTCCACCTTGAGATTTAGCAAGCATTACCTAAATTTGGATTGTCAGGACTTGAAGTATTTCATGGTCTTCCTATTTAAGTGAGATGCATCTGTATTTCCTCCAAATTTATGCAGAAGTAATGCTACCACTCCCAGTATTTCCAGAGACAGAGAAATCGGGGCCATCGGTGTTGTGCACTTGGGCACATTAGAAGTTAGCCTAATTCAGTTCAACTTAGGAGATAAAATACTGTGAGTGCACTTAGGTTTGTTGAGAAACCAAGTTAAATGTTTACATAAATAGTCAGTCTGTGAAGCAGTTGGAGTATGGCTTAATGGACTTAAAGCACAGTAGTTAAGGTATGTAGGTGGTGGTTGCAGATATGTTTCTGACCTTCTTCTGTAACCTTGGGAAGCTTTTCCTTTTCTGTAAAATGAGGATAACAATACATCTCTGCTTTAGCAAAGTGCTTTTAAGCGACCTGATGAAGTGCTACATACAACCAGCCCAGGATAAGAGCCTTTATCTGCTGCGTCAGTTATTCCCCTTCTAAGGCTGGCTGCTAGGGGAATAAATAGAACCTGTTTGTCTGTATTAAGTGAGTGCCCGAATTCACGTCTGTTCTATATTTAAACATGCAGTTATATGTTTTAAGACATACTTCTTTACAAGTTTTGTTATTAAGCACGTGTGCCTTTCATAGTGTCATCGGGACCATAAAGTTTAAATGCTGGATGCAGAAAGGGAAGAACAAGAAAACCTTTTAACCTGCATGTTATTAGAAATCCATTTCAGATGATCCCTGTGGCAATGTTACTGATAGTTTTGTTTCTGAAGGCAGACAGTAACTAGTCATGTAACTTTTTCTAGAAAGGAAATGCTATGAACTGTGCAAAGCCTAATGAATGGGAAGTGGCTGGTTTATTGTAAACAGTTATAGCTTTCTGATGTTGCCTGGATTTTATGTTAATCTTGTTGTGTGGACTGTCTGTTGGGAATAATTGAGAAACATGGAGGATTGAGTAGCTTTTGTAGTCCATAAATTATTGTCTAGTGAGTGTAGGTTATTGATCAAATTCAGCACTTTCTTTTATAACTTTTCCAGAATTTTAGCCACTTTAATGTACCAAGTTATGATAAATTATGAGTTCAGAATAGAATTGTGTCCTGTAGAAGATTGCTTCAAGGAGACATTCCTTTAAACCTTTAAAGAGAGGACAGGAAGAAGTGAAACATTAAAGAAAACCTAGTCTATGTAAAGTGTAAATTCTCTCATTTGAATTCTGAGCATATGTTTCTTTAGATATAAAGAGATACAATGGCAACAGCACTGCTGTATTTCCTGGTATTGCAGAAACTGGGAATGCCACATAAGAC
Source organism: Rhagologus leucostigma (assembly GCA_013397725.1). Lineage (NCBI taxonomy): Eukaryota > Metazoa > Chordata > Aves > Passeriformes > Rhagologus > Rhagologus leucostigma. The sequence goes on from VZTD01004375.1 coordinate 39,213, forward strand.
CTTCCATGCTGGGAATGATCAAAAGCCTCCCCCGGGTTTTTGGCTCATCCTTTCGTCTTAAAATGCCTTTTGAAGACAACATATGTGGAAGAAGTAAGAGCAGAGGACAAGGTGCCAAGGTTTCTGCTGCAATGCCCAAGCACCACTGAATTCCAGGAGCAGCTGGGTGCAGTGGGAGGTGAGCACCTTTGGGCATCCTTTGAGGTGGCTTCCAAAGCCCTGCTCTGCAACTTTGCTGCAGGATTGTCACCAGCCCCTTTATTTTCTTCCTGGCCTTTAGGGGGGCAAATGAGCAGTGAATTATGCATGATCCATAGGTTATCTCTCCACATTGACTCCTGATTAGAAAGAAGCACCATGTAGCTCTTAAATAGCTATTTTATGAGAGTTCTGCTGCAGTCTTTTAGAGGGAGCACAGCAGAATGTACCGAGCTTAAACCTGTGCCTGCAACATTCCTTTCTTTGTTAACAGGAATTAACACATTAAAAAAGGGACTTTAAGTCCTAGATTTCAGAGAGGAGTGGCCTTTCTGTGTTAAATATGATTTTGAACCTTAAAATATGTCTTTGTGTGTGATTTGTATAGAAAGTATATGGTCATAATAACTGAGATACACTTATCGTATATACTTGAATTCACCATCTCAGCTGGACTTTGAGCTTGTGACATCTTCTGCTTAAAAAAAAAAAAAAATCCATGTCCAGCAAAAGAAAGTTCTTCTTTTCTGCTTTCTACCCAGAAATTAATTTTCCACATGACGTATTTCTTAAATCACTCAGGTAGCTGGGAAATCCTCCTCCTTCCTTACTGTCTCAGTTTGAGACAAGTTTAGGGGGAAATGCCCTGGAAGGGACGTCTCCTCCACAGAAAACAGGTTCCAGCACTCCCTCCCCAACCAATATGAAAGGAATTTCTTGGATGAAAGTGAAAAAAACTATTTATTTAACAAGCACAGTGCCAGGACACAGGAAAAATATGAGTAATGTCAGATAATAAACCTCCTCTCTGCAGAGAAAGCTGGTGGATGTAGAGTTCCCTCTATAGCTGGCTCAGCCCCTCCCAAGGCCCAAGGCTGGGATGCGGCGTCCCCGCAGCCTCCCTGCCAGTCCATGGGGTCCGATGATCTGGTTCTCGGATCACAGCTGGACCAAACAGTTCCAGAAGAGGAAGAAGAAGTTACCGGAGGATTTTGGTATGCCGATATGGGAAAATTTTTTGCCTCAGCTAACAGGCTAGCTAAAAGCAGGAAGGTGTTCCCTCGGCTCTGCAGCGGTGAGAACATGGAGGAGTGGGTGAGTCCTTGAACACAAACCGCGCTGAAGAATTCGCTCGACTTCCCCCCGCTTTCCCTCGGACCCAGCTTAAAGCTGCAGGACCCATTTCTGGGCAATAAGTGAATGATAGGGGAATTCAGTATTATAAAATCACCCCAAGACACTTAAAAAATTCAATGTGTCATAGCTGAGGACAGGATGGGAGGGGATTTATGCTGCACTGAGCACAGCTCTTCTAGATGCAAAGATGCTGGGTGTTTAAAAAGGTTTCCTAGAGAGCTGAAGAAACAAGACCTTTATGGTACTGAAGCATGGAAATTTTTACCTACTCTGAGAGGTCCACCTCTAGACTTGAAAGAGAGCTATGCAATCAGACTTGAAAGCTGTCACACTTAAAAGCTCTCTTTTTTTTTTAGTGTTTTTATTATTTCCTGCTGAGTTCCTATATCGATGTAAAAACGTGTTCTGTTACAGTGCATATATTTTTATTAAACCAGAGTCTTTTTTTCTGTGCACCCGTGTAGAAGAAGGAAAAGCTGCAGAGGGCTTCAGTAGACTGCTGCTGGGAGTGGCCTCTGTATCTCCAGACAGGCTGTGGTAAATAAGGGTTATGTGTGTTTGTAACAACTGATGAGTCCCATTGAGGTTGCTTCTAGCATGGCTTAAACTTAAAGGTAAAGAAGACAGCTTGTGCATGTTGGCCAGCAGATTTAAAGCTCTCACACTGTTTTTTATTCTTAGTATAGTGTGGAGTAGCCTGAGAAGGGCACATTAGTCACAGGCCAGAGCTGTGCTGGGTGTGTAGACACTCAGCACAAAATCAATATGCAAGATTGCCAACAAGATATGATGCAAACTGATGTAGACAGGAAGGGACTCTGAAACAACCTGTTGGACAGTAGCTGGTGGTCCTGGCACTCTGACAAGCCAGTGGCTGCCAGGAGGGGCCTTGGCTTTTAGAAGATTATAGACAAATAAGGATGGGAAACTACAATGTAGCATGGATGGCTGCTCACCACATCTACACATCTGTGTTACTGTGAGCAGAAGAGTAGGATGGATGGAGCAAACACTGCTGGTGGCAGATGGATGGAATGAGATGTCAGTGGATATTCTACAACATGAAATAGAACTATGTAGGAGACAAGGGCATGTGTTGACTTAGTAAGGTCTCATATTAACTAGTGTTTAATGATCTCTCTTTTTAGAAAAAAAATTCCACTTTGATTTTCTCAATGGATTCTCTTTGATTTTCTCAACTGCCGTGATCTACACCTGCTTGATTTTCACTGTGAGGGTGATGAGGTACTGGGAACAGGTCACCCAGGGAGACTGGATTCCCCAACCCTGGCAGTGTTCAAAGCCACGTTGGATAAGGCCTTGAGCAACCTGGTCTAGTGGGAGGTGTCTCTGCCCATGGCAGGGATGGTTGGGACTAGGTGATCTTTAAGGTCTATTCTAACCCCTCAAGATTTTACAATTCTAATGATTGTCAGTTGGGCTCTCAATGAGCTCACCACAACTCTCGTGTAAACTCAGAAGCAAAGTTAGAAAGAGATTTTGTGCCACAGCTCTACTTTTTCATTCTTTCTGCTTGAGGGAGGTTTGGATTTTATCCACCTTTCACCCTTGGCAGTCTTCCATGTTGTTTTTAATTGCAAAGCAATATGGTGCTTTTTCCTCAGCTGGAAGAGTTGGCACATAGTTCTTTTGTGCAACTGAGACAATAAACTGCTGTATTAATCACTTCACACAAGGTAACAAATAATAGCAGAATTGTTGCTTTTACCTCTCAGGTTTCTACTAAAATAATCCAACTTCCTGAAGGCCTTAGAAGTGGGATTATAAAACTGGATTTAAGTCTGTGTCTTTCCTAGTGTCTTCTGCCTGACGTTGCACCATGTGAGATACCAAAAATCTGTTTGGCAGTGTAATTGCTAAAATGTGTTCTTATTTGGAAGCAGGGTTGTAGACAAACTTTGTGTGTCATGTACCTGGTAAAGTCTCATTTAGGTGTGGGGAAAAGAACAGTCCCTGGGCATCCTGAGCCACATGGCTTTCTGTGAGATGTTGCTAGGTGCAAGCTGCCTTTCTTCTCCGGCAAGATTAAAAGGAGAACCGAGCTAGGATTGCCCTTTGGGGATGGTTATAGATAGGATGTGAGAAGCCCTTCAAAATTCCTCTTCTCAACATTGCTTATTTTGCTAACAGTACAAAGCATCAAGCACACACCACAGCAGATAAAGGGAATTTGGAAATCAGAGGCCCAAACCAGTTTTTCAAAGTCATGGGTTTTGATCTTTTGAGGTTGACGCTGTTTTACTGTCCCTACCCACACTTGTAAACACCAGTCTGAGAAAGCACAGCAGGAACAGGGATTTCAGAGACCCCACATAAAGGTTACAGGCTAGTGGGTTCCCCAGTGTGCCAGAGGAAGATGTTGCATTCTTTTTTTCTTTTTCTATGAGGGATGGGAGACCCATGTTAAGTCTTTGTCAAGAAGATGTTACAATTAGAAGCAAATAGTCAGGTGAGCTGCAGAAAGTGAGCAAGTGAATGCATTTAGCCCAGTGCATAGGCAAGGAGAAATGAGTTTTCCTCCTTTATTTCACCATATTTAATTGCACAGTTGGTGTGTTGCTTTAACACAGCATGTTTTTAGTGGGAGCAGGAGAACGTTGGTCTAAGGTGGGCTGCAGTGAGCTGCTGCAGCACAGCTGGGCTCTGGTCAGTGCTAAATGGTGGTAGCTGGATTTAAGCACTTGAAAATCTCAGAAAAACTCACATTTTGTTGTTTACTTTAATGTTTGAAAGCAACAGGGTTTGCTTGCTGGGATTTAAATACACTTAAGACAAAACAAATGCCAGAACAGAGCAGTTTTTCAGGATAACAGTTAGCAGTACTGGTGGCAATATTTCTGTTCAGGGCTGTCTTGCAAGCAAGGCACAAAGCAGGAGTGCCTGAAAAGCAGAAAACCACAGCATTTACAGTGGAGAAGGCTGTAGCTTTTCCCTACTGGGACTTGGTGCCCATCAGCTCAACAGCTGTTCTGCTCTGCAAGGACACTGCCAAGGTTATTAGTGTCTACAGATTGAGTATCTTGCTGATGATCTTTTGTGAAGTATTTAATTTCTAGGTGAAGGAAGGAAGAGTGAATAAATTGCTTTATCCCTTGTCAGAGCTCATCTTTATGAAGTGCAGTCATTTTACTCTCGGTTTGGGATTGACTTACATATTTTTTAATTACAAAATTAAAATATTCTAATGATTAAACTTTGCTCAGGAGCAATAGCAATCTCATATGTTTAACAAAAAAAAAGAAAAAAGCCCATACACTAAGTTTCAATGTGGGTCATGTACACATGAAGTCTATTACAGTATGTTAAAAAACAACGTCACGTGAGTATTTCAATATTTCAAGGTGTTTCTGCAGGATTTCTGTGGCCTGGTGTGCTACTGCAAGTTCCCAGATGCACCAGTGTTGCTACCATGAGGTAGAGAAAATGCCAGAGCTTCATGGAAAACTGTTAAATTCTTCAAGGACTGGCTACCCCAGAGTAGAATGGGCTTTGGGAAGATTTGCTTCTAAGAGAAGCCTGCATCATACTTATCTCAGTGAATTGGGCAGACAGAACTGTAACAGGATCAAGAAGTGATCCTGAGCTGATTCTCAAGTGCTTTGGGTGTTGCTTCACTGTCAAATTTTACTCTTTTTTTAAAATGTGAAACAGTGATTTTCATTTTCATTAATATCACTCAAAATGCATGAACTGTGAGCACAGAGTTGGCTTCCTACACAGTGAGAGTTGTGTATGCTTATGTGATTTTTTCATTAAAAAACAATGGTGGGAAGACTCAAAATTCAGATTTTGTAAGAGACTCCTTAATAAACACAGATGCAACCCAGAGGAGAAGCTTTTCCTTCCAAATTGTATTGCTAGAAATTTTTAAAATAAAACTTGACCTACATTAGCAGTCCCACCTAAAATAGCACACCTTGCAGGTGATTTCCATGTGGTTTTATTTCCTAGCAGGGGAGATTGCTGATGGCAGAATTTCTTCTTTATTAATGCAACAGAAATGTAGGGAAGCAATGGTAACTCAGCTGCCAAGGCAGAGCCAGAGACTCATGGTTGATTCAGTTGTTGGAAGAAACCTGGAGATGGGAAGAGATGGCAGAAGGTGTTGCTTCTGTCTTAGGTGGTGAAAGAACTGTCCTGTGGCAGATCATGGATATGACTGGGGAGAATGGGGTAATGGAGAATGTACCAGTGAATCTGAAAAAAAACTATCCAATTTTGAAAGAGTGTCCAGAGACACAGGAGCAGAGATGGAAGGAGGAGAGGAGGGTGGATGCACAATCTCAGGTACAGGACGAAGAAGCTGAGTCTGCTGGGTGAAATACAGAGGGATTTACAGTGATAAGGAGGAACTGACATCAAAATTCAGGGCCACTGAGACAGCCAGACTGGTGACACGGGGATGATGCTGGGTGGGTTATGCTCTGAGGTAGCATTCACCTCACCTGCAGGCAAACATGTACATCTGAGCTAATGCTCTAGAAGCCCTTTAAGGCCAATGCAGATAAATTGATGCTCCTGGAGTGCAGCTCAGCTCATCAGGAGGGGGCTGTTGGCCTGAGCAGCGCCCTGGTTTGACTGTGGTTGTGTCTGGTTGCTGAGAGCACTGGGAGTCTGAAGCAGTGGCTCAGTTTGAGGTGTCTGCCCTGCCAGCCTCAAAATCTGCATGAGCTCAATGCCACCCCCAGGACATGACCCAAGCTCCACTGCAGCTGATGACAGGGTGTTTGGGTAGACATTAAGGACTTCACCTTTATCAGCAGCAGCAGGGGGGAGATATAAATGGCAGCACAGCACTAGAAGAGGTTTCCAGCAGTTAAGGCTGAGCTGCTCCTCGCACGAGTGGCTGCTCTGAAAGCACAATCCGTTGGTTGGGTGCCCACTGAGTGCTAATAAGATGGCTTGTGTTGCATTATTTCGTGAGGTGGTGTCAAAGGCTACAGAAGATCTTGTTAGTAGCTGCAGGAGGACTATGATATATTCTGATTTTGTTTTCCCTTCTCCCAGAGGAAAACGGTAATTTAGTACTTTTCTCATGAGAACCAAATACTGGAATAAACTCTGGGGTCATGAAATCCAGTGACCCTGTTCCCTCAGGCAAACACATAATATCATCCCTTTCATAAACTGATCAAATATTTGATCTCACAGAAACCCAGCAAACTACAGGTTACGCTGACAAAAATAAAACAAGCTTTTGTAGGGGAGAAAGGAGCATTGCTCTGTGCCTTTCCCTAGCTCTTTTGTTTGTTGTTTTATGCGCTGTGGTGTCAGTACTCAGGGCTTTACTAAGGCTGTAAATACAGATTTTTAAGAGAAGATTTGGATTTGTTTAGTATTTGAACATCTTTGTGCTGTCCTTGGTAATTTTCACCTATCTCCTGGTGGCTTTGAAACGGCAGTTGTGTTTATTAATGGCTTTAAGATAATCGACAAAAGGGGTGATTTGCATGGAGAACAAAGGAGTGCTGAAACTTTGGCAGAGACCAAAGTTTTGGTGCATGGGGAAATATAGCATGAAAAGGGGAAAAGGTTTTTTGTTGGATTTTTTCTCTCCACTTCCACTTGTCTTTGTTCCTGTCTGTGGAGGATGCCTGTGAAGCACAACTGCTCTATTCCCAAGATAATTTTTGAGAAGTAATCAGTTGGTCGAAAGTATAAATAACCTGTATCAGATTAAGTAAATGGAATAAGGTCCCAGAATTTATATTCTCCATTATTATTAATGACCTTTCCTTATCACCCTGGAGAGGGAGCTAGCTGGCTTCAAGGGTATGTCCTTGCAAGAAGGGGGTATGTCCTTGCAGATCCATGGGTAATAGAGCTGGAAGGTTAAAAACAGACCTAAACTGAGAAATAGGTGTAAAGATCTACTGAAGGTTTAGAGCTGATCACGTAGCTTTCTATATGAGTTTTTGGGTTGGTTAGTTGGTGTTTTTTTATTTTTAATTGCAGAAGAACTGAGCGGTTGCTCACAAAATAATGAAGAGAACTCATCAACTGCCCACAAGGAAATTTAATCAAGTCCTCTATCAATTTTATTTATTTGAGGTTAGTTACCGTAAATAACCTTTGTAAAGTATTGCAAACCTCTACAAAAAACCAAACTGGGAAAAAGCTCTTGGACCGAGAAGTCACCGAACTTTGCCAACACCAGCGTTGGCGAGAGGGCTGGCGCCGAGAGCTGGTGCTGGTGTGTCGTGAAGTGCTGCTGCCCGTTTCGGAGGGGCGAGGGTGGGGATGCTTCTCCCCGCGCAGACGCTGCGATGGGCGGAGGCGGGGTGTGGGCGGTGGCCGCGCTTTGCGGTCCCCCCACCGCCTCCCAAGCCCTCTTCGCGGTGGGGCTGCCACCAACACGCCTTTTCCAGGCAGAAGTCCTCCCAGGCACCAGGTCTGTACTGCCCACTCCTCGCTTGTGAAGGTTTTTCTCGCCTCGTCTTTCCTTCTCTGCTTGACATCCCGTCTTGCTCCGTGCGCCAGGGCAGGCACGGGGCTGCGGGGGGCTCTGGTCCCCTCCCGCCGCCATTTGGTGCTGGCAGCCCCTGGTTGACAGAAGCTGATGATTGATGTCAAGGCTGGGAGCAAACAGCTGCTGATTTGATTATTACTGTTTCATCTCCTAACCTTTTGGAGCATTATGGGAATACATATTCACCTTGTCACGCTTTAATGGCATTTGGTGGAGTACTTCCCCAGGAACAATGAAGGAGTGGTGTTGTACAGAGGTAGTTTAGAAATTCCTGATCCTGTTCTTTGTGTTTATTTACAGATATAGGGAGAGAAGCGAAGATCTTGCTGTATGGAGGAATGGAAAATTCGTCTGTTTGATTGGGAGCAGTTACAGACATAGACGTGCAATATGTTAATAAAGTAATTGTGCTATGTTGCTATAAAGAGGATGGCTTCATTATAAAATTCTTGGTTTAATACTGTCATTACAGCAGATGTATAGCATATGAACTAATTTGCATGCAGATCAGGAGGCTCTGACAGCTTGGTAGCATAATTACTGCATACCATACAGCTCACTAGTGCTGGGAGCTGAAGCTGTTACTGGAGGAGTGCTCATGGGACTAATTACGTTGGCTTTGTTAAATTTAAAATAGTGTATAGCCAGGAAAGAGACCCTTCTCCTGTGCTCCAGGGTGTTGTGCACAATAAGTTACAGAAGCCTTGAACTGCTGCAGCCATTTTAAGCCATGCGAATGCCTGGATCTCAGCACTTCCCAGTGTAGTGGAGTCATCGACTTGGATTTAACTAGGGTGCCTCTATAAACTTTCAAACAAAAGGTTTGAAAACTCTGATATTTCTGTATATTAAAACTCCAGTTAGGTCCTTTGGATAAGTGAAGAAAACTATAGATGTAGTAACTTTGTTTTGTTGAGTACCTGATGGAAGTGGATGCTGAATGGGTGAGCTCAGAGTAGTGAATGGATTCTCCCCCCTCTCACGGGTGCACCTATTGCCTTGCTTCGTCACATCCGTGTCTTTGTGATTTGTCTCCGCTTAATTTCAAACATATTTCTGCTTCCTTTTTTTGTCTTTGCTTTGACTGCATGTGCAGTTTTTAAAGATCTTATTATTGAGGTTCCTTTATGAATTTCAGTATGTTTAATTCATTACTAAGTCATTATAAACTGAAGGTATTTATTTTCCTGGGGAAATCAAGACAGTGCCACAGGAGATTATTTTCCCCCCTGCTACTGTCAGATTAGCTTGCAGAGAAGGGAGGAATTTGTGAATGCAGTTGACTTTGATTATGTAAGCTGGAAACTGGCAAACAGTATGGATTTATTTAAATTCCACTTACTTTAAAAAGGAATACGTATTCAACTGAGAGTGCCTTAGGGCATCAGACAAATGGGAAGCCAAGCAGAAAGTGTGTCTTCCTCCCTAACCTCTCCTGCAGAGAAGTAGGTGATGCCAGGTAGTTGGGCAGACGGAGCTGCCGGGGCTGCAGGTTGTGCCGGGGGAGTGAGATGATTTTGGGGAGGAGGATGGGAAGGAGACAGGGGCTGGTTTGTAGCCAGGACCCGGCTCTCTGCCCTCGGGGAGCGGAGAGGCTGCTGGTGTGTGTGGGGCAGTGCAGGTTCTCACTGAGATCTTGCTGGGATCGGCAAAGGGAAGCACCCTTCTCCCCGCCCTGTTGGTGACACGGCAGCAAGGGACTGGGTGATGCTCAGACAAGTGCTGTGACATCCTGCTTCAATCAGCTCCCGAGAGGTTTTACCCCTGAACCCATCAGAGCCTGGCTCTCGTGCCAGGAGGGCCCTTCTCCCATATCCTTACCTGCTGCCAGCCCCAGGATGGAGCTGGATGTGGAGCCATGCTCCTAAAAATCATCAGCATCAAGGGACGATTGGGACACTCAGCAACTCTGTGCCATACTATGGATAAGGACGTTGTGCTCCATTGCCTTAATACATGCCCTCCCTTAAAGTAAATGTTGCAACTCCCACTCATCTGTCTCCATAATACCCCATGCTAAACAAATATTAACTTACACCTTTTTTCTTTTGTGCTAAATATTTGCCCAGATGTTTTATTTTGCAAAATTCAAGCTCATCCTTGTATGATCTGCTTGCATTTTGTTAATCTGAGAATACTAATAGCCTGCTGGCATTGCTGCTAATTTGGAGTTTCTGCTGTGGAGTGAATATAGTAACAAATTTTTGGAATGGTTTGTTAATCTTATCACTGTTCATTATGTATTTATTAATAGTAATTAGAGCCAGTCATAGCGATGCATTTGGAACTTTTTGAATCAATCAAACAAGCATTTTTTGAGTGGATGATCATTTAGTAGGAAATTTGGTGTGTAAATATGTAAAAAATTAAATATGGTAGGAGAAACAGTACAGGAAAACACTGAACTGAATTAATAGTTTTCACCAAAATTCTTGTCTTGTCTGATCCTCCCCTTCCCCCCATCTCCCAAAGCAAAGTGAAAACAGGAGTGCCGCGGCACTATGTAGTTGGGCTAGCTCGAGGACCACTAGTGCCAGGCACCCACCCACGCGGGAGAGGGTGGCGGAGGCTGCTCGCAGGCGCGCGGGAGGGTTGGCGAGGTTCCAGCCTGGACTCGCCTAACCCACCAGTGGTCAAAGCATGCTGAGGAGGTAAGAACGAGGCGGAGGGAACTTCTGCGTGGGAGAACAGGAGTGGGTTTACGTCAACTTGGAAGTCCCGCGCGGAAGCCCCCGGGAGACCGTTACACAGACACTTTATCCTTTTCACAGTGGGAGGGGAGAATACAAGATAACCAATGAGGCAGAGACGCGGGGTTTGAATTCTCGCGGGCAAGGGGTGCAGAACCAGGGGGAAGTACCGTGGGAGGAGAGGAATACCGGGGGCCCACGGGGGACCGAGGGATACAGAACTTTCCAGAGGGAGAAACCAAATACAGGGGGAAAGGGGGGAGATGGCAGCGGCCAGTTATGGGGGGGGGGGTGATCTGTATACCTCGCACAGCCCTCTGGGCACTCACAGGGCTCCTGGGCTGCGTGGGTATTAATCCAGTGCACCTGTTATGGTATTACTGGCCGGGGAATCAGCCATAGCACACTGCAGCACAGGAGGAAGAAGGGAAAGATCTTATCCCTCTTTTTAAAAAAAAAATTACTAATTGAAACTGTTCTATTTGGGCTTTTTTCCGTGTATCAGAGATTTCAAGGCAAATTTTGCAGGTTATTCAGACAGTTTTAATATGCACATGCATGTTGAGATAATTTTCTTCTTTTTCCTTCATTTTTGATGATGAACTTGATTTACTTCAAAGGGTTTTGGTTTTTCAAAGGCCAGAAAGGAACACAGTTCTTTTGAAAATCAGGGCTCTGTGCTCTCTTGACTGGGTCTCAGTCACATAATCAAACCTTTCCCAGCCATTGGTGTTGCTCACTCCTCCAGATAATGTCACAATGCCCTTTTAGGACAAGTCCTGAATGAGTCCTTTAGGTGTCTTGCAATTATATGAACAATGAAAAGAATAAGAGCATCTCTGAGGAGTCATGATTGGACTTTGTTGTTGTTTCCCTACCAACTCTGCTTCTCCGTTTATGCTCTTTAGGCCTGCTGTTGCCGCTCAGGAAACAGATTATCCAGCATTTCTCCATCTTCCAGCCCAATCAGAGATTCCTCCTGAATCAGCAGTGCTTATTATTTCCAACTGTACGTAATTATGGTGGAGAGGTCACACCACCATAACTGGATAATGTCAGCAGTTCTATTACAGCACCATACTTTTAGTGTCCTGAAATGGGGATATAAAATCTCACTTTAGCTTTATAGTCCTTCCAGTGGTGAGAGATAAGTGTGTGCAATCAGCCTTTAAGCAGTTAAAGAAACCCATAAAAAATTCCTATTTGGGATGTCAGTTGTGTAAAAGCTTGTTACAAACTGGGGTTTAATGCACTTTTGCAAAACTATTAAGCACCTAAAGCTAGCAAATAGCCATGAAAATATCAATAATGCACAAGCACAGAATGATTTGCAGGTTGGTGCAACAAAAGAAAAAAAAAATAAAATATGTGGGCTCCAGTTCTAGAAAGTCTGCCAAAATGCTGTGAATATTTAAGGGTGAGGAACGACTCCTTCAGAGCTGTTCACCTCCAGGAAACAATACAGTATGCATATTTAACAATCTATTAGTAGAGTCATATAAAAAACCTTTTATATATATTTAATTCTTTATGAAAATGCTACTTGACATGTGAGAGGTCAGCTTTTTGCAGTTGTTTTTCTTTATTTTTTTAGTGGTATTTTGAACCATTTTTCTCACTGCAGTCTGCTCTCCCTCCTGTTACCCCCTGCCCTGTTTGCAATATCATGAATTAAAGGCAGGAGGTTGGCATTAACTGAGGGCTTCTGCAGAATGAGCCAGCCTGATTTCTTTTAAATATTCAATATGGTCTTTTTCAAACAGGAGAAGAGGATGATAGTTCGTCTCTGTTTAAGAGCTAGGATAGAAGTTCTGCCTCATGCTATGCTGCTTATCATATTCATGCTAGCAGAGACCAGTGATGATTGCAGTGCTCTCTGAGTTCTGACACACTTCTAATTATAGCATACACTGCTGTAAACTCCAGAGATGATAATGAAGCCCGAACCCATGTGTCAGCAGAGCTTTGAAAGGGTAATGCATTCCTGTTCTGCTCTACTGGTCCTTATTTGTATGTTTGCGGGCACCTAGACTCCAGCAATGATGTCTTGCTTGTTTTCACTGAGCCAAGAGGTGAAACATGCAGAGCAGTGGAGATGTGTAATTTTATCAGGGTAATTGAGTATTAACTATTTGTGTGTCTTTTGAGAGATGCACAAGGAGAGGGGCAAGGGCAGGAAGCTTTTCATACAAGACTTTGTATAAACTTATTGCCTAGATAGTTGACAGGTCTCTAGCACTTTGCTGTCTGATGACAAAGTCTTTCCACTTCTGAGCATGGGGTGTAGAAAATGACTGACCCCTGTAAACTAGGCTTACTTATATAGCACATTCACAAAATCAGGATGTGCACAGAGTAAGGGAGGGACTGTGGTGAAGATGAGTTAGAAACTTGCCCTAGGAAGCTCTTGGTGAGTGATGAAGACTTTTCTTCTTTTTTTCCAGAAGTGATGAGCATAACCCTGCTGCTCTCTTACGCTTTCCTAATTGAGGTCTGAACCCATCATGCAAACCTTTACATATTCTGCTCTTTAATCTTAGCATGTGAACCAAGCTGGCTCTCAGAGAGGGAGGTAACCAACTTTGCCCTTCAGGTTCTCCAAGCAGAAACAAAATAACCTTCCAGGCTTCAACCACTAGGAACATCTTCGTGTGTGGATGACCTGACAAATGAGTCCAGCTTCTTACTGCAGATAAATCAGTGCAGTCTGTGTGACAGATTTGGCCTTCCATTTGCTTTGCTGGTGACAAGAAGTGTATCTTGAAGCAGATCATGAGGGTGCAGCAACTGGCATCTTCTGTAGCCACTACTACTTAGTGGGCGAAGGAGATAGAAGTGGCCTTGTGGTCCAGTGTGGGAGGAGTGTCCCCATCTGGACTTCTCATCCCTCTTTGGTGAGAAGTCTGGGACCTTATCCCAAGGTCCAAGCTACTCATTTGAAAGATAGAGTCACTTGACTCTGGTGGATGTGCTACATATGGGCCAAGGGTGCCAGAAACACCTGTAATGATGCAATTTCAGTCTCCAGGGGGAACAGAGGTTATCCCCTGCCCTTTGCTGTAGGGTAGAAGCAGCTGAGGCAGAGGGAAATCTGATTTAGCAGAGGTTTAACAGCTAACATGCTCCAAAAATTTTGGTGTGTGTTGGGGGCAAATCTGACATAACTGAAATGATACAAAAATCAGGCGTTTTTTCCTTCTGATCTCACCTATTTTTGTCCAAGAGAGGGACTGAAACCCTGTTTGTGAGAGAGGGGGAAATTGCTTGAACTGGTATGAAGAAGACAGACAGAGAGAAGGAGAGAGAGAGAGGGAGATTAGATCGATCGATCGATCGATCGATCGATCGATCGATCACCGTGGTCTCCTTATGTGCTATGCCAGAATACTGCAGCCTGGTGCAAAGCTGAGAGTTGAAGAACATGGGCCTTTTGGTTCATCCATATCTTTTTGTCTTTCTAAAGATGTTCTTTCAGTTGTGTGTTACCAGCTTTTATTTGCCTAGACCACGATCATCATCCACAGCTGTCTCCAAGGTTATACAGAATATCATTTAAAATTAGTTGGTATTGTTTAAATCCAAATGCAGCCTACTGAGGGCTGCCAGGCTATGCTGCCCAAAGGGATGTGTGAGGCTGAGCCAGCAGTCGGAGGTGGGGGTGTGCAAGCGGATCGGGGAGGGCCAGGGGCACTTGGAGGTGAGGAAGGGGTGGGAGCTGGCTGAACACGTGGCAGCACGCCTATCTGTGCAACACCTCGCAAACTTTTAAACCTTTAATCTGCAACGTGAATTTATATAAGCCTGTTTGTGGAGGTGTGAGGGTCACCGGGCTGCACCGAGGCTGGAGGTGAGCGAGGATCGGGGAGAGCTCCGGGGAGGCGGCGGGGCCGCCACAGGGGCTGAGCGGGGACGGAGCCGGCCGGGGCTGCCCAGAGCCAGGCAGGGGGCTCGGGGTCCCGGCGGAGGTATTGGGGTCCCGGCCCGGGACCGGAAGCAGGGAAGGCGGCAGCCGGGAGCTGCAGGGTAGAACCTGAGTTACAGGGGAAAGAATTTACGTTTTGAGGTGAAAGTGAGGTGATTGGTCCTCGTCGGAGGCGCCAGCTTGGGCTGTTTCTGTGTGAATAAACGGCTGTATGGAACGAGCCACCCAAGACTGTGCCGTGGGGGTCCTGGGGTGGAACCGGGAAGGAAACCTGGTCTGACTGTGGGAGTGGAGAGGGTAAGCGGGGTCCCTGTTGGTCTCGGGAGCCGCTGTCGTGAAAGGGCTTCGGTCCCAGCAGCTGTAATGATCGATGTATAACGAACATATTGATTATAGGGTTATATATAGAGATATATAACAGTTCTATATAGAACGATTGTGTAATGATACATGTATAAAATTTATATATACAGATTATTAAATACAATCCTGCACCGTGCAGAGCTGGGCAGAGCCAGGCCGGGTGCCGCTGGTCCCGTCGCTCGCGTGGGGTCCCCCTGCACTGTGGAACAGTGCTACCCTGGGAGTGAGTCCCACCCAGCACCCTCCTCCGTTGTCATTCCTCTCCCAGCCCTGCTGATCCCAGCCCAGGATCTTGGGGGAAGAGTTTGGGTATGGACAACACTCTCAGGCACACAGTGGGATTGCTGGGTTGTCCCGTGCAGGGCCAGGAGTTGGACTCGATGATCCTTGTGAGTCCCTCCCAACTCAGGATATTCTGTGATTCTGTGAGTGTGTGGCTCTGTCTATGCTGGAAAGTGTTGATCACAGGTGTGTAAAGGTCCTTGGCTGGGTTTGAAGTTGAGTGTTGCTCATAATCCAGACACACAATCTCTTGCCCTTGGTAAGCTGCAGCACCTGCCCTAACAAATCCATAAATACTTGGCTGCTGAGCTCTGTCCTCGAATGACTGCAGTATAGGTGTTCACTTTGTAAAAACTCATTTGAAAGAGGCCTGCTCTAAATAAATGAATGGGTTGGCTTGGATACCTTTAAAAAGAAAAATTCTCCTCTACCAGCACGCTTTACAACTCTGACATAATTTAGAACATTGTCCTCGAGAAAATTCTGCTACATGATTACAGTGTTGCCAGCTCTTGTGATTTGCAAACTTGAGAAGAGACCTTAAAGGAGGTCATTTAATCCATTCCTCTACCTGAAGGCAAGAGCAGCTTTGCCTAAGCATCACCCGTGAAAGACACAGTAGGGAGAGTTATTTTCTGCTCTTCATGGTTTCAAAGCCACTGACCATTGGGACCACTTGTAGCTGCTAGTGCTGAGCCAGTCCTCCTGCAAACTTGAATTTTTGATGTTGAACTCTCTTAAAATCTACCTATAAGTGCTATAGTTTTTACCTAGACATTTAAATATCACCCTGGGAATCTGAAGTTCTTTGCATGGGAATTGTGTATGGGAAAATAGGATGTCACCAAGTAAACAGGTGCCATCAGCAGTCCACAGAGTTACTGGCCTGTGTAACACAGAGTATACAAAATAAACTACTCATTTTCCTCTGCACTACTGTTAGGCCTGGGAGGAAGAAAAGCAAGCATTGGATGTTTGAGAATAAACAGCTTTATAAATCCAGTTCTATAAATATTGTGATCATTACTGCCTGACTAGCAGGTATACCACTCTAGATTAATTCATTATTATTTGTAAATTCACATATTGTGGTAACTCGTAGTCATGGTTTCCAAACAGATGAGGACTGTAAGCTAAAGATCATGAAATAGTACCACAGATAGCCTGTAGGTATCTTCAGCACCTGAGCTTTCATTGTGTCTTCTCATGGCCACACGCTCCATGCTCCCACTGGTCCTAATGGGAATTGTTTGCGCACACCAAGTGGGGAATAAACCAGGAAATCACTCACTTGTCCATTTGACAGGCTGTATGTAGATCTGTGACAAGCAAGAGTCACAGCTGCCGTCTGCTGTGAAGCATTCCTGCTGAATGACCCTTATCTGTGTACCATGGAAAATACCTGCTTAGGTCTGTGGTAGCAAGAGCCTCTCATTGATCAAAACAGAATTCTTGAAGTTTGACTTTTCAAAATGAGTAAGTTCATCGCTGTGCATTTATCTTTCAGAAAAATTCCTAATCCAAATTGTGGCTGATCAATGGTTGCATTAATTATGCACAAAAGGGTTAATTCTACCAGCCTTTTTCCCTTTGAATGCCGCTTTAGCGTGGGAGGAATTGACTTGCATTATGCAGGTTGAACAAATTCACCTCCAGTCTGAACTTCTGTAAAAGTCTCCAGGGAAGGTCAAGTTTCTGTTATTTTCAATAATAAATGAGATTCCCATTGAGTAAAATGATCCAGGAAATCAGCTTCAGCTCTCAGAATAACAGTTTTGTGGTCTCTGATGGAGAGCTGGGAAAAGCTGATAAGAGTTGGAAGAGAGATAAATGAATCTCTCCAAGCTGCAGGTTTTACAATTCTAACCTAGTAGAATTGGTTCCCAACACAAGTATTAATAACTTTTTATTTATTTTGAAGGTTGTCTCAGAGTTGTGATTTTCAAATACACTTGTTTACAGTCTTAGCCTATCTCAAGTAAAATTTTTATAGGTGAAAGACAGCTATAACAATAAAGGAGAAGATGGTATTTTTGTAATAGACAATGATTTCTCACAGCTCACAGGAATGTCTTCCCTTCTGCATGTTTTTCTGCCAAATGGATGTTTGGAAGCGTTAATAATTGTGTTTTCCCCTTCAACTCTGGAAGTAGCCTAATTTGGCTGAACGGTCAGAGGGGAAAAAAGGAATAATTAATGTGATTCATTCATCTAGAAAGTGTAAAGCATAACTTAAATGGCAGTAATGGTAGACAAAATGCAATAGTGAGTGTTTCAAACTTCAGACTTCTGTTGAGGTATGAAGTGATCTGAAAGGAGTGAGTGGCAGTTCATCAAAAGGATGTGTGTTTCCTTTTAATCTGTTTTATTGGCCCTTTCCAGTTATTAATCTCAGAATTGCTAAAAATACATGGGATAATAGATGGTTGCTGTCCAGAGCTCTAATTTACTTTACTGCAGAGCCACTGTGGGAAAGTGCTTTAGCTGCTTCGGCTCTTTTGTATTGCCTCGAGAAAGAATTTTCCCCATGTATTTTGCTCCAGAAGTCATCTGTTGTTTTTCAGTGTATGCACATAAACAGCTCTTGCCGTTATGCCTGAATATTGAGTCAGCAGTTCCCTTTGATGAAGCCATCACCAGGGCCTGTCACATTTATCTACACAGATCAGCATCACAGAGCACAAAAAGCTATTAGCTCCCAAACGTTGTCTGCTAACCAGAGAACTGTGGGTCACAAGTGACCTTCTCCTTTTTCCTTCCTAATCGTCTCTGAGCTTGGGCTGCCAGCTTGGCTGTTCTGTGCCTCCATAATCCATCTAAAAAATGGGCACAACTTCATCTTCCCACCTTGCTGGAGGCATTTTGAAGGCGAATGTACTGACAAATGGGACCTGCTCAGATTTTTTGATGTGTGTTGGAAGATTGTGGTGTTCATTTTATTTTAAATATTTAAAATGCCTCCAGTGAAATTATGTCTCATTCATTGGACGCTGGTCACCCTCATCCTGCAGTGGCAGAGGTAGCAGGGATTTCTCTCTTATTTTCTTTTGCCTTTCTGCAACACATCCTTGACAGGATGAGAGAATATTTCTCAAAAAAATAGTGCTGGGAGATGGAGCTGCTGGCTCTCTCCAGCCTCATCACCTCCACCAGTGCCATGGGCAGCAGGGATCACCTTACATTAGCAGTGTCCTGAGTCAGAACCAAAAGACAAATTTTTTTTCTTTTTTTTTTTTTTATCCACAAAACATTTATTTCCCCGAGGCTGTTATCCTGCAAAAGCTTGAGCATGTGTTTAACACTAATCATGGAAATTGGTCTTGAAGCAATTGGGATACTTGTGTGCTTTGAACTGAGCAGGTGATTTGCAGCAAGTCCCATTATCAATTCTGTACCAGCATCTGTCTGGCAGAGTGGTTTCACCTGCATCACTCCTCTGAAGATCTCAACACAGCTGTCAAAGGATGAATGCTTCACATTTTGAAAATAAGTGCTGGAGTTTAGATTTAAACTTTATTTTTTTTAGTAAGGTCTTATTTGTCATATGATTTTCTTGTCCTGAAGAAAGGCAGTCTGTCTCTCTGATAGTCACTCAACTGTCCTCTAAGTCAAATAACATACAGATACTTCTGAGAGAATATAATCTCAGGGTTTTTCTAAAGCCTGGATCTGATTATGTGCTTCCAGGCATTCATTTTCCAGGCATGTAGTGATCTACAAGCATGAGAAATCAGATTTCTGGGGAAACTGTCTTCTCAGCACCTCAGATCACAACACCCTCCACCGACTGGGTCTAAGCTGAGAAGGTAATTGGGGCATTGAGGATTTCTTCCGTATCCTCTGTGTGATGCTGACACAACTGTGAGCTAAAACCTGGTGATGTTTTTCTTTGCAGGGAATTGGAGGCAAGGCAATGAACAGCTCATTTGTTTGGGCTGCCAGACAGTTGCATGAGGATAATTATTGTGTGCTGTTTATTTATGTTGGACTCAAAGCAGTGGTTGTGGGGACCTGGAGATACTCTGGAATTATTCACCACAGTGAAAGTTAGAGCTGCTGGTGTTACAGCTCCGTGGGGCATCTCATGTGGTCTGGTGCCCAGTCAACACCAGCAGGGCATTGATAAACTAGCAAATAAATTTAAAATGGCATTTAAAATTCGGGCACTTGCAGAAAATTATTGCAAGAAGCTAATAAAATGATGGAGTGTGTAATGTGATGGAATGATTGTTTTGTGTGAACACAGAACTGCAAATGACTGTGCAGGAATATTTAACAGAGAGAAGGTATAACTAGAAATAATCAGATGAAATGAAGCAAAGATCATTTAGGCCAAGCACTGGAGTATTATATAGGGATGTTGCTTGGCTTCAGAAAGGCAGAGTAAAGCACTCTGTGAGAGTGTATCCTATGAAACTTGTAGGCGATGACAGGATTTGTAGGCGAGGTTTTTGTTGTTTGTGTACAACTGGAAAAGCAATAAAATCAATGGAGAAGCTTGTATACATTATCAATAACATGACAGTTCATTTTGGACTGTAGAGATGCAGAGTTATACACGACCTAACCAGCAGGCTTTTACTGTACCAGGAAATGTTTTAATTAAAAGTGAGGAGAATGTATTGTAACTTTAATTTTCTTTAGTATTCTATTGCACTTAAAAAACTAGAAGTTCTTTCTGTGTTAGAGCTAGGGGATGTGGAATTTGCAGCAAAGGAAATGTAAATAACAAAATATTGTAATAGTTTTTATTTCAGTGGGGTAAGAAAAGATTTAAAATGTATGTATTTGATTTCTTTTACATTTTAGCACTTCCAGTTATCAATAGGGATGAATCTGAAACTCAAACACCCATCAGCTTCTCAATGTTTTGCATTTTTTCAGCATCTTGAGCTGTTATCTAATCAGCATCATAGAAGGTGAACCAAGAGAATATTTTCAACCAGCTAAAGTGATAGCAATCATGAAGAACTAAAACATGCCTTGCATACAGAGCTACTGAAAAGAAATGTGGGAATTGGTAGCAGTTAAGAACAGGTAAAATTAAGGGACAGAATCTGTAGGGAATAGTGTGTAAATGTGCATATTGCTGGGTAGATTTGCTGTCTGTTCTAGTCCATCCCTAGAGTTTTACAGCAAGTGCATCCATATGGTTACATGACTGCACATTTCTATAGTCTGCATCCTCCTTGCTATAGCAGAGGCATTTGCATTTTTTGGTCAGAATTAAATATGAAGCCGGAAAACTGCTAAGCGAAGGTCAAGGAGGATTTGTCAGGGAAAAAGAACCATCTGAACCAAGGGTTGGTGAGTGGGCAGAGCCAAAAATTGAGGAGCCACAGGAGACTCTGACGTTCCAAGAGTGTGATGAGGTTATCACGGTTCGAAGTCCATTAGTTTTATAGCATTTCATGACTCTGGGCTTCAGGAGAAAGTATTCCATGGAGACAGTGTTTTCAGTGTACGTTGTTCAGGGAAAAAGACTGCTTTTAATAACTATATTGATGTCCTGTAGAAGTGTGGTGGAATGGGCGTGGCAGTGGTGGTGTGTATTTGTTTGTTTTGTTGGGTTGTTTGGTTTTTTAAGGAAAAAACCTCTCTGCCTCTTTCTTTTCAGTAGACTGGATGTGGTCACTGAAACAAACTTGAGGGAATTCCTCAGAGATAAATCAGTATGTTTTCTATGACTCTTTCTCTGTTGGAATTTTACAGGGATTAGACTAATCAACTGATCTTCCTACTGTTAGGTGAGGTGTTTTATTCAGACTTTTAGCTGCAAATCAGAGGTCTGCTGCAAGGGCAAATAAAGTCAAAAGAAGGAGTTTTAGATCACACCCAAACAGGGATGACCCACATTGTGTTGTATCTCAGCCATACAAACAGCAAAAGGAGGTAAAGAATCTCTGTTGAGGCAACTGAGCTGTTGGACATCAAATAATCTGAAATTTAGTACTGTGGCTTTTAAGTACAGAATATCTTCTCATGGATATATGTGCACGTATGTATGCAGATGTTAAAAGATGTTAAATATTGTTTTTGAATAAAAGCTGAATTGAAATACTGCAGGTGTTCAGTCTGTGTTGGAAATGCCATTTATTATGAGCTTAATTGCGGTATCTGATCATAGGGCACGTCTGAAGCCTTGAAGTAGAATAGAAAATAGGATCTCTTGTTTTGTGGAATTTAAAATGTTTTGGTATCCAAGTTTTAAAGAAAAGAGATGTGGTTTTTTTCTTCCAGTAGTTGTGTCAGCTTGTGTAGTAGTGCTGTTGAGGAACACACCTGGTCCAGGTGTTGAGGCCGACAGCTAGTCTGAAGGCTTCACAGATCTTAATTTGGGCACGGTTAACTTCTATTCATGAGAAAAGCCCATGAGAAGAAAATAATCAGCTTTACCGTCGAAGTGTAGTATGAACAGAAGTACGGAATCCAAACATTAGAAGCAGAAAAACAGCAACACGTCTGCACCTGTTATTTTTCTGAATGCTTGAATGCTTATGCTATAGGTAACCAATAGTTTTATATTGTAGTTAAATGATAGCCAGCAAATCCATTGTTGTAATTTAGTAGCCAATGAATTTGTAACACAAATGATAGCATACAGAAGTCTATAAATATACTGCTTTTCTGAAATATAACGCTTTATGCTCTTATCCGGTGCAGTGTCTGTTTGTGTCGTGGCTGCCCCAACAGTGACATCCAGGTAGTTGGGCTCAAAAGCTACAGATTGAGATTGAAATTGAAATGCACTTTGAGCTCTGGGTGGAAGCTCCAGACAAGAGGCTGTGAACTGCCAACCTTTGGGATAACAAAGGACATGAAGATGGGGGGTGCCAGCCAGGTGAATGGACCCTGAGAGACACCGCAGGAGCCCTCCAGTCCCAGAAATTAAAGCCTCTGGCCGTGAGAGTGTGACTGTCAGAGTATTCTTCCTTTGGTTGAAATAGTCACACATATTGCCCGAACAAGTTTTCATTATTTTTTGATAAAACTGGTCGTTGTGTTCTTGTTCACTGTATTTCTGCTTCAAAACTCCACTGCATGTCTTTCCCCAAATAGGAAAATTTCTCCACGACTTCATGGCAGGCGAAAAGGATTGTATAATGTTTATAAAATCCTTAAGGTTTCTCAGAAAATCAGTGAGCTTGGCTTATCTGACTTCCCTGGTTTTTTGTCTGTCTTTGCTCTGTAACTTGCCAGTTCATCTTGCAAGAGTTTACAGTGTACCCAGTCCTGAACGCTGTCTTGTCCCCTCATCTTTTCCAAAGCCCTTTTCTCCCAGCCTTTGGTCTGGAACATCAGGCAAAAGGTTTGAGAGCATTTATTTCTTACCTATTCTATGATTCTACTCCTGCATAACCTACTCAAAACTTGTACCAACTCATGTGAAGATCTGATAGCTAATGAAATGCAGTTTTTAATACTACACTATCTTAATCTAGCCACTCAGCCGAACATCACAGGGAGCTGATGGGTGCTTTCTTTCTCAGCAGCTGAATGCTGCTACTGGACCAGTTCACAACTTGGTTTAATGATATCCTTGAGTTATGAAGCTCCCAGACTGGGCTACACCTTCTCTTTGACAGCTTGGAGATATCAGATAGCTCTGCAAGCAGCCATGAAAAAAGCAGATATAAAGCATGATAGGTTATACCTTCTGATAAACTACTTCCTAAAATGTGAAAGGATAAATAAGACAATAAAGTATTTGTTTAAAAGTGCTGAATGCATGGGAGCAACCCTCCATCCCAGGTCTCCTGTGAGTTAAGGGTATTTTAAGCACTTCCCCACACACACCTTCGGCCTGTTGTGTTTAATACAGATGTGCACATTCATATAGAATAGTGATCTGAATCCACATTGTGCTTTTCCACTGCTCTGCCTCAGCGTGGTGAGGCTGCAGGTGACTGAAGTGGGGCAGCCCCGTGCAAGCACTGCAGGGATCAGACTGGGCTTGGGTTGAAATAGGCCAGAGTGAATGAGCTACAGGGTTAAAAATAACCAGCTAATCAGAGTGCTCTGTAATTATCCAGTGTATGTATTTAATTTACCACCCTCAGCCATAGCCTTTCCCAAGATAGACATTTCTACTGAAAGTAACTGTGATAATTTTTACATAGATGAAAGGTGGGCCTTTTGAAATAAAGGTGTGTGCCATGGCTGTAGAATTATCTAAGCTTCTAAAAATGTATATATGAGAGAAACTGAATATAAGTGCAAGTATATAATCACCTTGTTAATTTACTTTCAGCTAATTTCACTTTCTTTAAGTTGCATCCACTCTTAGACAAATGGCAATTTTCATTCATTTCTGTACCAGTATTTAAAAGCAGAACATTACAGTGCAATCTCATTACTACAGCTTTATTGATTTATAAAATTACACTTTATTACACTAATCCATATATTAGAATGAATAAAACTGTGCATCATTACAGCTAAGGTATTCTTGCCAAGGAGGTACGTAGTTTGGTTTTTCATCAGTAGTTCACAATTTAAGTTAGTGGATGTCATGCTATTGGACTCCAGAAACACAGGATTAATGGCAAACTCATTAGTTCATGAAGTTTAATCTTCTTGTGGGTGTCCCACCTCGTGGGAAATAAGAAGGACTTGGCTGCAGGTGTCTGGTGAGGTAACAGCAATCACTCTTAAGAAAGGGATCTAGAGCTGCTGCTATTGTGAACCTGAGAATATTTATTATTTTTGCTTTATTTGGTGCCAGAATACTCTTTTCTTTGCTTAGGAGGAAGCAAATGAATGCTCCAAAGGACACAAGAAGAGGCTGTAACTGCATTAGCAAGTGCCACATGGCAGTAGAACCACTGGTACTTTTCTCAGGTCAGGGAGGTGATGCTCTGTTTGAATATTTGGCGTAGATCCTTAAATAGGTCTTTTTTAAATTGCTTTCTTGGGGAGTGTGGCACTTACTTCTCGTCATACCCTTACTTCTCGTCATCAGGTAATTATCAGTTCCTTTCAAATTGATATTACAGTGGAGAGTGAACCCCTCATGCTGAATTGGCTTTGTGTAGCCTTGGCATGGTGTTTCACAACACGCACAGACAAGCTTGCAAAGCCCCAACGCGGTGGCAAGTTATTTTTGTCCCTTTTAATCTGTTAGGCCCTGATCCTGATCTGTAGGGTTTCCTAAATCCCATTGATTTGTCTAGAATTAGGTTCCTGGAGTCCTTTGAGAGCCTTGGTTTGGCTGATCTTGTGCTATTAACCGGAAACAAACCCACTTTCTCTACCTCAAAGCGCTCTAAGGATAAATGTGTTGAAGATTATCAGTGTTCTTATGTGGTGGCAGGGAAGGCCACTGAAATACCAAAAATAGATTAAAAAGGACAAAAATAACTTGCTGCCTGGAGGGTTTACACAATCTGAGCTGTGCTGTGTGGCTTGGCTGAATCACTTCTCCAGGGAGGCTTGGGGCAGTGCTTCTTTGAGAGGAAGGGTCAGGGAAATGCAACTGGACACAGGACCTCGGAGAGAGGGAGAACAGCTTCTGGGTGTGCTGAGGGTTACTTGTGTGCATGGCTGGCACAGCCCTTTGTGCGAAAGGGGTTCCTCACAAGCTGCTGCTCTGGGCTCCTTCTTTGGCTTCTTGCTGGAAAGACTGGTGGGAGAAGGAGATACTAAGCTCTTTGTACAAATCCGTTCCATCTCCCCCATGGAAGAAAAATTGCTTTAGACCTCAGCCATGAAATGCATTTCTCTCTGAAAAGTGTCTGTAGAAAGAGTTTTGTCTTGGTCAGCTCTTTTCAGGGTTTAATCAGTCTTTCCTGCTGACCACAGTGACAGAAATTTGCTTTTAGTCCTGCAGTTGTGTGTGTGGCCAGGAAGAATCAATCAGCCTCTGTTCCTGCACATGCATCATCAACAGGGCTGTGAGTTAATTTCTAGCAGCAGACACATTCTTCTTTGGATTGAATTTCTACTCCGCCACCAAGACACTTTGAATGCTTGTCACGTTCTTGGTTTTTATAGGTATCAAGGTGCTGGCTAGAGAAGGGACAGACAGAATTTAAAATCCCAAAATGAGCTTCCTGAGTTTCAAGTTTCAGGAGAAAATTTTATTTATAAGATGAGCATGTTTGGTTTGTAACAGATTGGGCCTGTCTGAAACGTCCATATTTTATGTAGTTACAACTATGAATGACCCCTTACCACAGGTATGTGGGGTTACAGTGTATAACGGATTGCACAACAACGTCCAAATGGAATTCCTTTTACTTCTGTTGGGAAAAAAATAAGATATTCTTAGTCTGAACAACCCCAGAAGTCAGTAAGATAAGGTAGTTCTGTGTACAGTGTCTTCTTACAGACAGGTTACACTTTATTTTTGTGAATGTGGATAAGGCTGTTTTTAGTACTGTGCTGCTGCTAAGTGCTGCCTTAAGCTTGGCTGCTGATCAGGTTGCCTCTTCTGGAGGCAGACCAGGTTGTCTCTGTCTTTTGCCTTCTCCATTTGCTGTTAGCAGATCTGTGAAGTTTGTCCTGCCTGGCAGTTATCTTGCACCATAGGTGATAGATGCAGGAGAGCCAAAGCAGGCTCTCCAAATTACCCTGTGATGTGAGGGAAGAAGGTGACCTCCAAACACAGTGGGAAGGAAAAGGAACTATTATCCTAATATGTTTCTTCTTTGGCAGCTGAAGGCTTTTTCCATGTAGATGATGAGAGCAGTCTCTTCTTGCTGAACAAAAATACCAGTTTCTCAGAACAATGGGAAGAGCAGCACCCTGCCTTCCTCCCATCCCTGACTTTCAGAACCTCCCACAGCAGCACTTGGCCTTGCAGCCTCCTGAGTCAGGAGCATCCCTGCACACTTCACAATAAAACCGGATTTACTGCAGTTCCACCCACTGCTGGTAACCACCAGTGGCTTGAGTCTTGTCTTGGGGTGACTTTATGCGGTTGTATCCCCTATCACTGCTCTATGCCCACATATGATCCTGAGCGTTTCTGTGCCTTTAAAACTGGGTGCAAGAGAGAGAAAAAAAAACTGAGTGAACTTTTCAAAACAGTTTGTGCTTCAAGGACACAGAGATTAGCGTGCGGCTGCTGCTGAGGAGCGAAGGAAGCATCTTTTCTGCTTCTCTCGGCTTTTCGGCTCTGTTTCTCCGGAGAGAGACTGAGAGTTAAGATTCTTTCTGGGACTTTGGCTTTTCCCTTCTTCTCTTCTGGACTGTTTCAACATCAGAACACCAGAGCTCACTGGGAAAATTTCCACCTTAGGCCCGGAAGGGGCCCAGGCCGACCCAGCTCCAAGGAGGAGGAGAGAGACCACACCCACAGAAGGACTTTAAAATCTTCCCAGGTTTCTCTCCACAGCAAGAGGTTTTATTATTTACCTATATTATTCTTTTCTTGTGTGTTTGTTAAATAAATAATTTTTTTTCCTTCACTTTCCTCTGAGGAAAATATTTTTTTTTCCCAAACCTGGCGGGGGAGGGGTGGCGGCTGTAACCTGCTTTCCTTTGAGGAGGCATTCCTTTTGGATGTTTCCCCTGAATTTGGCCCAAACTGGCACAAATAGTAGTGGCGCCCAACGCATGGCTCGGAAGAAAGTGAAAAAACCTGTACTAATTACATTTTGGCTTGGTTTTAATTACTTTGTATTGGGGTAAAGTAGTCACCATGTTGGTTGAGTTCATAATGTCTCTCTGGCTTGAGGTACTAAAGTCTTTCTGGTCCCTAGGCCTGTTTGAGGTACTACTGTCTTTCTGGTCCCTAGGCCTGTTTTCTTATCCACAAATTCCACAGATTTTGTCCCTGGTTTGTAACTTTTACAGAGCAGGGGCATGAATCTGCGTTTTTATTTTGCTGTGCTTGGTGGTAATGATTTATAAGGAGTTAACAGAGGTACTGGCAGTTGTTCAAAATGTGTATGATTGGTGGTTTCTCTGTCCTAATCCCAGTCCTAATTTCAGTAGCCTATTTTGGGAGTTTATTAGTAATTGCACCCAGTTTATTAGAGGAGGAGGAGACGGGGTTTCTCAGCCTTTCATCTCCTTCCCCTTTAAATTTGATACATTATCTTTTGAGAATGTTCAGTTTCCCCTGGACGTTAAAGACACCACTTGCCTGGTATTTATCTGGTAACCTTCCTCTCTATGGTCTGCAGCTTGTCTAGAATGAGGGCTCAGATTTCCAGGGTAACTGATTCTGATGAGACACCTGACCTAGGTGTGGAAAATCCTGAGTGGAGTGGAGAATGGGAGGATATGGGCCAAACCCTGAAGGAATTCTCTGACCCGATAGCTTGGAATTTCCCCCCTGAACAAATTCAGAACCCAGCTGAGGTGGGAAAATATCTGAAAGAGAAATGCAATGATGACTCTTAAGGAAAAAAAGGTCATTGCAATATGTTGGGCCTTGGCATATGCTTATCG
>VZTD01004386.1:6986-28296 GCA_013397725.1 Rhagologus leucostigma
ACTCGAGGTGCGGCCTCACCAGCGCCGAGTATAGGGGAAGAATGACTTCTCTAATGTTTACATTATCACTCCTTCTGAGACATCCCTTTATGTTGCCCTTGTAGTAGATGTTTCCTTTGTAGTAGAGAACAGAAATATCAAAGATTTTAGCACTTTACAAAAGAAGAAGAAAAAAACCAACAAACAGATTTTTCAGTTTTCTCTCCATTAGCGAGTTCATTTTGAATTCTGACAGAGGAAGGCTCAGTGATTTAAATAACATTTCAATCATTAATCACTCAAAATTATGGCTAAGAGAGTTGAGAGTCACAGGAGAAGGAATCAGGCTGTAGCTGAAGCAGCTCCACAATTCAGTAAAACACTCGTGTGTCAAGGGGAACATTTGGGAACTGTTAGTGCTTCCATTTTATAGCTGTTTCTCCAAGACATTGTTTGAAATTTATTCCTAGATGGATTTAGCAAGGTTTCTAATTCTTATGTAAGCTGGATAAATACAAGAATGTTTAAAATCCAGTTTTTCAAATGATGCTACTTTTTCAGCAACCATGAAAAACCTAAAGAGGTGGTCATTCCTTCTAGTGTATCACTGCTCTTTGGAATAAAAATTGGAATAAAAAAATCGTTATCTGATTCATCTGGTACAGGGCATTGAGAGACAGGAAATGATAATTCTGTGCCAAAACTGTGACTCCAATCAGCTTGGGCATCTCTAGCCTGGCCAGATTTGCCTGTGCAAAGATCCCCCAGTTGTTAAGGGCCAGCTCTGCTCCTTCTTCCTCTCTGACCACACAGGCTATGGCCTAGTAGGTTATAATTGTCTCATTTAACTAACATCCAGCTTTTTCCATCTGCTCAGATTAGCACCTGAGATCACATCCCATGGAGTGGCTAAAGCAAATTCCCACTGTCTGATATTTCCAGCACAAACCTCACAAATACATTGGTGGTGACTTTGTAACCCTGTTGTCTGCAAGACCATAACTACATTTTACAGTCATCACCAATATCCATAAAAAACTGACCTTAAGACCTGACTTGGGTCCACATGTGGAATTAATAGTTTGGGTGCTGCTTCTGCATCAGGAGCTTATTCAAGAACCCCTAAGCAATTCCAGTGCTGTCGCAGTGACTGTGATTTTTGTCTTAGTGATGCATGAGATTTTCTGGGTTTGAGGGTGGGGATTTTCTTACTTTTCACTGAAAGTGAATAGAATCAAGCAAATGCAGTTTTGGGAGTGAATTTGGACCAGGATACAAATTTCTCTGGGGGTACTCACATGAAAGGCTTTCTTTTCCAGCCAAGCGTCTTCTTTTGATCAAGATTTGAATTTTGGTGGGAAATTGTGCCAATTTGCTTTAGCTCCTTGCTGTTAAGTGCGCTAAAGGAATGTGTGCACCCATCAATAAACAGCAGTCACTGCAAGATGTGAGCCTGAGCTGCTGGAAGTGTCACCCAGGAGGAACCTTGAGATTAGCACAGGATTTGGGATGCCATGGGCCTTCCATAAAAAGTAGCTCCTAAGGGACATAACTTTCTCTACTGCCTCTTGAGAAGATCAGACATCCTCAGTATATTTTAGATAACATCTCAATCACTGTTTTTGACATACTAGGTCATGACATGAGCTTCCTTCTCAAAATGCCTTCCAAAGGTCTCATTTTATTACAAATCTGATGTTCTTCCCCATTTCTTGCCATTTGAAAGCAGCTAATATATAAACAATTGCAAACAAGTGACTAAACCTGTGAAGATCATCCTTCATGCTGGTTGTCTAATAAACAGGATCCCTGGCAGATGTACTTCAAAAGCAAAGCAACTCTCCCTCATTAACCTGCACAGAACAGAAGCTATTGCATTAGTGGGCAATTAAACCCCTCAGATATCTTCCATACTACATTCCAAGCACGTGCCAATATTTAAGCATCTGCCAGACAGCAGGTGGTTTGTAAATCATTATCTTTTCAAATTATGTTGCTAATGGCATGTGTGAAATGACTGAAAAATGACATGTTTCCTCCTCTCTGTCATTAAAATCAAATAAATTGCTGCAGTGCATTATCTGAAGCTTGAGAAGTATAAAGCACTGGCAAACCTGGGGTTCCCATTTTCCATCCTACTCCATTAATGATGGACAATACTCTGGGATATTTGACTTCTATGACTCTCCTCTACTGGGAATAACTAAAGACAACCAAAGGCATCATCAACGAGTTCCCAAATGGAACAGAGCTTGTTAATTAAGAATAACCATCCAATTCTTCAAACAGTATTGACAGGTAGCACAGTCCGGCTATAAAAATAGTGAAGAATTCCTGTAAGAATACAGGGGCACTTGGAAAAACAAATGCCATTGTGGGGGAACAAGGGAGAGAATTCGGGAGTGAAGCTGAGCCCAGGGAGGAAGGAGGGTGGGGGGAAGGGGTGTAAAGATCACACCTACTCAAATTTGATATAATTTCACCAAGTCAGGTCTGTCTTGCCCATGACAGGAATTGCTGAGTGATCTCACCCTGTCCTTATCCCAACCCACGAGCCTTCGATTACATTTTCTTCTCCCTGTCCAGCTGAAGAAGGGGTTGATGGAAGGGCTTTGGCAAGGCACTGGGCATCCAGCCAGGCCCGACCACACCAAGACAGACAAATCCCTTGGGGTTTTTGATAACCCTTCAGTGCAGAGTTCCCAGTGAGTACTCAATGAGGAATTGAGTTTCTTTTCTGGAAGCTTAGGGTGTGCAAGCATAGAATCACAGAATGGTCTGGGTTGGAACGTACCTTAAAAACCATCTCATTCTGACCCCCTGCTATGGGCAGGGACCCCTTCACTGGCCCTTCACTTGTTCTGGATCCTGTGCAACAGCTGAATCTTCTGAGGATAAAACACTTTTCCAAGTCCTTGGCTTGGCTGCTGAGCATGGCAGTGCTTGTTCTACTTTTCCAAACCAGTCTCCTACCACAGCTGCTGGGTGACGTGAACACTTGAATGGACACATCCAGGACTGTCCTGTTCCTCTTCATCCAGAAGAAAACCATTTCTCACAGAATCACAGAACAGCCTGGGTTGGAAGGGTCCTCAAAGATCACCTGAGTCCAACGATGGCATACATGTCCTGGATGAAAGCAGCTGTTAACTGAGAGGGAAAGGTCAATCTGTGCCTTACCCTGTGAACACGGTGCTTGAAATGTGTTTATGCCCTAAATAAACAGACAGACAAAGGGAGAAACCTACAGCCCTATGGAACCACCTCACTGGGACATAACCTGAAAACAAGAAATGTTTAAATATGTGTCCTTTCAGGATCTCCCCCTGTTACAAATGACTGGCAGAAAGGATGCAGGCTTCATAAAATCAGGCAGCCAGAGTCAAGAATTTGGAGAGCTGACTTGATTTTGGGCTGGAAAAGTTTTCTGAAATAAATTAAGCAAGACAGTTAATTTTTTTTCTTTTTTCCCATGCTAATTTTATATCATTTCTATTAAATGAACAGTTGCTTCCAAAATCCGTACTGTTTCTGGATCCTGAGCATTCTAGGTGATTGGAGACTTCCAGATATTTTACATCAAGATAACTGCCAGTTAAAATGATGGATGAGCAATGGGAAAGGGTTCATAAGTATTGGAGGAGAGCTGTGATGTTCTTTAGCTCCGTAGCCTTCTGGCGCAGCCAATAAAGATGAAACAATAGAGAAGATTTACTGTAGGAAGGAGCTGTAAACAAGGCAGCAGTCAGTGAAAAACTCCGCTGCAGTGCAGACACAAAGTACCACACAACTCAGGGACATTCCTGTTTTGCCACCTAAAACAAACATATAAAAATCACAGCCCATTCAAACTGGATTTTTTTTCATTTTAGAGAGGATTGGTGCATTGGAAAAGCCTTGCAGTTCCTAAGGACTCCACACAGATCTCACACTGGGAATTAAAGTACCGTGGCACCACCAGTGATTACCTTTATGTTTTGTCTGTGTCCATCCTTTATTGCCTTTCCCATATTACTTGGTAGCACCAAAAGATCTGGTCCATTTACTGTAATCAAAACTTCACCACAAATCTCTCTGGTTCATATTTTGTCTGAATGAAGCACCTCATCCAGACCTGAACAGAGCCCACCCCGCTGAAAAGCAAAGAGCAGCAAACCCACAAAATTGGTACCATAAATCACACAGAATGGGTTTGCTCCAAAATGTTTCCAGCTTCAGTAATTAAGGGAGAATTACCAAGCTTGCTGAAGTCTTCAGTAAGTTTTAGTCATGTGAGCAGTTCTCAGGTCTCCTGCATCCCTGTGTATATTGAATTATTTACCTACAAGACACAGAGCAGCTCAATATCACAAGTGAACCATTTAAGAGGTTTCTGCAACGTTTGGATTGAAATGTTCTGACTATAAAATCAAGTTAATTGTTACTAAAATCTCCTGAACTGTTTTCTTCACGATTTTATAGTGAGGGAGGTTGGATGGCCAGTTCAGGCTTTGCTGCATAACCAAAAAAAGAATCTGAAAATCGCAGATTTGGGTTATTTCTAAGTAGCCTTTCCCACAAGGGCTCAGATGGATGTGGTGATGGACAGTGCAGGGGATGGTGAGCAGTATATGCTCATCTAGCTCCAAGCATGGAGAAAATCTATGTTAAGCACATGCATATGATCCACCAATATTAACAGGGACCACAGTCCTTTCAAATAAACTAAAAAAAAAAACAAGCCCTCAAAAAAACCCCTCGAAAAAATAAACTCAGACTAAAAAGAGAAAGAATTGGAAATGTGAGTGGAAGATTCAGGGGAAAATTGGAAATAAAAGTCCTTTTGCAGGTCAGCAACATACTGAATATTTGCATGTTAGTTACAGCCTATTCAGACAGTCTCCTCTGCATTTCTGCTGTAAGCAAAATTAACTTTAATTTCCTATTTAGAGTTGTAATTTATTCTTGATTACATTAAGGAGCTGTCCTTCACAGTTAATGACAGATACAAATACACTGTTTGGAATATACATCTCAGACAAAATATTTCAAGTTATTAAGTAGTTTTGAGTCCAGGAACACTCTCTAAAAATAAATTTTGTTTTCAGAGAAGAGTCACTTCAGCAGACAAAAAGCTAAAGGCCACATTTTTAGTGGCATTTACCCAAGTAAAGATACGGAGAGATTTGAGGGCAGGAACCTGTTAAGATTTTCTAAATTTGCATCGTTATTCGTGGAAGCACTTGTGGAATATTCTCCTCTGTCATGTTTGGAAATGTAATTCCAACTCCTCATTTGCTCAGGCTTTCTGAACCAGGCACCTGCTGTGAGGAAGGCTCATAAAGCAGTTTAAAAGGTATTTACCGAGAATAAAATGCATAAATGCTATAACAAGTACACCAGGATTGTTATTTAATCTGAAATCCCTTTTGGCATGAAAATTTTACAAATACTCTCAAATTCCTGCAGATGTAAGAGGGACGGTGATTATTAAGATTTTCCTATTCACCACTACAGCGAGAGTCCTGCTCGTTGTGTTGAGCACAGTGATTAATTTGGTCTAATTAATGACCATGTTATAATTGTTTCAGCCTACAACCTTCCCTCCTCTCCATCTGAAATTCTCAAACCTAAAAGAGCACAGGAATAATTCACCAATGGCCGGATCCACTCCAAAGTTAAATGGTTTTCTGAAGCAAGTGGCAGGAAAGGTGTAAGAAGAAGGGAGTTGTGTGCAGGGCATTAAATCCCATTATACAGGAGCACCAAAATTCATCCTGGGCACAGATTTATTAAGATGTACATGACCCAGATGAAACTGAAAGACTAAAACGATACTTTTTTCTGAATTAGAGCAGAGTTTGATCCTTCTACCACAGAAGGTAACAAGTTTCAGCAATAAAACATTACTTAGAAGAGACCAAATTCTTCATTATCAACAAGGAGAAAGAGACCTGGTTGATAAACTGAAGGGCATCTTAGTTTGGGTTTATTTTTTTTAATTTTCATAGAATTGTTTAGATTGGAAAAGACCTTTAAGAACATCGAGTCCAACCAGCACTGCCAAGGCCACCACTAACCCATGTCCCCAGGTACCATATCCACATGTTTTTTAAATCCCTGGCTGGGGATTCCACCACTGCCCTGGGCAGCTGTGCCAGAGATGAACAGCTCCTTCCATGAAGAAATTTTCCCCAATATTCAGTCTAAGTCTCCCCTGGCCCAGCCTGAGGCTGTTCCCTCTCATCCTGTCCCTGTTCCCTGGGAGCAGAGCCCGACCCCCCGGCTGCCCCCTCCTGTCAGGGAGTTGTGCAGAGCCACAAGGGCCCCCCTGAGCCTCCTTTTCTCCTGGCTGAGCCCCTTTCCCAGCTCCCTCAGCCGCTCCTCACCAGACTTGTGCCTTGAGCCTCCAGTAGCTTGTCTCTCATGCCCCTAAAACTGTCTTTAGAGCTGTTTTAGCAGGTTAATAAATGCTAAAAGCACCTTCATATGGCTCCATTATTTCCAATTAGCTAAAACTTTACTTATGCAATGAATTCACCCACCTTGAAGACATCCAGTCTCAGTTCTATTTCTTCTATTAAAAGCCAGTGAAGAATTCCACCTCCTTCCTTCTGAGGAGGAGCCGCATCCAGTTTCTTCTCCAGTCTTCAGGCTTCTGAAATTGAAGTGCACTAGGTAAGAACTGTTTGACCACTTTATTCAGAGGAAAAAATTCATTGGATTGGATTCATTGCAATGATCAGCTTTTCCTCAGCCTCCTTCAGGACAGTTACAGCACCCTCACACAGTACCCTCATCGAGCTCACTGGGATTTAAGGTGATGGCAGCAATCATTTGAGAAAGAAAACAAATCACAGGATAATGTATCAAGTCTTGGAGAATGATTAGATCTCAACACCAAACTAATCTTAGAGAAATTCAAACTCTGTAATAAAAAAATTTAAATATTGGATTTAAATAAATTAAGATTTATAGTCAATAACTGAACTTGAACGCAAGTCTGCAACCTCACTTTGAAATTGGACTTCTTTTTGCAAATGGAAGTGGTGAAGAATAACTTTTATGTGCCTGATCTTGATCATCTTTAATGTTACTGCATTAATTGCAGATGGGTTAATGGAGTAATTATTTTATTTATAATTAAAATCACTATTAGGGAGTGATAGTGAAAGACTACATAAATAATTTCACCATGCAAAGAGAAAACTGAGGAGCAGTTCAATAATTGTGATGCAGTTCATAAACAGAATTAGGGGTTGTTTTTGTAGATTTGCCTACTTTGTCTGAAATAACACCTTCTGAGGAGTGGGGCGCAGAGAGAAGGAGAGAGATTTTAAACTTTCACTTTTTAATAGAAAGCCAGCTGGTCTCAAAATCACCAGTGGCTGGAAGAAAAGGTTATACAAGTGAATGGGAGCCTAATTATGTACCACAGGTAGTAAATGTAATGTTATGTTTCAATGATTTTATGGATAAGGAACTCATTTGTGTGCTATTTCCAATAGGAGTTTTATGACTAACACTAATAAATAAAAGAAAATATGTTCTGATTTTTAACAAAATGCAGTTATCCCAGCAGTTTATCTCAGTCTTATATCCAGGGACAAGGCTATGGCCCAGCTTAAAAAGCAAGTTAAGTTCTATTACTTCTGCTCACCTCTGCATAAATACAGACTGTATTCTTTAATTGCTTACCACCACTGTCATCCCTTCCCATAAAGTTAATTGGCAATAAACTTTCCACGATGATAGTAAGATTATTTAAAAAAAAAAAAAAGGAGAAAAGAAAGGAAAAAAACTCCCAGTCGTTTTCGCAGGAGTCACCTTTCCCTTGCAGGCAGCACACCGTGATTACCATACGACAGATCACAGCGTGACTCCTTCTTTTCTAATTTCCTTCCCAGGAAGAAAGTTTCTGCCCTTTCCTTTACCTCCAAGTCAGCTTCTTATGCTGCATAAATCAATACAGCACCATTAGCTTTGACAGAGCTAAGCCAGTTCACCACAATTGATGATACAACCCCTTGTCTGCACACCCAATTAAATATTAATTAAAGACAAGCAAACAAACAAAATTTCTTGCCAGCAGAGGATTTGGAAACCTCTCCAGTGTTGTACTGTCAGTCAGTTACCCCTGTCAGTCAGGACATTAAGGATGAAGGTCTGGAGCTTGCAAGGAGTGAACTGTGGTGGAGGAAGGGAGTGATCCAAAATCTCTGTGCAGCAGTGCCCAAAGCTCCCAAAATATTCTCCTCCTCAGAGGTGTAAGTCCAGCGAGGGTGGATCAACGTGCTGCCTTTCACTGAATCCTCACTTCTGCCCTGGTTCATACCAGTCCATGGGGATGTGGATTTATCACGTTTTATAGCGGTGATGGGCTCCCAAGCATCCAATCCATCTCTGGAGAGACAGCCACGACCTGGGGGAATTTTACACTGCCTGGAGTTATTTCCAGATCTAGAAACTGAAGGTATAATTTTGTGGGGTTAAAACAGGCAGGAGAAAGGTTCTGTAAACCAGAGTGGGCCAGGACTGAGAGAGGACAAAGTTACTCCATAATTCAACTGATCAAATTTGGGGACTAAAAAACTCTCAAATCAACCTTTTAAATGCAGAATCTCCTTAAAAAGGGGAAAATGGGAGGAGGAGAATCAAAGGATTATAAAAATCCTCTTTCCTAACTGCTTGCTAACTCCACAGAGAGGATGTCAGCCCATAACTGCTGTAGGAGCTAATGAGCTTAATATCCCAGCTAAAATCATCAGAGATATTTGCAGCTCACCCCCAGAGTGGGAAATTTACAGCACAAAGTCTTGAACACGTCATCACCTGCTTGGGTACAAATGTATTAAAAACCAGAGGTGATGGATGGCTCCATCCTTTTGCTGATAAAGGGACTGCCTTTTTCTCTACAAGCTCAAGGTTAAAATCAGTTTACCTGTTAAAATATCCATTTGCAAACTTCTGTGGGACAGATTCAGAGGTCATTTACTTACCTGGCTACAAAGATAGCAGAAGGTGTAGAGAGCTTGCAGCAATTTTGAATTTGAACCATTAAGGTTAAAACAGGTGAAATGTGATTTGTCAGAAGATAGTTATCTTCAGATTACAAGTAGCAATATGATTTGCATTTTCAGATTTTAATTTCAATTTACCTACTGTACAATCTGGATTTTTTTTAATGTATTCTGATTGGCATTGAGCTTGTTTAGTAAACAGCTTGCTTGGGTCTAGCCTTTGTATAATTCTCAGGTCAACTTTCCCACTTGCACCCAAAAAGTACTGATAAAGTTTTGTCCCTAAAATAGATTTGCAGGCATAGCTCAGGACTGATGGCATCTTTATTTGGGCAGTGAGATAAAGGAGGACACAGGGCTGGGTTATCTGAAGGAACAAATAGGAAAGGGGTTTCTTTCTCCATAGTTTATGTAAATACTGTGACTGGTAACATTTACCTTCTTTCCTATATTTATCCTAAAATTCACATACAAGTGTGGAAATACATTTTTCACAGGTTTTATTCCTGTGATTTCTACAAGACGGTGAGCTCAGCTGCCTACAATTCCAGGTAGTAAAGGGCTTACATTGCACTAGTGGGAAGTGGATTGTATTTATTTTTTAGTTCTTCTTAAAAGGTCATTTAATTTCTTCAACAAAGCATCTAGGATCAAGAAACCCTTTCCAGTGCAGAACTCAGAGACATTTGGCTTATTTTCTTCCGGAATTAAGGATTCTTAATGGAATTGGGATTGTTCACATTGGAGAATATAAAGCTCCAGGCAGACCACATTGTGGCCTTGCAGTACCTCATAAGGGAAGCTTATGAAAAAAGAGGGAAAGTGACTTTTGACATGGGCAGATAGTGAGAGGACAAGAGGCAAAAGTTTTAGCCTAAAAATAGGAGAGGTTATAATTAGATACTGGGAAGGAACTGTTCCCTGTGAGGGTGCTGAGGCCCTGGCACAGGGTGCCCAGAGAAGCTGTGGCTGCCCCTGGATCCCTGGAAGTGTCCAAGGCCAGGCTGGATGGAGCTTGGAGCCATCTGGGCTAGTGGAAGGTGTCTCTGCCCATGGCAGGGGGTGGCACTGGATGGGCTTTGAGGTCCCTTCCACTCCAAATCTTTCTGGGATTCAGTTTAACCATAATGCTGGGAAACTTTTCCCCTCTTCAATATCCATCATCTGCTGTGAAAAAAAATCTTCCCAAATCTGGTAATTCACAAGTGATAACCCAGTTCAAATATGCTTCACAGACACCTTAAGAATGTGAATAAGATGAATATCCCAGCACATATCAGAAAGCAATTAGATGGAATTCATTTGAATATATTCCATATCTTCTCTAATACCTTGAAAAAGTCAAAATATAAAATGATATTGTGGGAGCCTACACCGATGGAGGGTAAAGTTGAAATCTAATCCAGGAGTACAAGAATAGATAAGAAACAATTTGAATCAGTCAGAAAAGAGTTACAATTAGGAAAGGAATTTCTCTTTGTAGAGAAAAGAAACTCAGGATGAATCACCATTAAATATATGTATTTTTAGTGAACAAAGGTAGGAACATGGTTGAGAAATGTGTACGCGAAATGTATTTGCCTCAGGAATTTAGGGCTGCAATGTCCCACGTTACAGGTGCCGGCTTCTCATTTCTTCTGGTCGGAGTTCTTATTAAAGAGATGGGACTATCACGATTATACACAATTGATTACTTAAAATAACAAACAAGGCATCAGTCTCAGAGGCCGTGAGGTTTAGCAACAAGTCGCCATAACGAAAGGTAGTCACGAGTTTCAGGGTTACACGGCAATTTATAACTTTCTGGTCCAATAGGCAATTAACACGAAACTTTGTTCTGACTTGATAACCTATCACCTCTGGTAACTTTTACTGCAATGCGTCAATTTTCTACCAATTATTTCCTAAGTCACGTACACCCATATACTTCTATTATAATGTCTAAATTCTTAACTTAAACTATAAAATCACATTACTATACTTAAAACCCTCCACCATAGCACCCAATATATTTTCTTGCTTATAACTACAGGAACACAGGTTTGTGATTCTCTTGCTTAGGGTCTATATATCTAGTCATCACATTAACCCAAGTTCTTTCCAGGGCTGTAAATCAAATCCATTATTGCCTGTAGAGGTTTTTACTCCTCTGTTTCCCACAACAGGTAGAAAGGAAACACAGTTCCCAGAGGAAAGGAAAAGTACTAAAACTCAGGAAAGTTCTCAGAGGTTGTTAGCATTATTCCAACTCTTAATGCCACCATGCGTATTAAATCTTGTTTGGTATGATTAATTGCTTGGTGATTTTTCATAGTGTTCTGTGGAACACAGAGGACACCTCAACTGCAGTGCAGGTGACACAGCAGGACTTCAGAACATCTGCCTGGATATAAAGACATTCCCTGATTTCCAGCACATTATCTCTAGGCCATTGTTTTTAACACTGACTGTTCCCTTAAAAGGACAGGTAATGGCAAAGAGTTTTATGTGAAGCTTCTAGAATAAAAAGTTAGTAAGAACGACATGTGCAGGATGCTGCTCCTTTGAAAAAAAGAAAAAGCAAATTTAGGAGATTTGCTGACCTAAACACCCCATTTCCTAACAACTCCCCATTACTGGAAACTCTTTACCAGGTTAACCAACAATTCTGGTCCACTGAGACTTTAGTAAGTTGACTCAATCTGTTCCTGCAAATGAGAAGAAAGCACATTTAGGGCTACAAGGTAAGCTTTAAAACCAGTGTTTTGTACAAATAAGCTTTTCTGTTCTCTACTGTTGCTTTTGCTTTGAAATTTCACAGGTTACAAGGAGGAAAAGAGGATGCAGAGTCTTGATGGATCCTTGGATCTGGGCAAGTCTCAGGACTCCCTCCTGCTTAATCCCAGCATGGCTGGCACTGACAAAGTGTGTCGCTGAGATGCTCCAGGAGACTATGCAGGTCTCATGTGATAAATGATATCAGATGTCTCACATGTGACATGAAACAACAGCTTTCTGCCAGGTTGCCAGATCCCAAGCAGACACCTGAGCAATTCACCCCTTCAGAGCCCTTTTCCAGGGGAGTTTTTAAATCCCCTCCTTAAGCCCAGCATGAATCTCATGCCTGTGTGTTTAAAAGCTGGTGCCTCTGAGTTATTTTCCACTGCTCATTATGTATTCTGTGCCAGTAGCACCTAAAGCTCTAAAGCTCATCATTGTCAGTAAAAGTCTCATGCATGTAAACAAGGGCTGAACTTGCCTGTTACTTAAGAACAGAGCTCAAGTCTCTGTTTTGATCCAAGCCTGTGCTGCTCTTACAATTTCTGAAGGTAAAGACACGTCTGGGTTGGGTTATTTAAAAAAAAAAAACGGTGACACGCACAAAATCAAATTCTGATTGCAGTCTGGTCTCCAAATCAGCACTTTAATTCAGCTGTTATTTTGTAAATGTCCTACTCATGCCACAATACACAAAAATCTCCTCGCATAATAAATAGCAAGGCATTTTAAAAGGAAAATACTAAAGTTCAAAAACAAATTATCAAAAGAAATCCAAACAAACAAAACCACAAAGCCATGTAGCACCACTACATTGCTGCTGCTCCTACTCCTTTCAGTCAAGGTGAAATCCATCTGAGGCTCACACAGACCATGAAAACTTGAAGTTTCAAACCAGGCTTGGAGGGTAAATTTGAGGTGAACTGTCTGGAAGGGGACTCTGCTCCTCTTCCTTCTCCCGTCAGCACCTCAGTGTCAGAGAACATGGGATGGAGCAAACCCAGAGGAAACAAACTGGACAAAGGGTGGTCTCTTCTACCCTTTCCATGAGGCCACATCCACACCTGAGTGAAGAATTACCATCCCGATTTTAAAGAGTGGAAAGTGAAAACTCTTTGTCATTCCTGAGGGTGTTTCACAAGTGAGGACTGAAGAAGCTAACGCCAAATTGCTGACAAAAAATCAAACTGCAGGAGGAGAACTGTAAATTTCTGGCTTGTAAAGTGGCTTTAACGTACTCCATCTAGGAATGCTGCATTCCACTGGCATTTGGAGCTT
This sequence comes from Rhagologus leucostigma, assembly GCA_013397725.1. Taxonomy (NCBI): domain Eukaryota; kingdom Metazoa; phylum Chordata; class Aves; order Passeriformes; genus Rhagologus; species Rhagologus leucostigma. Next base: position 20,000 of record VZTD01004386.1, read on the forward strand.
GGATTTGCCTCTCTGAAGCCTTAAATATGGAAAGATACACATAGTTTTACTACTAGCTCCAAATTCAATAACTAAAGTCTAGCTCATATAAAAATCTTGAATTTCAGCTGTAATCCGATTTTTAATCCTGCCTGTAACCAGTATTTCAGCAGCACAAGTGAAAATACCCAAACATATCATTCAGGAGTATAATACTAAATTATTGTTTGAATTTCAAGATATGTGAGGGGAACAGCCCTGAAGATCCCCAGGGCCAGGCCCTGGAGCTGAGATTCCCCTGCAGCTCATGGGCAAGTAGCTGTGCCTCTCTGATACACAATTTAAATCATAGATTGAATCCAAGATAAAGCATATTATTGTATTAATCAATATTTCACATTTCCCTAGCAGTTCTCAGCATCTTACACAGCCGGGATCAACCTGTAAGTACTTATGTCTTGCAGCACTGATGAAACTGCTTTCCAGTTAATATATTCACAAGGTGGTGGCTGCAGGGCTTAAAAAAAGAAAATAAAAAAATAAAAAAAGGTCACCTGTATCTTTTCAACATTAATCCCTGACTGAGCTTAGAAGAAATTACTCGGTCATCAAGGTTAAGAGTAGATGTGTTCAAATGAACTGAAAGCAAACTTCCCAGTGTAGAAGTAATTATAGCAGGCATGTGAACAGCTAATAAAAATGGGATTTTTTATGTCTTTGTTATAAAATGTCTTCATGCCATAATTAGGAGTCTACTCTGTAACCGCAGGAGCAGAGCCATTGCTCTGCTCCAGCAGAGCTACTGACATTGCTTTACCAGCTCCTTTCTTGGCAAATGGGCCAGGAGGAAAAGTAGAGTTCCACTAAAATACCTGGTGAAGGAATGGAAAGAAGAAGAAAATCTGATTTTTTTTTTTTTGTTTGCTCTCTGAGTGATTACTCAGAGCCTGAGTAAGAAGGCTCAAGAAGGCTGAGAAACATTAAACCACAAAGCTTAAGCACAGATGTGAGGTATAGCCCTGGAGCCAGTTTCCCACAGTGGCAGCTCATCCCAAAGTTACGGGAAATTTAAGAACTTCTTTGACTACAGACATGAGTTAAGCACATCCTTCAATATCACACACGTGCTTAGGTGACTGACTAGATCCTTCACAAAGAAGGGATTAATTGAGTTAAGTCCACAAGTCAAAGGATCCAGCAAAAGCACCAAAACTACAGTGACACCATCCATCATTCTGCAGGAACTGGGATATTCCTGAGAGAGTTACAAAGGAAGGGGTTACTCAGTGAGCAGCTGACAGAAACACTCACCCTCTTTCATCCACTCCACAGGAGCTGCCCTGGAGGTGACTGTGAATAATTCCAGGCAGATTCCTGCCCTTAAGCCCCATCCTCTCCATCAGTGGGAACCTCTTGTGCCAGTATCTTGGGGCACGGGGATGATCTTTTCGCTGAGTCTTTGTGATTTGTGATTTTAGAGCGACCCAAATGCTCCATTTCCCTACAAAACCACAGAAATTCTCTCAAAAAACCTGAGACCTTCTACCTCTCAGATCAGTTTATCATTCCCTCATACAGAAGACATTAAAAATCTCACAATTTAAATTGCAACCTAATCAAAAAGATAGATATTTCAAGACTGTTTGTGCTATTTTGTGCAAACACACTTCTTTCGTAAAACATCATGTTGGAAAGTTTCTTTACAGATGCCAATGGCTATCTTAATAAAGAATGTAATTTAATGAAGCATTTGCTTTCTTTTTCCATGAAAGAGTAATTGAAATGTTAATTCAAATTGGATTGGACAGATCCAAAACCTGACTAATTGAATGTAAACAAAAGAGGAGGAAGAGGAGGAGGAGAAGGAGGATGCCAAGTTGGCATCTTCTGCAGAAACAAGGGAATTGTGGTTATCATTCCTATTCTTAAGTATTTTCCTAAAGGACCTGGAAGACTGATAAATAATCATATTAAAATAATTGGCAAATTAATCTATATTGGGAGACAGTTGACAGTAGAAAGCAGAAACATGGGGAGAGGGAACCAAAAAAAAATCTAATTTAGACACATCTGAGGTTGGGGGAACTTCTTAAAGAATCGAGATGGTGACAAATGATCCAAAGCATCTACCCTTTGAGTAAAGGAGAAAATAGGGAAGAAGCAATCAGCTGGCAGTGATGGAGCAGGAAAAACATGGTTGAGCATAAATACGTATGGAATAGCACATCCACAGAGTGACCACTCCTGCTCAGCAGAGGAATTGCTCCAGCAGGAATTCTTTTCCCCGAAAAGCCTTCTGGAGTCAACTTCCAAGAGCAGTTTGGAGGAACTGCAGTCAATGAGGAGAAAATGAGAGCACATGGAAGATGGGTGAGATGAAATGTGGTGGGTAAAGGTAATCATACACTAAAGTGCCTTGCTAAAAGGGGCCTCAAGGACCAAAATGTTTGCAGCCAGGGTGAAAACAGCTAATAATTAGTTTACACCACTCTACATACATATTTTTTTTACCTCAGCCAACAGCTGAACTTCCCTGAGTCCTTTATTCCAACACAAGGTGGGTCCCATTACAAAATGTTATCACGAAAATGGACTTGAAGTGATCATGTGAAATACATGACCCGGATCTCTGCAAGGAAAATGAGTGATTCCACATGGGGAGCTGGACCGTGGCATTATTGCACAAAGAGAAAAAAATGAGCAGAGATTAATGGACTGAACAGCCATAAAACTTCCATGAAAGTCTTCTCAAGGAGTGCTGGAAGCTTAAAGGAGGATTGAAGAGGTGCTGGGAAGTGAATAGTCCTTCTGATCACAGGTGGCTTGCTTACATAATAAACCCGCTTTCCATTTGTAAATTATGACTTCATATTAAACAATTTGAAACAGGAAATTCAAACATCTTCCCCTACTTTTATGCATGTGACTGGCATCTCAAGCAACAAATGTAATTGCAAATTTTAAAGAACATTATAAATCACTCTCGTCTCTCACTGCACTTTTCAACAGAAATATCATTTTATGCTTCTGATTTTTGAAGCTGACATGTTATTAGCATCATACATTATGTCTAAAACAATTGGAGGAAATAGAATTGATAAAACAGAAATAGAAAGCATCCAGCAATGAAAAAACTAAACCAATAACAGACTCTGAAACATTCATCAAAACATATTAGCAATAAATTTTAATCAGCAGGATGTCACTTCCCATTGAGTGAAAGCAGAGTGGCTGCGCTGTTCCCACTTACTGACATAATATAACCAGCACTACAGAAAAATTGGTTATCAGTTGAACTCTCAACTTGAATCAGAAGAAAGTAACAGGATAAAATAAAACTGAAATGGAGCAAATCAGAGCAGAGCAATGTGGAAGAGCCTGTGTGGCCAGGAAGCCAACTGTGCACAGAAGGTACAGCTGCCACAGAGGCAGTAAAGGCCTGAAAAGAGACCCCATCCCTAAGAAGCCAGTGGAATTTTTTCCAGCAGCAAAGGCTCATGGTGTGTCCCTGAGTGATTTTTCAGGAGCTAGGCATGCAGCCAAGGGTGCCATATCGAGGTCATTGCCTTTGCACGTGCAGGGAACGGAGAGCAGTCCAACAGCCTGAGGACATTCCCAACTCAGCATCCCCCTTCCCACTCGGGTATCTCCTGGAGAGCTGAGCCCAGGGCTGGAAACTCCATCCCAAAAGAGGAGAGTGCAGGATCGTTCATATCCAGACTTCCCAGCTGGAAGCAAGGTTGCAAGCTTGGGTTACGGAACAATCCTGTAGTAAGAACACAAATTAATCTGCAGGATGCTGTTGGCTTAGAGTAGTGCTACTACTACTACTACTACTACGATCTTAGTACTACAATAAGATGGGAGCTTCAGACAAGATTTTTCAAGGAGACCCTCCCATCACAAGGTGCAGAAGGAACCCCCCAGCTCCCTAAAGTCCTTCTCAGAGAACACTTCGGGAGCAGCTGGATCCAGTCCTGGTCCCACACTTGTCTAGAAGAGCCTACAGGTGTAATCGAGGCTTTGTATGACTTTGTCCTGCAGTATTAAGAATGGGAGCCCAAATATATTTATATCAATTTATTTAAAATCGTGATGATAATCGTGATGATAAGAGATCTTAATCAGAATTATTTACACAGTACAGGCAGCTATAACTAATATGGTGCACTATTTATCGAAGCAATGATATTAAAGCCAGAAAAACAGTTATTAGGTAGAGATTGATGTCACTCACCCATCCCAGTGACCAAATCTCTTTCCTGAGCCCCAAGGAGTGACCTTGAGGATGTCCCCACTCCGGGGAGGAATCTCCACACACTCCCAGAAGGGGAGTATTAGAAGATCCTCCCATTAAAAAGTGGGGCTGGACTTTTATGGCATAAAGTAACTGATGTCAGATGTCCCCAGGCTGGGTTGGATCAGTTGTCAGCACTGTCACCTGTTGGTTCCTCTATCAGGGTCTCAGGAACCACTCCTCTGAATCAGGAAGCAGTCTGTCAGGAAAGCACGTTCTGCCATAATCCAACTTTATGACTACATGGAGAGAAGGTTCTGAATCACATTTGTACAGCCAAGCCAAGTATCCTGTAAGATCAAATATTCGCTTTTTAAAATCCATTCCCAAAGTGAAGGGTACATTTCTAACATTCACACAAGAAAACTTTCACACATTCAAAAATACAGAGTCCAAACTAATTACTTGATTAAAATTACACACTCACAAGTACAAATCAATTTATATGGTCTACTATCTTACTGTCGTTTAACAACTTTGCTCTGTTTTCTACCCTCTAAGTGATAATGCTTTACTGATTGCAAGAAATTACCTACTTTGGATGGTGTCAGAGTCCCAGCATTAAAATCCAGATTATCTGATCGAGAGCACTGCATTTTTCCTTTTGCTGGAAAAGTTAGAAAATCCTTTTCTTTGACAGACTTCATCATACCCTGTTTGCATCTTTCTCTTTACGTGTTCAACCTATAGCTGTAATCTTTAGTTAATGAAAGAAGTTCAAAGAAAAGTTAATAACAGCATTCTGGAACTATTAATTAAAATCTGAAGTATCCCACCTTGGCTTGAATGTCTCCCCATATTTCTAAAGGCAAATAATGATACTGAGATCCAAAGTAATCCATCCTCAATGACTACCACTCCTTGTCATTTGATTGCCTCGATACAGCAGATAAATTCTAATGGCTGCAGTCCAATTTGAGGCATATGAGTGTGAAGAGCACAGTAATAATAAAACCTATTGACTCAGAATGGCTCTGCATGTGCAAGTGACTGCAAGGGAGAGCTCTTCCTCTGTTAACAGAGGCAAGGAGGCTCCATTTCTGCATCCAGGGCTGTAATTATAAAATAATTAGAAATAATCTACAGGTACCTAGAAATAGAGCTTAATACCAGGGGTAGGTATATAAATGCTGAATGTATGGGCTCTAAGCTGATTAGCCATGGACTTCCCTGAAAGGCAATTTAAATCAACAGGAGCAGGCTCAGTGCAGAGGAGCCTTCAGACAAACTTACCCTCAGGTTCATTAATAATTCCATCTTTCTAAATGAGCTGCCACAATTTTCTCTTTGTCTAAAAAACGTATCTAATAATTATAACTGAAATTATTGTAAACCAAAATCAAGGACAAACGGCAGAGAGGACGAGCAAGCAAAACAAAAATATCACGGTGTGAAATTATGCAAACCAAAACAACTTATTAACAGAATTATCCCCCCCCAAAGGTTAACCAACACTGAAAAGCTTTTATCTTCACTCTACATAGAAATCAGCTCTAAAATCCCTCTTGCAACAGAAAGAGTGCAGCTGTGACACTCCTACTGCACATTAAACTGTCTCTTTCTGAAATTCCCTGCTCCCCAAGGTAAGTGATCCCCAGAGAGGCAATCTCAAATTATGGCTGACGTAAAAGTCAATGGATTTGGAAGAGGCCATTCTCTTTCCATCAGGATAAATCAAAGATATCGTCTCAAAGGAAAGGAAAGGATCCGACCTGCTGCCTATGGAAAGGCTTCATGCATATTCAAAGCTGTGCTGCACCACAGCCTTCACTGTCCTGGTCCTGCCAGCTCTTCCCTCCGTGCTTGGCTTTGGAACAGCCACAATTCCTGCTGTATTTCAGTCTTTGCGTAGGCCTATGACTCAAAGCTAAATGAAGAATCCTCAGAAATAATCCCTCTGGCTTCTCAGCTGAGGATGCTCTAGCTTCAGTTAAGGTTCTTGGCAACAAAATAAGCATTTTTGTGTTTCCAGAGGTGGAAGCACATCCTGGGATTCCACAGACGTCCCAGGGACAGGAGCTCAGGCCACTTCAGGGACACCAGCCATTCCAGGTTCCAACCTGTAAGGAAACATGAAGGAAGTTTCTCCTCTAGATCCACTGTGGGGAAACTGTGTGGAAACCTCAGAGCACACAAATTCAGTGTTTCCCCCCATTTAAGCCTGAATGCTTTCCAAGTCTGTATTGCTGGGATATGAGCTTTAAGGTTCTGGAATACAATCTGGATTTCAAACCCCTAATGAGGTTTCATGGTATTAGCTCCGGTCCCCTGGTGTAAATTTTATCTCCGATATCCTTATTCTTCTCCCCACATCCCTGTAGCTGTAGCTGAACACAGGATTTCCATTCACTTTTGGCCATAATCTGCCCTGAATCACCCTTCCCTCTGCCACATACCACTGTCAGAAGCCTGCAAATTAATCTGGGATTAAAGCCATTATAAAATCCAGCATTGCTGCATGAACCCACAACTTATTGAAGAGACAGCAGGTTTGTCAATTATTAATCATCATTTTCAGTCTCCTGGGAGCAGGAAACAAGGCCATTTTCAAGGCAGAGGGGAAGGGTTCCTATTTGTTCTCCTTTTATTTTTCCTCCCCTTAGAAAAGCTCTCTTACTGAAAGCTTAAACAAAATTTTTTACCCTTTCTGATGCTTCAGTACATCAGCGTCCCAGAGTGAAAACTTCTACCAAGCCTGATAAATCATTTTACTCTGTGCTCTTCCCTTGAGTGCTGAAAGGGCTTTGGGCAGCACGGCTGTTGGGGCACCACTTGCCGGGTTCTCTCTGTTTCTGCTTCTTCTCGGTCGGACTTTCCACTAAAGAGATGGGACTATCACGGTTATACACGATTTATTACTTAAAATAACAAAGAAGGTATCAGTCTCAGAGTTCGTGGAGCTTAGTAACAAATCGCCATAATGGCAGATAGTCACGAGTTTCAGGGTTACACAGCAATTTATAAATTTCTGGTCCAATAAGCAATTAACACGAAACTTTGTTTTGACTTGATAACCTATCACCTCTGGTCACTTTTACTGCAGTGCGTCAATTTTCTATCAATTACCTGCTAAGTCACGTACACCCATATACTTCTAATATAACATCAAAATTCTTAGCTTAAACTACAAAAGCACACCACTATACTTTAAAACCCTCCACCACATCACTCAACACACTTTCTTATTTATAGCTACAAAAACATAGGTTTGTAATTCTTTTGCTTAGAATCCCTGTCCTGTCATCACATCAATCCGAATTCTCTCCAAGGGTTAAGGTCAAATCCGTCAGTGTCTGTGGAAGTTTTAACCCCTCGGTTTCCTACACACGGCCAATTAGGGCATTGCAGGGAAGGGCTCTTTGCCAGGAGCAGAGAGGAAAGGTCGGGTGTCAGGAGGAAACTCTGAGCCTCCCTACACAGGGTCAGCTCAAGCTGCCCTCCGTATCTCCACAAACTTCTCTAAAATCCCTTCCTGCTTCTTTCCTCAGCCCAAATAGGCAGAGAACAAGTGGCTCCCAGGTGTCATAGGCAGTGACCTTGCCATGTTTGTCCAGTCTGGAAATGTCAGGGCTCCTGTCTCTGGTACAAAGGCTCCAGGAGCCCAGCTGGGTTAGCCCAAGGACACATCAAGCTACTTGAAGAGCATTTACTAGCCTCAAAAATATTACTGGATGCTGCTGCTCCTTCCATGTAACAGTTCCCCTGCATTAATGCCCATGGGAATTTAATGAGTTCTCCATTAAGCCCTGAATTTCCTTAACTTACACCCTGAGATATGCACCACACTTGCCACAGCTCCACTGGCAGATTTAGAAAAATGTTTAAACCTTGGAGCTGGGTCTGAGTTCATTAACATCAATAAAAACCTACTCAAAAATTTAGTGAAGTTTCACAGAATAACAGAATACCAGAAAGATTTGGTTTAGAATGGACCTCAAAGCTCATCCAGTACCATTCCCTGCCATGGGCAGGGACATTTTAATAGCCCAGCTTGTTTGAAGCCCTGTCCCACCTGGCCTTG
>VZTD01004394.1:0-26611 GCA_013397725.1 Rhagologus leucostigma
ACCGACCCCCGGCACCCCCCGTCCCCTGGGCAGCCCCGGGACCCGCTCCCCGCCCCGCGCCTCCTCAGCTCCCGCAGCTCCGCGGGCAGTGACGTCGTTTCGATGACGTCGCGATGACGTCATTACCTTGAAGGCGTGCGCCTCGAGGCCGAGCGGGCCCAGCGCGCCGCGGAGACGCTCCGCCACGCGCCGCTCCATGGCGGCGGCGGCGCGCGGGGCACCACGGGAGCGGTAGTTCCGGCCCGGCGGGAAGCCGGCGCGCATCTCCCCGTCTCCTAGGAGACGGCGCGATGCGCAAAGCACCCCGGGAGTTGTAGAGCGCGGCGCCCTCCCCTCCGCGCCGGCCCCCCAGGAGGGGACTCCATGTCCCAGCATGCTCAGCCAACCCACTGCAGTTGTGGTCTCCTCGCTGTTCCCGGCCTTGTGCACGTCCTTGTTACAGCGCCGGGAATTACGCGTTATTTTCCTGTCCTCGCATTCTGCGGGAAAGCCCCACCTGTCCCTGTGGGTGGGTGCTGCTCACTGAAACAGTGAGGCCTCTGTGCTGGCAATCCTTTCTCCTTCCCCGTCTGAAAGTACACGTTCTTTACAGCTTCCCTATTCCCTACCAATGCACTTGCCATCCTGGAGAGACCGAGCCTCAGGTTTGGATCTGTTTACCCTAATCTTTATAGCTGCTTATCATAATCTTTATAGTACTTGTGCAATGTTCTCCAGCCTGTAGTCCTGGGTTTTATGAAGTTCAGGACACCAAACGTGCAAGTTCCTGGGAACAGAGCTACCTCAGATATGCAAACTTACTGCTTTGTGGAGTTTCCTTATATCTTCTAGTACCCCAAGAGTTCTTCCTTATTGTATCCATGCCTTCTGTATTGGGAGGGCAGAACGATCTCATCAGTCTTGTTTAGAATTACGGTTTGTTCTTTGCAGATCTCCCTGTATTTTGAGCTTGTGAAGGTGAACCAGACCACTAACTATGTTCTTTCCTGGATTAAGTTATAAGTAATCCTTGTACGAAATCTGTTTCTACCCATCCACTCACATCACTGAATATCTCAGTCAGTGGATTGACTAAAACAGGAGAAAGAGCTCCAGTAGGAGCAGATCCATAAGCTAGGAAGCAGTGAAAGTAAAGGCAGTGGAACCAAAGCACTGACAGCTAAAGGAGCCTCTTACACGGCTCACTTCTTGTCTAGATTTCTGAAGTCCTGTTGAAGAAACAACAGGCTGTGAGTGTAGCCTGGCACAAGGTAGCTCCATCTCCCTGCTCAACAAGTGAGTAGGAGGAGTTGGATACAAGACAGAAAGGGCTTTGCATCTTTGGTGCTGGAAATATGAGGTGCTTGCCAATGGTGGCATGTTGTATGTTCAGCTCCCTTCTTTTTCTCAGTTGTTCTGAGATTTTTCTGAAGGGTTTAATGCTGCGCTGGATCAGAGGTTGCCTCTGGAAAACGCTTGGAAGCGATCGCCCTTTCTCTCTCAGGTGCTAGATCCGCTGAGCAGCCACAAAGCTCAGTCTAACAGAGCACAATCTTACAGTTTGTACAAACTCAGGATGGAAGTGTGAAGCATTCGACAGAGGCTGGGCCACATCAGGTGGAGGGGGTACCCCTTCAGGGAACTGGGGGATGCCCAGGTCCACGTATGCCACAAGAGCTGCTGCAGGGACAAGTGCAGCTCCCAGGCTACTGCCTGGGAGCTACAGAAATGTGTCACAGGAGGGTGCTGCTGGCTGGCGGCTGCTCAGAGCTCTGCAGGACAGCTCTTGCTGTGGCAATTGCTTCCAGAGACACTGGACTGGCAAGCTCAGAGATGCTGGGGAACTGATCTCTCATCCTGCCGTTCTCTTTGCTAGCTGTCCTTTGTACCTGCCTGTGGAGCACAGTTCATTTCCATGTGTGACTCCGGCTTTACTGATGCAGAAGGTAGCAGATTTGCCAGCTTCCTGAACTGGCAAAGCTTGAAGCAGGCATGACTTAAATTTCTGCCCTCTCCTGGAGATGATCTCTGGCTAAGTGCAGGCAGGGTGTTCAGGCCTTCTGAGGCAGCTCACAAAGGGAGTGACCCCCAGGGAAGGGGTGACAGCACTGGGCCTGCTAGATTTCATTTGGACAATGCTCTCAGACACAAGGTGATTTTTGGGGTTGTCCTTTGCAGAGCCAGGAGTTGGACTCGACGATCCTTGTGGGTCCCTTCCAACACAGGGTATTCTATGATTCTAAATGGCAGCCTCTGTTACTGAGACGTTTATGTCCTGAGGGTGGCATCACCTGCTCATTCCACGTGGGTGTGGAGAATGAGTACCTGCTGTTCCCTTCACAGCTGTCCTTGGAGCTGTTCCCTGAGCCTCATCTGCCTTGTTCAGTCAGGAGTCTTGCTGTCTCCTACTGAGGCCCTCTGTCAGGGCAGTCTCCTGGTTGCTATTTGGACAGTACTTTACTTGCATTTTACTGCAATGGCTGAAATAACTGGTGCGTTTAAGAAGAGGTGCTCATTTGAAATGCCTGAGCTCTAATTCCTTCCCAGTTTCCCCACCCCTCACATTCCTTTCTCCCCGAGCTCGGCTGGTGGGAACTGCTTGCTTTGTGCCTCAAACCTCCACTAGCATGGCCCTTGCTCTCCCCCACCCCTACCCGAGGGCTCTGACCGGCTCCCTGGAGAGAAACGAGTGACATCTCGGCTTCCTTGTTGAGGATCCTTAGATCTTTTCGGCTCTGTTTCATTGTATCCTCTGTCCAACCCCAGCTGCCCTCGGATAGCTGCCAGATGTCCGAACTGGCACAGGTCTGGCTGAGAATTCATGTCACTGTTTCCAGCATTCTCTCCCCGCAACAGCTTTGTGCTACAGTAAACAGCGTCCAGAGAATATGTATCACTGCCCTGGGGGAAGGCAGCAACGTCTCTTTGAGTTGTCTGTGTCCCAGGTACGGTTTTGTGGGTTTTTTTCTGTTATTAGGTAAAACACAACACTCTCATTCATCCCCCCTCAGGCTAATGCTGATGTCACGTGGGACACAGTGTGATCTGGCGTCATCATGAAGCATTTATACAAAAAGGATCGTTAGTTCTCATTGTTCTCCACAACAGTAAATGACAAAGACACAATGTTGTACTGATTGTAACAGAAGGGATTTTAGTTCTGCTTTCCATCCACTGCTCTTGAAACCTTTTTCTGACCCTGCTAAAGAACGATTGCTCTGCATTAGGTAGGAACCTGTTGTGAGAGAGAGAGATTCACACAAATTGTTTGAACACTCACGGCAGTTTGGTAACTGAAATGGTCTTAAAGGACGTCTTAATTCCTTGTCTGTTTTTCTGATCTTTCAAGCTCTTGTCCATAAGCATATAAATGTCTATTTTTATTAGTTGGGAGGTATTGGTGAACACTGAGTCTGGATGTCAATGTAGATCCATTATTAGGTTTTCTTTGATAAAAAATACAGTATCAACTTGGTGAGATGCTTTCAATAATAGAACTTCATTGCAGTTCTCCTGTAATTAAATATTGATTCCCTATTTCTTTCTATAAAAGCCTAATGCCTTCCCTTATTATGCCACTCTCCCACCTGTTAAGCTCTGATTTCATGAGATATTGTCTGTGCTGTCAACATCAGCTAAAATGTTCCCATCTCTCTGCATTTTCCTGCCCTGGCCTCACAGCACATTGCCTCCCGAATTTCTGCCACTGCAGTTGTTGGTGTGTTGTAAATCCGATCAGGGAGCTGAGCTGGTTCTAACAAGTGCGTCATTGTTTGGGCTTTTTTGTTGTTGTTTGGGTTTTTTTTCCCCCGAAATGGTATGGTTCACAGTGCTGCTGCAGGAAAAAATTGTGCTGGCACAACTGAGACAGCAATGTGATCAGGGCTAGGTGGGGAGACAGAGGTTCTACTGCCAGACCGTTCATCTCTGAAAACACACCTGAATTGCTCAGCAAAGCTGCCTTCTGCTGCGTGAGGCATGACTGCTGGAAACCCCATCAAAGTGGTGCCCACCCCATCCCCACCCTCAGTGACTGTTCCAGTAGGCCTTGCTAAGCATAAGGGACTGTCAGTGTTATCCTTCAATCAGACCTACAGCCTCTGATCTGAAAGATCGAGTGAAAAGTCTCTTCTGGAAGGAAGTAACATCCATGGCACCTGCAGGGAAAGAAGAGATCGCAGGAATGATTTCACACTTACTCCAATGTTACTAACAATCTGGGATATGGTTTTCTGGTTTAGAGATCTCATGGTCAGGTCAGGTGTCCTGTTGTCCCTTTCCAACACAAACTGACCCCTGTATGGGAAGGGTTGGCATTGTGACTGTGGCTTTGAGCAGAAATGAGATGGCTGATTCTTTGTGTTTTAAACCTGAATGATGTGGAGCTAGCTGGAGCTGTTGGTGCCACAAAGAGGTGAAATCCAGTGCCTGAACATTTCTGCCAATATGTTTTCTTGCCTGTCATGGAACCTATTTTCTGCTGCCTTGTGCCACTGCTTGCACACATAAAAGAATAAGAAAATGGTATTAAATAGGAATAACAGCAGTTTCTCCACGTGTAACAGGTGTCACAAAAGGTAGACAGAGGACGCTTAGACTCAGCAAGTTTATCCTTGAACTTTTGGCCTAATCTGCTACTTTTTTCATTTCTTTTAGAGAGAAGCAAGAACTTGCTGAGAGAGGCAGAGTGTTTTTCTCCGTCTTTGGCTGAGTTTCCCACCCCAGACATTTCAGCTCTGATGAGCTTTCCAGTGCCATGGAGACTGAGATGCCTGAAGGTAAATGAGGCTGGATCCTGCACCCTCAGGATCTTAAGAACCTGGAAGCGTTTTCTGCTGTAATGTGGATGACAAAGCTCTACTGTTCAGGGCATTCCAGAGGTCATACAGATGAGAGGCTCTTGCTGGGCCCAAGTTTACTGGTAGGGCTGAGTATTAGGCACCTAAAGGCAGGAAGACAGTGCAGTTTGGAGTAGTGGCCTAGCACCTGGGCCAGACTTAAAACTTAGTTCTGAGAGCAGTATTGCTATGCCAGGACAGAGGTAACATGTGTGTGCCTGTCTGTTCTTTCATCCTCTCTCCCCGTGTAGCGTCAAGGTAATGAAAAGCTGCATGTGAGGGCCAATTATGATACTTATCACTTCCTCTGACAGTGCCAAGATACCATTTTTAATGTGGCTCCATTTTTGTTTTGGTGCTGACACACAGCCAGTGAGAAGGTGAAAATTGCTCACTTCAAGAAGGTTTGCCTCTCAGCCTCTTCATCCTTTTGGATTTATGCCTTGCTTTTTGGACATAAACCCCCCTTGTGTTTGCATTAACTCTTAGCATTAAAAGAAATCAGGAACAAAGGGCTAATGTTCCTTTAAAAGAAAAAAAATCATGCCCTACTTTAGTAAGATGCTTAAGATTCTTGTGAATAGAGGCTGTAAGGCATGTTAAACTGCCCTATGAGCTGTTTTTCCAATTTACTAATCCTGCTGATTTCAGACTTTGCTAGGAAACCTGCTACAATTAACTGCTTTGTAGATGCAGTTGTAACACGTCAGGTTGCTGTTAGGGCAATGCCTGAGGAGCCTGCATGTCCCATCAAAGGGTTAAGCTTTTCTCTAACATTTATTCTGAGGCACATGCCGGGTGAGGACTCTTATATAGAGCTTCATGATCAAATGTTCAAGCAAATCCCCTCATTTAATAATAAGCAGCTAGTTACCTGTTGCTGTACTATTACCTGCAGTATTAGTAGTAAATATTTATACGATAGTAGCATCAGAAACCCTGCAGGGGTTGTCGTGGCAGGGGCATCCAGCAGCTGTGTTGGCAGCTTGCTAGTGTAGGACACTTGGAATCATGGGCACCTGTTTTTATTTAAGCTTACATAGCTTGTGAGGATGCTTGTTGGTATTTCTGTTTCAGTAGGAGATAAATGAGGGTGTTTTCAATAGGGTTTGAGATGGTTGCACACCACGCTGAACCGTGCTGGAGGAGATAGACATAGACTGCTGTTGTTCTCAGGTCTGGCATATGGGGTAAGAAGGCTGGGGAAGGATAATTCTTTGGTCTTTTGGTGTAGATTGTACACATATCTCCAGGCTGTGTTTTGAGCTGGCAGAAAGCAGTGCTGGAGAAGTGGCTAGAAATAGCTGGAGTGATGATCTCAGCAGTGACCTGCCTGGGCTAGAGCTGCATGACCTTTAATGTTAATTAAAAGATGCACTCTTTACTGTTGGTAACAACTAAAAGATGGAAAGGATATTGGCTTCCCTGGGCAGGCCAACTCTTCTTGACTTGTTTGTTCCCTGCATTTTCCACAAGTGCAAGCTGTGAGGTGTGGGGCTGACCCAAGCGAGGCAACTCCAGGAAGGGAAACAGCCATTGTTATAAATCATTCACAGACCTGCCCAGTCCCACACTCTGCCAGAGACCTGAGCTGTTGTTTGCCATCTCATTCCCCTTGCTCAGATCTGCCCTTTCTACCCTTTCAACAGCATGCTGTGTGTTCTGCTCTTTCACTGCAGGAGACAGACACTGGTGCAGGGCCTGTCAATTGTGATTTGTTGATCAGCTTTGGCAGCTGCCAGCTGGCTTGCAGAGGGGGAGATGCTGTGATGCTTGGCTGCAATGGGGGTGTTCCTCCAAGGTCAGAGAATTCCTCGCTGCAGTCCTCTGCTTCAGCCCTCTCCCATGGGATGGGATATGTGATCCTGTCCTCTGAGCTCTCACTTGGTGGACCAGAACAAATTGAGAGAATTTAGTGTTTTCTCTACTAATGCCTTCAAATGTTATTTTTTTTCTTTCAGTTATACTGTAAGTTTTGAGTTACGTTGGATTGTGCTGAAACTGTTGGCTATAAAGCCCTGGGATGTAGAGCTGGGCTTGGATTTTTCCTTTTAGGGAGGCTATGTACAGCAAGAACAGAACAGATATAGAATGACCATAGATTTACCCTGTCAAGACCCAATATGGAGCAGCTGACTTGACAAGTGCTGGTAAATTGCTTCCTCTTGTGTGGCACAAAACAGGTGGAGAAATCTTGTTATTTGAACAGAAAATTCCATGACGTCCATAAAGGGGAGGTTGCTGGTTTGTTTTATGAGAATAGAGTGCCACAGTGGAAAAAAAAAAGAGCCCTGTGAAATTTCCTTATGTGGTTTGAATTTTTTTATTCCATTTCCCTCTGAGATAATTTAATTTTAGAATTGCTGTCTGGTGAAGGAGAAGGAAAGAGGTGAATGAATGACACCAGCTTAGACTCTGTGAAATAAAGGGAGCTCTTTTCCCAGTGCTTCTCTAAGCCCTTTGTGAAAACAAGTTCCCTTTCTGCTAGACAGCTACAAATAGTATTGTCCACAGTTGACTTCCACCTAAAAATACTGAGATCCTTTTGAAAAAGTGGGCAAAATTTCTCGTCCTGGCCCTTAACTTAGCAGAAGGGAAATTGAAGCAATGATCATGTTAGTGTGTTTATTTGCCTGTGTGATCAGAAGGCATAGCCAGGATTAGCACAAAGAAACATTTTGCTAATTTTGCCGTTGTCACCAGTAAAACTCTTTTCAGTCAGAATCAAATGAGTGTCTAAATCTGGCTGAAAGTCATGTTCAAGAACCCATTAATCTTGTCTTGTCCCAAGCAGAACATGTAATTCAGCATTGAAAGCTTCAGGAGTCTGGACATAACAGCAAATTTTAAAGAAAATACTGAAAATACAGGGTTGACTGATCATCCCTCTTCCTACCGGTCCCAAGAAAGACCAGTGAAAGGAAACACTCTAATGCTTGTGAGAGTCGTCGTGTGGCAACTGATGTGTACTTCTGAAAGAGAGAGAGGATTAAAACAGGGGAGGAGAGAAGTTACCCTGCAGGAGATTGCCAACAGATGTTCCATTGTAGTTCAAAGAGAGCTAGCAAAAGGCTTCTGTTGCAGGGATATATTAATTCTGGGCAGTTCATCACAGGGAGACCTGTTTTATGACTGGGAGGATACCTCTGGTAACTTACTTAGCTCTTTATATGAACTGTGGGTGGGGAATCTGGTCTACCTGTGAACAGAGAGGGAGCTGAACAGGAGGAACAAACATGTAATTGTTTTCTTGCAGCTGTGACCACTGTCAGTCTGATCAAGATCAAGCTGGTTTTGAGGTTCAGGGGGTTATTTGGCTGATGGGTCATTGAATAGAAAAAATATTACGGAGGAACTGAAGTTTTAACCATTGTTAAACTGCTGAGGCATGTGAAGCAGACCTGTGTGGAGTGTGTCTTCCAAGTATACTTATTGGACAGGAAGTGGGAACTAGCACAAGGAAGACTGTGCAGGCTGTCAAGCAGATGAATAAATCAACCGCTTTGTCTTTAAAAATGCACAAATTTATCAACCTATCTATGCTTCCTTCTTGTAATAGTCAATGATTTCTTATAAAATCTTACCAATGTTGCAGAATTAACTATGTTGGCGGATCTAGTTCACAAGCTCTGTATCACCAGGCACAATTAGAAGGTCCTCTTCTGGGGAGGTTCTAAGTGCTTTATCTTCTGAGATTGTTTTGAAGTTGTGCTCTGGATGAAGGTTGATTTTTCTCAGATCTGTGAGGAAACATGACCCCTGTAGCATTAAAATGAGGAAGAGTCTCCATTCAAATGTGCTTGGGTGGGGAAGTTTGAAGCCCATTGTTATGTTACAAAGTTCTGGGAGATTAAATCACACACAAACAGTTTTGGGAAACTGCTGGGAGACTTATATTTGCAGTCATGGTCTTCCAGCTTTGCTTATCACTTAGGTATGTATCAGTAGGACTGAAAATTTGGCTGTTTTATGGACAGTAAGTGCATGATTTCTGTTTTCTTTGTGGAGGATGGGAGGGAATACTGGAAATAAGATTCCTGTCTCACTCCTGCTATGCAGTGAAGCAGAGATAGCAAGTACATGGGAACATCACGGCCAGAGGCTCAGGACGTACACTTAGAAAAACTGCCCCCCTTCCCCCGTGACAAATCCACATTTATACTGATTTGATGTAGTTATAGAAATTAAGTATAAGTAATGCAGAGGCGTGCAGCTTCCTGTTTGCTTCACAGGTGTCTGGGAAATGACAGGAGGCATTTCTGTTCTCCCCTGGGTATAAGAAGAACACTGGCTAGTAAAAACTTCCAGGTTCTGCATCATTTCATAGCCTTCATTATTGAAAATTTACTGCTCTGCCTCCCTGGCTTGCTTCTGTACTCCTGCTACTTGGATCAGTGGAATGCCTTTTTCATTCTGCTTTAAGTGGTAGCAAGCACAGGAGACTATTATCCATGGGAAAGCCTTATGGAATGGTTGGTCTTACAAGACCCACACACTGCCTTGTCCACTCCAGTGCTTCTCGTGGCAGTTTCTCTGTCTCTGAACACCCCCTGTAGCCTTATTTACAGACTTGCAGTGTGACATGATGGTTAAATATACAGTGTCTAAAGTTAAAATACGGACACTGAGCCATGAAGGACAACTGAGTGGGCAGAGAAATGGCATGAGGCACATGTAGCCCCACCCATGGCACAGCAGCTCTAGGACTGTCACTTTTCAGCTTCTCAAATCCCCTTCCCTTCAAAACACGAGTCTGGAGAGAGGACGAGGGGAAGGCAGAGGAGGCAGATGGGTCTCAAACTCTGATTTTCTTTTAGCTGGGTTTCTTTCCCTTCTATTTAACTTTAAAACTAAGTGACTCAGTTGATTCTTGGTCCCTTGCTACTTAATAATATAATTGTGCCTTAGCCTAGGAGGCATTAGAACTAAGCCCCATCAGAGGCAACAGCTATGTTCAAGGAGAAATGCAGAAGTTGGCAACAGTTGGTTTCTGATTCTGTCAGTTCCCTTTGCTGCACAGGAAAGGTGAAGCCCGCACAACTGGCCCATGGTCCATCTCCAAACTTGGCCACCTCGAAGGTTGTATCATCTGACTGGAAGGTCAGAACTCGGCTGGGCAAAGCTTCGTGCATCCCAGGAGTGGCTGCCTGCACAAGCCTGTCCTGCTGCTGCCTCTCCAGCTAACACAGCCCTGCTCTGTGCTACCTCTCCAACAAGGCAGTTCAGCAGTTTGTTCAGCAGAGAATGAATCAGCTCTGAGTGGGTTTGGTGGTAAAAAGGCAGAACAGAAAAAACTCCAGCATAAACCACCAGAATAATGCTGACTTTAGACCTGAGAAGACTGGCTTAGTTGTGGCATGTTTGTTCTGTTACTTAGTTATTCTCTTTTGTATGGTTGTATTGAGAGAGAAGTGTGCCAATGTCTTTATAAACAATTTGATGGGTGTTAACGTCTTTGAAATGGGTCTTAATGCCTCTACGGACTTTGAGCAGCAGGTTCCTTACCGGGCCCAGACAGTTTGGCTGCTGAAATAGACATGGGTCTGCACAAGCCTGAAATTCTGAACTTTGGGGTAAAACAGTAGGTTCAAGGGGGAATATAGGGTAGGCGGTTCGGGAAGGCCGTACCTTCCCAGTATCTCAGCAATGGGGGAAAGGAAGAGGGCAACATGCGGCCGGGAGTTAGAATAAAAGGGAGGCTGTGCCCTCCAAAACCTCGAGAGAGAAAACCCCGTGGGCATTTGCCCCAGTGAACTCTATCCCTTTATTCAAATAAAGTTACAGACTCCTCTGTATCCTTTTTGGACATAAACCTCTGGTGTCAGTGGATTTTCCTGACAGTATGTTGGGACAGGACTGAAATCTCTGCAGGTTTTAAAGTTCACCCTCATGTCTTCAGATTACTCAGCAAGCACTTTGCTAGGCTACCAAGTCTTTGTTTGCTCTCTCCTTGCTCTAGATCCTCCAAGGATTTGCTTTTCTAGATTTGTTGTGGGAACTCTTTAGAAAACAGCATAAGCCAAATTACCAAGTAGTTTCACTCACCACATTTTGCTTTTGCAATAGAAAATCTTAAACACAAACAGTCTATGACATGAGCTAACCGATTTTGCCAAAGTATTCTAACAGCTAGGAGAGACTATTAGCTCAGGAGAGACTCTTACCAGGTCTGTAGCAGAAGCTGGGCTTTTGAGCACTTAACTTCCCTGCAGGTCTGAGCTCCGAAGGTAAGAGTTCGAAGCAGCTATAAAGCTAAACAAAAAGAAGTATGTGCCTTTCCATTTCCTTTGTCTGCTGTACTCTAGAAAGAAGCATGACAGATGATGCTACTTAGGTTTGGATTAGGCTGGCTTTCAGGATATTTCTGTAAATAAGGTTTGGGGTTACAGTTGACAACACAAGAATATCTTCAATCAGAGGCAAAGGAAGGAGTCTAAGGGTGTAGATTATATTATTTGGTCTAGTGTGGTTCTCTGAGACAGATTTCATCTGATTTAACTGTACAGAAATTAATCTCCGTCAACCCAGACCAGGAATGACCCTGACAAGAAGGAACACAGGCAGGGGGTGGTGTCCTTCTGAACTGTCAGAGCTATGTTCCATAGCTGTCTGGCATTTTCTAGTTA
The DNA here is from genome assembly GCA_013397725.1 of Rhagologus leucostigma. Classification (NCBI taxonomy): domain Eukaryota; kingdom Metazoa; phylum Chordata; class Aves; order Passeriformes; genus Rhagologus; species Rhagologus leucostigma. The sequence continues at coordinate 11,444 of VZTD01004394.1, forward strand.
TCAGCTCAGTGAGTCTTTGTGCCCCAAACTGCTGCTGTTTATCTATCACAGGATTCACTGTGATCTATAAAAGCTTTTCAGTTAGATGTTTGCAATGAAAATACGACGACCGAGACACTTTTGGCATTTGTAACTTTATTGCAGAAAAAAAAAATCCACTATCAACATATTTTACAAAGAAAGTTGCACTTTGGTGTTGGGCGAGTTTTCTTCCTCACCCCTTTCCCCTGGACAGCAATGCATGGGAAACCAGAACAACCAGCCCCTGCCCTTTTGATTGTGTGCAGAGACACTTCCCAGATATGCCAGCCTGCACCAGTTCCAGCCAGGATGGAGTTCTATTTTCCACCACTAACTTGCCAACTTTGTGCCGAAAACCAGTAGCACCCTGCCCTCCGGCAGGGAAAACAAGTCTGTAGCTAGGGAGATCGCTCTGTGCAGACAATGCTTGATACAAAAGCTTTGGAGTTGTGACAATTGCTCTTTAGTTCTCATGTAATCATAGGAGAACCAACCCTTCTTCCCTATTTTACTGGGCATCCTTACAATACACAGATGGAAGGCCAAAGCCAACAGCTGAACCCCAACTGCACTGCAGCCATTTGTCAGCCACTCTGGAAGCAGCAACACAGGAAGGAGGAACTGCTGCCTTACCCAGTCCATCTATTTGACCCAGACCGGTTCTGCTCTATCTTTGGGCTTTCCAGAGCTCAGCTGATGGGGAAATTCCCCTTTCCCTGCTACGACAACCAATAACAGCACTGGGAAAAAAAAAGTACTTTTGCAAGTGAGGCCTGGTATCTGTCCTTTGTGGGGTTCAGTGGCGTTGCTACTGCAAGGAGAGGAGAAACTGAGGCTTGTAAGAGCAATGTGGCAGATAATCTCTAGCCCTTGCTGTATCCTGAGGGAGCAACTGGCTTAATCAGAAATCAAACACTCTAGAGAAGGCATGTGTTTCCATTTACCTGCAGTTGAATGTGAGTTAGAAAACAGGAGCAGGTGTAATTACATGAAGACTGACATGATACACACATTCTGGTCTTTCTGAGGCAAGGGCACCAAAAGATCCTCTGACTTACATTCAGAGGGTCTGGTCTGTGGGTTTCCTTGAGAAGTCTCAAGGGCCTTGGATGCAGTCTACAGCAGTGATATTTTCAGGCAAAAGTGCAGAATCCAGTCAGCCTAACACCAAGAAAGGTAAGGGAAGGAAGGCACCTACATCCAGGATCTGTCATCGTAACAAAACACCAACTGGCTCAAAAGACCAATGTCAGAAAGAAGAGGAGCTTTGACCTTGCATAGCACAGGAGGGAGAGTTAAGTATCAGTTTTGTCCAACAACTTCCAGCAATCAGATGCTAGAAGCAAAATGGGAGGTACCTGAGGAAAGGCTTGTGTTAGTCCAGGCAGGGAAATGGACTACAAGCATTTACTGAGCCTGGGAAAGGAGTTTACACATATGCCAACAGCATCAAGTGTAGGAGACATGATTTCCTAATTTTGGTGAGACCAAATTAGTGTGTCTAACTGGCAATAGACTGAGTCCTATCAAGCTCTGTTAAGCTAACATTATGTTCATTTTCCTCCCAGCAACTTCAAAGCAACATCAAGTAGCAGGGGCACTTCTCCAGTGGCCACAAAACTTTTCTCTGGTTTAAGAGAAAAGGTATGCATGTAGGAAGGAAGCAGAGTAGTCTTTTATCCTCCTGGTAGGTGTTTCAGGATGGGCAATGCCAATCCTGGGACTAAAGCTGAAACAGGAACAAAAAAAAGTGCAAGAAAACCCACAAAATAAACAACCTTAAAAATACAGAACAAGAGGGAGCCCAAGAGAACTGATTTCCACATCCTTGGCTTCCTCAGAAAACAGCAGTCTCCTTTGCTAGCACTGTGCTGACACCACCAGTGTTAAGAGCCCTAGTCTGGATCACTTGCCCAACTCCTTTGAAAGCAGCACCCACCAAGATGAACAGAAGAGATCCATGCAGAACACCATGGCAAAGGTTGTCTTGGCTAATTGGTTGCCACACTAAAAGGAGGAGACACCTCTTCAGGGCATTGTTTTGAGGAGAGCCTGGAGAAAAGGGCCAGACTTGGGCTCTGATTCGCAGCACAGAAACTTTAACACTGAACTATGTAAAATGTCTAAAACCAAAAACCATCTGAAAAGGATCTTTCAGTTGTGTGCAAATCACAGCCCCTCATTCCTCAGCAGATCGTCTGGGACCAAGTCCTCAAGGCCTTTTCCTCTGGGCAGTGGACAGCCTGGTTGCCTAGTAGCTGTAGAGGGAGAGAGGGGTGTCCTCCATCATGTCATCCTAGAAGCAGAGAAGAGGGTGCTTTAATGAGATGTCTGCACGATGGCATCATGGTCCCAGCCTGGGAGACTGCTGTGCAGGCAGCACAGCCTTCTCAGCCACATGGTCACAGTGTGGCCATCTGCCCAGCCATCCAGCTAAACGCTGTCACTGTGCAGTTCCTGGATCTTTGGACTGTCAGTCTCCCTCCTGCTGCAGCATTTGGAGAGAAGAGATGTACGCAGGAACTGCCTGCCTGCTGCAGGGATGTGGAAAACCCTGGCTGTTGAAAACTCCACTCAGTTTGAAACAGCATCAACTTGCTTGCTAGCTGCAGTACTCCTCTGTCCCAGAAAGCGCAGGTAGTTATTTGCAGCTTCCCCAGAGCTAGTCCAGCCTCTGAAACCCTCATTTTTTTTTATATTCCCAAAGGGTCAAACACAGACAGACAGACAGACAACCTTCCTGAACAGAGCATAGAATCTGCTTTGCCACAGTCACAAAGCAAATATATCAGAAAACAGGAGGAGAGGTTAGGAAGGTGTCATTTCAGGACAAGTTTGGATGGAGCTCTCCTTCCTCTCTCTATTTAACCTCTCAGCATTCCCCTGCAGAGTGAGGGGAAGGCAGAGAGCTTCTTTAGTGCCCAGCCTTGAGACTTGCTGTCTTGATTCAAACCCTGGATGGAAGGAGAGGGACCTAAGAAGGAACAGGAGTGTGTGATCAGCATTGGTGCTGCTGCAAATACCCGAAGCATTGCTAATGTAGTAGAAGGAGAACTGCAGAGCAGTCAGTGGCAAGCCAGCCCACATCAGGCTGGGCTGAAGGTGTGACTCACCATGGGCAGGTCCTGCAGGCGCCGGAACTCCATGCGGTTGTTTTGCTGGCGGTATCTCAAGAAGCCCACCAGGCCCAGGATGCCCACCATGACAATGAAGACGGAGATCACAGTGATTACCAAGGGATCAGCCCTCGTTGTACCAGCCACATTGGGTAGCTCTGCAAGGAAACCAAGGGAATGAGGCCAAAGGGGAGCCTTCGAGGGCTGGAACAGCAAAGCTTTGTCTTTTCTGGTTCTGCTCAGCACAACCAAGAGGCAATTTGAGGTAGCCCCAGCCCTTCGCCATGTTTTGTGAGAACAGAGAAAAACCAATTACAGAATCTACTCGGTTGGAAAAGACCTCTGAGATTATCGAGTCCAATCTATGACCAAACACCGCCAGGTCAATTAGACCATGGCACTGAGTGCCATGTCCAGTCTTTCCTTAAACATCTCCAGGGACGGTGACTCCACCACCTCCCTGGGCAACCCATTAAAAGCAGAGCATTTACCTGAATTGTCATCATCACCAACATCCAACACAGAAGCCTTCTCATGCCTGGGCTCCAATGACTGTGCCGATGTAGGTGTGCTGGTGGGGATGGCAGCTGTGCTGGCAGACGTGGGGCTGGTCACGAGGGGTCTCACCGTCGCAGTACTGGAGGCAGTAACAAAGGACATGCTCCGTGCAGTGGAGACGGGAGCAGAGGAAGTTCTGGGCTCCACAGAGCTCTCCTTTGTGGCACCCACAGGGCTCGTCCCTGGCTTGTTTTCAGGCCTTGCTGCTGTGGGCCCCGGGGTCTGCCCATCAAAAAGCCCTGGCTGAGAGCTGTTAGTAGTTGCTGCAAAATAGGAACAAGCAGTTATTTCAAAGGATCCAGTGCAACCACACTGGTCTGTGGGACTGGACAAGATGGAAGCACGACTGAAAGGACTATAGGAATAGCAGTTTATTGTCAATCCTTTGGAAAACAAGCAGAACCTTTAGCGCAGCCACAGCTGAGCCACACTATAAGCCACAGTGCTTAGAAAGTCCTCTCAGTTTTCATATATGCCAATCTGCAATGTCAGCCAACCTCAGCTGGGCCCACAAGGCCTGTCCGTGGGGACAAAGGACAAGCAGACAAGCTCGAACAACCCTACACACAGCTGGGGATCACCCCAGAGCAAGACACTGGGAAAGGCCTCTCATCCCTCCTTACAGGGAGCACAAAGGGGGCTGCCCAGGGACTGGGAAGCAGCATCCCCTGAGGCTGTGTTGGTGTGTCACAGAACAGCAGGACCATGTGACACAAGCCAGGGAAAACGATGCAGTTGTGCATGAACACCATACAAATCAGTGATCAATCAGTATCTGCCTTGCATTAGGGGTGTGTGACAGCCTGGCATGCCCCAAGGTGGGCAAAATTGGGATTGCAGACCCTATAGCCAGTCCTCATGCTGCCCAGAGGGATCTGAAGGTAGGGTAGGGTTTCCCGTGGTTGTCCAGGGATGGATGAGCTGTCACTTGTGCTTGCCCATCTCCATATTTTCTGTTAAGGGTGAGTGTGCTTCCCCAGTAAGGCTGCCATTGAGCCCCCAGCCCTGGTGCCAGAAAGGCCCAGCCGAGCAGCACAGCTAAGGCATGTTGTTTCAGATTAGGTATATAAAGGATGTCCCTGCACACAATCAATGTCCTCATCAGAAAGCAGCCAGCACAATTAATACCAAAGTTAATGGGGCTTGCAAAGAGGATGCTGAACTAACACCTCTGCAAACAAGTTACACGGAACTGGCTCTGCTTAGTGTCTCATTTCCTTCTTCTCCCTCTCTCCAGTTACCAGGAGAGTGCTCAAACATATCCAGGTTGTGCATCCTTGAGGCAGGACTTTGTGCACAGCCAGTAAAGGCAAAACCTCACCTGGCACAGTGTTCAGAGGAAGCGTGGGGGTTGCACTGCTGGCATCATCCGTTTCTTCAGTTGTGCTGAAATGCTCTGTGGCTTCATGGCTGGGCTGGTTTTCTTCCAGAGTGCTGGCAGTCAAGGTAGGGGAGGGGATTTCAGCGCTGCTGTTGACTGACAAGCTCATGTTGTCATGCTCAGGATGTGTAACTGTGATGTCCCCAGGACTGGCAGTGGTAGAAGCCTGCAGTCTCTCTGCCTTGGAGCCTGCCATGGGGGTGGTAGGGATGAAGGCATCCTCCACCTCTGTAGCGTGGACCCCAGTGGCACTGAGTGTTGCAGCAGTCAAGTTTTTCTCCAGGCTTGTCTGAGGAATGGCAGTAGTCACTGGACTGAAATCAGGGGCTTCCCTTGGCTGATGCGTGGTTAGCGCTGTGCTAGGAAAAGGTGATGGCGTCACCAAGGCCTCTGCTGTCTTCTGACCCCCTCCTATGGAACAGAGAAGTTTGTCAGAGATCCCACGCTGAGAGGAGAAACAGAGAGGAAGGACAGAAACTGAACCTCTTTATCCCCTTAACTCCAAATCCAGCACAGGTTCACACTTGGGAAAGGGATTCAAACGCTCCTCTGTCCTCCTGGCTTTTCTGAGGCAGGCATCTGTTCCAGGAGACTTCTCCTGCACCCTCCTCTCCTTCAAGTCCTGTGCTGCTGCTCTGTAGGGTCAGCACCACCAACCCCTCTATACTGGAACTTTTTTAAAGGATTTGGGTTTGTTAAAAGTATCACCTGAGACCTGATTCTGTAAGAAATTTAGGTAAGTCTTCTTCAGTTCATTGAGAAAGAGTCAAAACTGGTGCTGAAAAAACACAAATGAGGGAAATGTGGATGAAGACTCTCTAGATCCCCTGGCCCAATGAAGTGGAGAAAAGTGATACTTAAAAAGACTGTGCATGGCAAAGCATATATTGTGAGTCACCTTAGTAGTAGTGTGGGATTCTGCTGGAGGGAAAGGTGAAACGCGTAGCAAGAGAGCACTACAGCTAACAAACAGGGCTGGTGGTGTGCTTTGGCCGCCTTCGTGAGCTATTTATGAACACATCACCACCATGAAGTACAACTGTTGTCATAGAAATGGGGAGCTACTCAGCCTCCCACTACAGCAAAAAGGGCCAGCTTCCCTGAAGGGAACCTGCAGCAAGTCAGGATACCCCCAGATCCACAGCTGCTACACAGTATGACAGAATACGGGAGGAGGAAAACCACAAGGCTCTTACAGTGTCCGTTCATAAGCACAGATCCTGTGACAGTTTTTCAGGGCATAAACAGGAAGAAAACAGGGGAATGTAGCCACATCAGGATGGACTCTCCAATTTAAAAACATCTCATAGTCAATATTTTGACAATTTTTGTTCAAGTTTCTACCCAAGCCACAGAGGACTGATGAGCTAATTACAGAAAAATATAAAGGTACTGAGGCAAATCCATCATCACGCCCCTTCTCTCCACAGTGAAGAAGCATCCAAAGCGGATGCTGTCAGCAAGAAACATTCACCCGCCAGCAAAGCAGCCCATTCTTATACTGTTTTGGGGAAATTTCAGCAGTTTTTAAAAGCTCTTCAGAATAGATACAGTTATCAGAGCTCTTCTCCAGCTACAGCACTCAACAGGCCCTAAAAAAAGACACAATACATCGCTCTCTCAAGACCTTTGCAGTACCCTGACCAGCTGGAGAATTCAAAACCCTGGAGCAGCCTGATGGAGCTGTGCTTCCCCAGCCCGGGGCCCCAGTCTCAGGAGGGCTCCCGCAGGGATGCACAACCCTGCTCGGCACATTCAGAGAACAAGCTTTCACAGGGAACCCCAGCTGCGGCAACTTAAACATGAAGACCAAAGGCCTAAGTGATGCTCCCTTTGCCCTCGCCTGGATCCAGCTCTGTGTGGCCAGAAGGTGCCTCCAAATAAAGCGAGCTCCGCCATGGAGCTCAGGTGTAGGATACGCTTACACCAGTAACACCTGGAAGGAAAAGAGCTGAGCACTGCGTTTCCCAGGGTCGGGCACCAAAAGGCACAGCTCTTCATCTGACAATTTCCAGCCCTAAACTCAGCACCGCTATTCAGCATGGGGTGGGATCCCACCAGCTCCGGATGCTGGCTGGGCACTGGCGGATGCTTGCTCAGTAAACACCCAACTACCTGCTCCTACGCAGCCAGAGACACAGAGCCGTGCTGTCACCGTGGGGTAAACAGGAAAGGTGGTGGCCAGGTGCCTGGCCAGTGTTAAGCCTGGCTATGTGCTGCTCTGAATAGCTGGCCTGTGCCTGGGACAGCCTCTCACGGGGTGGCAAGTCATGACTTGAGTCATGCAGAGGAAAGATTTGTGGAGAGCTGTCTTGCACAAAGGCCTGAGCAACTCTGAAACCATCATGCCAGTTTCTGACTAGAAAAGTGATAGGCAAGATGGGTGCTAATGTCTTTACAAACAACTCGATGGGTGAGGGTCTTTAGGAGAAATGGGTCTTAGTGTCTCTACCAACCTCAAGCCACGAAGTTCGTTACAGAACCCAGACAGTTTGACTACAGTCTGAACTCCTGAACTTTAGGGTAATAATCAAATGGGTCCGTGCAAAGTCTATTGCAGAGCCCAGACAGTCTGAACTGCTGGTGGATCTGCAGAACGCAGACAGACTGAACTTCTGAACTTTGGGGGAAAATGGGTGATTTTACGCACAAAAGGAAAGTCAGACGGAGTGCAGATGAGTCTGGGCCCTACACACAAGGATGCCTCCCCCCATGCCAGGAACTGGCACCCCTGCCACCAGGTGCTGTGTGACAGGAGGGCTTGTGGGGACAAGCAGCTACCCTCTCCCCGCTGCACAGCTTCCTGCTGTCTGCAAGAGGGAGAGCTAGTGGAACTAGCATTTCCCTAAGCTCTTCTCTCCAAGAAGCCAGTTGGCTTCTTCCCACAAAATTATCTGGTGTCCATCACTGCCAAAGAAAATGGTTCCCGGGTGGACGAGCCTCTCTGGCTCTGGTGTAACACAGCACTGTGGTGTGTAAAATCTGGTTTGTAGAGAATTGCAGAAGAGATTTAAAATCGGCAGGTGAAGAACAAGGGACTCGCTTTGACTATGGCAAGTGTTGATGGCACCTCAATTAGCAAGTCATCCAGCCCAGCCCAGCCCAGCACATCACAGCACACCCATCTTAGGAAACAAAGGAGAGCCTGGAAAAAAGGAGAGCCTAATCCAGACTAACACACAGATTCAAGACGTTAAGAGATGATAGTGTGAAGATTGAGAAGGCAAGAGCCTTAAAATGGCCAAGGAAACAAAGGACTGAGTAAATCCTGATCACCCGGAGACAGGCAGACAAAAGATTCCCATCACCCGTCTGTCAGCTCCTGAGGGGTAAGGGCACATCCAAAGCCAGCACAGTCACCAAGCAAAGCATCTAGGGAAATGCCCCAGAGGTGCAACTTGGTGCTTGTGAGCTGTAGATGTCAAAGGTACAAGTGCTGAGTTTTACTTCAGTTTTAGTTTAAAATAAAATCGCTCCTCCAAAGGGCCTTGCTGCAATGCCACAGCTTTGTTTGCCAGTTTTATCATCCATCCAAGAGGGCAACCTATTGCCACGTAAACGAAACCCGGTGCAAACCCTGAGGTACAGAAGGGAGAGCAGAGCCCTGCTGCAGCTGCCAGTGCTGGGGGAGACCCAGCAAAGCCCGCACGGGCTGGGATCCTCAGGGGTCCAGCTCCTGGTCTGCTCTGGAGCTTGGTACCCAACAGGTCGGAAAATCGCCAGCTCTGGCGCCGTCGTTGCTGCTCCAGTCACTGGGTGATGATGGTTTTAGCTGTTTATCGGTTACCTATAGAGACGCAGGTCAGAGCTCGTTCCTCTGGCGTCTCCCTGGAGAAGCTCTGCTTCCTGCACCACACGCCAGGAAAGCCATGGCTGTACTGCCTATGGCATTGCCCTCATCAGCTTCAGGAGACAAGAAGGAACCATGTCCTTCTTGTTTCAGATGCAAATGGAAAGAGTTAGTGTGGATGCTTCACCTTTTCTGTGAATCTCAGAGACCTCACAGTTGCAGCACTCCAGAACAGCCAGTAAAGGTGCGCTCGCCCTTGGATCCATAATAAGGCAGCTACAACTGTACCAGGATCTGTAAGCAAGACCTTTGACCATATGAGTATTTCTGTTTCCTTGATAGGGAACCAAGGGTGGGCTTGCTTTGGTTACACTGAGGTGCCTGCTGAAGCAGAGCTGGTCCCCTGGCCACAGCCTCACTCCTGCCCCATGTCTGTGCTAACCTCCAGGCTCGGCCTGCGCGTGGTGAGAAGCAGAGATCCCAGACCACATTAGGGCAGGGCTGGTAGATTTGGAGCAGCAGCTCCCATCAGACTGTGCTGACTGCAGTGACCTCTGTCTGGGAAACAAGAGGGGCAAAGGAAGAGAGCGGCCCCAGGGGAGGAGGGATGCAGCCAACCAAGAAGCAGCCCCTGCCTTGGACAAGGGTGGGAAACACTCCCAGCTCCTTAAGGGAAGGGAGGGCTTTGAACATCAGCCCACAGCTTCGACCTCTCTCCAGCACTGTCTGACAACACTGAGGAACCTCCACATATCAACCCGAGCTCCCACCAGCTCCAGAACAGACATGGTAAAATTATGCAGTGACGGAAAGGAGTGAAGGAAGCCAGCTCTGCAGGAGACGGGGCCATCCCTGCCTTGCGCTCCCTGCCCAAGATTCAGGGCTGGGGCCAAGCGAGGGGCTGAGGAAGGTTTGCACAAGCAGTACAGAGAGTCACTGCTGGGCCAGGGCAGTCACGCAGAGCGGGGGCCATGGTCTCCATCCTCTGCCATAGCAGCCACCCCACCATTTATTTGTTTCTCAGAATAAAACAATGACACAGAGCAGAGCCTCAGCTGGACAAGCCCATCAATGAGCTTCTGCCACAATCCTCCTGCCACTCTCAGCAGAATCCTCTGCACCTTCCTTCCTGTCTGACGGAAACAGCAGCCTGAGCTCCCCAAAGGTCCACACCAACCCAGCTCCAATCCATAGACTTGAACACTGTTTTTAAAATCCCTCTTAGGATGAGATGCAGGAGAGCCACATAAGTTGAAGAAGCCCATGGCAGGCTGGCTGCTGGGGACTGAGGGAGAGCAGGGCAGCAGGGTGCAGGCTGCAGCCACCACTGGAAAAGGTGCAGAGTCCCAGGTGAGAGCTAAGCATAAAGATGAGAAGGATTCACCCAGAATTTCAGAGGAAGTGCCCGTGGGAGCAGGAATCCCTGGTGTGGATGTATCCTCCTGCACAGGCTGTCACTGTCTGAGGCTAGCACCTCACTTAAAGCAGCTTCCTACAGAATGCATGTCAAACCACTGCTCTGATTCATTGAAAAGGCACCCAAACCCTTCTAGAATGCTATTTTGGTGCACTAAACGAATTCAATTCCATTTAAGTGTAACAGCTCCATTTGCAAACAACCTAGTAAATGGAAAAATACAATGTTTAGGAAGTAACAGCATAAACTGTAACCTGTATGTATCAAAGCAGTTATATCTTATTGCTAGGCAAACTACTTCATTAAGTGTAGAAATTATCTTTTGTTGCCAGTTATTATATTTTATGGTTACCAACCAACAGTAATTAGACAATCTCTTCAAGGAAAAAGAGCTCGAGTATAAATGCAAATAAAACCGTATAGTGGGATTTAAAACCAAGGCTCTTCATTTCATTTAAAAGCAGAACTGGAATAGCTGCTGATTAGATAGTAGCTGAGCCTGATCTCTTTTCCTGGAATTAAAAAAAACCCCAAGCGGTAGAAGAGATTTCTGGAGCCCTTCAGGAAGGTGCCAGATGCACCCAGGGCTGCTGTAGAGCAAACACCCTCACTGTGACAACGCGAGGCTCAGAGACAGGATCCGGTACAAGGGGCAACTGCTTTGTAAACTCAGCTCCAGTTGGATACCTTGCAGGACCTCGATGGAAGCAGGATGCCAGAGGGCTGCATTTGCCTCAGGCTCCAGTGCTCTCCCTGCCAGGGCTGATGCCCAGACTGTCCCCATACCCATCCTGGCTGAGAGAGGCTGAACAGATCCTGTCTGCTGCAAGGAGTCCAGGCGGGAGGTGTAGGTATGGATCCAACCTTACAGCCTGCTCGGGGACCACCGTGAAGCTCTTCATGGCAGCAGTTTAATTCATTGCACCTCTCGTGGCCTCTGTGAGCTGCTGTGCAGGCAGCAAAACCGGGGGTGCCAAACTGGGGGTGCTGAGCACCCAGTCCAGCCCTGGAAAGCTGCCAGGCTGGGCACGCTGCAAAGCAAGGCCTGAGGTAAGGGACAGGAATAGAAACCAGGTCTCCTGACTGAGAAGGCAGGTGGCCACGAGCAGAGCACGAGACAGGGGCAGATTAGATATGGGGTGCTGAGCGAGTGTGTGCTGGGGAGGGACAGGCGAGCACCCAACCTGCCCAGGCAGGCAAGAAGATGCCACTTCAGGGCATCTGTGGATACCCAGCCACAGGCTTGAACCCTGGGCAACAAAAAGGAGAGGCAGTGCTACCACCTCAACAGATGGCACTGTGTTGGGGACCAGGACAACCAGCCAACAGTGGCATGGCAGAGCAGGGCAGAGCAAGAGTTGTGGGAACAGGGATCAACAGCCCTGAAGAAGCACCACAAATGCCAAGGACAGATACTTCAGTACTAGGAATAACCATTAAACAGCACAGGCATGACCAGAACACACAGTGGTGGGGCAGCACCAGCCTGATCACTGCCTGCAGGACGCAGCACCCCAGGGTGTCACGCTCTGCCTGGCCCTGCCATGGGAGACCATCCTCACCCAGCCAAGGGAGAGAGAGGTGCAAAAGACTTCTTTCCCACAAGTTTGTGTGAAGCTCTATCACTGATCACCCATTTAGAGGTGAGGGGACTTATCACAAATTCCTGCAGCAGGGAAAAGGGAGAGCAGGCTGCCTTGCTCAGCTACCACTGCCAGAGCAGTCAGCTATTTTCCAGTAGCCACATGCAGCTATGGAGCACCTTGCTTGGCAGGAAGGTGCCTGGGAGACTCCCATGCTGTTTGGTTTTGTTCCTCAGTAGGGGACTGAGCTGTAGTGAAGACCCCTTTGCCCAGAGACTGCTGGGCACACCAACATGCACGGCCTGGGAAGCCTGCCCTTCTCTGGGGCTGTGTAACCGCAGTAATACAGCAACAGCAGGGAGCTCTGGCATCAGACAGCCTGGCCCTCCTTACCTCAGGAGTCACAGCTGCAGCGGAGGAAGCATTCACGTCATTAGGAGAAATTAATTAGCCAGTTGCCTTAATAGCAGCCCCATATCAGCAGAGAGCCTGCTCTCCAGTGCAGCGTGGCATGAGCTGGGGTAAGTTTGGACATCAGGAAGGCTGCCCAGCCCTGAGCAGCTCCCAGGCCTTTCTAACTGTGTAACTGCTGGTTCCATGGGCTTGGAGGATGCATCCTGCCCTGACCCTGCCCTGGGCAGCCCTACAGGGCTCAGGATGTGACCCCAGACCCCAGTGGTGCTGAGCCTTATGAAAGCTGCCCCATACAGCATTGTGGGGATGATCACAGACCTATGGAAACCCGTGCAGCAAGAACTGTATCTGCCCACCCAGAGGGTCTTGGTGGAAAGGAAGGAGGGACAGGGGCCTCGGTGCTCTGGATCGTCCCTGCTCCCCTTTGCCTGGAGGGATGGGGCCAAAGGAGCTGAAGGAGGTGAGTGCTTAGCCCCTGCCCAGCAGGTCAGGCCTTGGAAGAGCAGCAGGGAGCCAAGGTCCACCCTGCCTCTGGGGCTGAGGGAAGAGCACGTGTAGAAATGGCATCAAAGGCTAATGGCATGACATGAAAGGCTGGGCTAGGGGTGCAGGGTCACACAGCTGGAGGTACCACTCTGAGGAGAGGACCAAGCTCTAGCTCAATTCCGGGTGCAGGAGAGCTAGAGCTGTCCTGTCAGGGTGGGGTAGAGTCCATCCACTCCTCCTCGCCCTGGGCAAACAAAGGGAAAAAAATCACGGCAAATCGGCAGTGGGACCTTGAAGCGGACACACTGCCCACCTGTGTGTGTGGCCCCGGTGGTGCCACAGACAGGGCTTTACGTGCTTGTGCTTCTCCCAGCCCTGTGCCGTTCTTACTGCTTGCGGGGCAGCTCAGCACGGGAGGGAGAGGCAGAAAAATGCCCAGACCAAAATTACTCAGGGTTTTATTTGTAAGGCTAATGGTGCTGGAGGAAGTGGATTTCCGCAGGCAGTGAAGAAAGGCTGCATTGAGAGGCCAGGGTGGGCAGAGCACAGGAGACGCAGCAGCCTGAGCTCCTCCGTGGCCCTCCTGCAAACTGAGACGGGGAGTGGGAGCAGGCGCTGCTGGACACCAGGAGCAAAGGGCATCTGTGCTGGGAGCAGTGCAGAGAGCAGCTCATGGAGCTAGGACAAGCCCAGTTTTGGACAGATTTGTCTAGGGACTGCAGACTTCGGGGCCAATCTCTGGGCAAACCGTTCCTTTCCCCCAGCACTGTCCTGCTAAGATTTTCTGGTGTCTCATTATGGGTTGTGCTTGCTATGGGGCATTTTATTACTGGTGGCATCTCTTCCATCTATTTTCTATTTTCACAAAACATTTGCTCTTTTAACCACAGTTTGGATTAGTGAGCAAATTCAAAAGTTGTGAGGACAAGGGCCAGGTCAGCTGCATGGGTACCATTTCCTAAGACTGTGAAGAATCTTGGATTGGGACACTAAGCAACAAAGATCCCAGGAAAAACTCAGTGCAATCTTAATTTCTGGTACATTCTGGCAGTCTGAATCTTGGACTCTGCAGCAGGAGGGTTCCTATGAGCCAGCTGGGGCAAGGAGCTCCCTGAGGTTTCCCAGTGTGCCCAGAGTGTGAGACACAGGGCCAGAATAGCCCTCGGCAGCTGAGCTCCTCCTCCTCTCAGCGGTGGAAATCCTGAGTCCTTCCTATGCCAGTGGCTGGTCACCTCCCCACACCCCATCTCAGCACAGCCACTCTCGTGTGGGGAGTGCAGCTTTGCCCACATAAAGGGCGCTGGTTTGGGACTGCTCCCAGTGCTCAGCCTCAAACCCAGCTAAACCGCATCTGGCACCCAAAACCTCATCCTGAGTGTTACTCTCGCTGCTGGGACTCAGCCCCACAGGCATCCATTCTAGGGTTTTACCGGCCCTAATTAGTTATTAGAAACTGAGTTTCTGTGTGTCACCCCTTGGTCTCTATTGCTGCCATCACGGTGCTGGGATCTGACCAGGGTCTGCCCAAGGGTTTTTCTCAGCCATAAAGAAGAAGAAACACGTTTTGCTTCCTGAGCCCCGGGGCAAGTCCCTAAATGCCACAGAGCCTTTGTCACTGCCAGGGTCACGGGGAAGGTGACAGCCCCCCCACTCGGGGCACACTCCAGCCACGCGGCAGAGTTCGATGGTGTCGGTGGACGGGGCTGTCAGCGCCACGGTGCAGACTGTGCCTGCCCACGTGGGGACGTGTTGATCGTGGAGCAGAGCCGAAATACAGCCCGGGAGAGTCTGCCTGGGGCCGGGGTCTGGCTCCTGCTCCGTCCCGAAAAGCTCCATCCGTCCTGCCCCTCTCCCCGCAGGCACAGGGCCCTCGTCCCGTCGTGCTGCGGGAGGCGGCAGAGTTCGGGCTTTGTCCGGGGTTCCCTCGGGGGGAAGCTCAGCAGCGGCTCGTAAGCACCCGAGAGCTGCAGGGCGGGAGGCAGGAGGCTCGCAGGGCTGGATGCCGGAGGGCGAGCGCCTCCAGGATCGTCGCTCCCCTCCCCGCGCATCCCCTCGGGATTCCGCCGGGCGCCGGGCGGGAGGTGAGCCCGGGCGGCTCCGCCGGCGGGAGCAGCGCTGCCGGCAGTAGCCTTGAATGAGCAAGGCCGGGACCGGCGGCCGCGCTGCTGCCCGGAGAGCGGGGCTCACCCGGGACCCCCCCGAGCATCCTTGGGCCACCTCACCTGCGCGTCCGCCGGGGCGACGGCGCCCGGGGCCGGGGGCATCTCGCCCGAGTTCGGGGAGCGGGCCCGGGGCGCTGCTCCCCGGAGGGTTCCGTCCCCGGAGGAGGGCTCCCCAGACCCTTCTCCTGCAGCCCCACCAGCGGGCGGAGGAGCCCGGGCCCCGGCGCTGCCCCGACGGCT
>VZTD01004395.1:0-44363 GCA_013397725.1 Rhagologus leucostigma
TACACTGTAACCCAGGACACTATTCCAAGGTGCTGCTTCACTTTTATTTCGTGTAATCTAAAACAGTACTAAAATTAATCTGCTTTCCTCCCTCTTTTGCCCAAACCCATGTTGTTATTCTCCGGTTATCTTTTTTTCTTTTAAGAATACTTTCACTGAAACTTTACACCAAGCCCGTTTTGCTTTATACTTGTCCTCAAGTCACTCATTGCTCAGGTTTTAGGGGTAATTATCAATATTTCTTTAATTTTTCACTGCATGTTAAAAACAAGAAAAGCAAATTACCCAGGAGACTGAATTATAGAACAACTGTGATGGCACAGTATTACATAAAGTTATACATTAAGAAAGGGGGACTGTCAGAGCTCTAGAGCTACATAGAAGAGCAGAAAGGATCTAGATCTTAATTTGCTGGGGTTTTTTTTTTTCCTGTTGATAAAGCTGTTCTTTGCTTACAGTACTTTGAAAGTCCTAGAAAAGCCTATATGCAGTTAGTCCTAAAGGGAAATAGATTTAGGAAAGAACTAATTTTAGTGAGTTCCAGCAGATTTTTGGGACATTGTAATTAGGCTTGAGATGAAAAGCACTGCCAGGAAGCAATTTACCTTTGTTGTGGATGTGGTTTTTGTATTATTGAGTAGCTTCACACTTTGGAATGTTAACTTTGTATAGACTCAGCACAAAGGAGTCTCATTTTCACGTGGGTCCTGTTTCAGAGCTCCCAGATACCCTGAGCAAAAGTGTGACCCTTGCCTCTAAGGAAAGTGTTAAGGTCTTAATGCATTTCATTTTTATTTTGGTTTCTTTCATATGTCAGTAGCCACATGGCCACAAAGGATCAAAAAAAAAATTGGTAAATTATCTTTGTTTTTCAGGGCAATGAACTTTGCCAAAATCTTAATTCACGATTAAGGAGCAGAATATAAGCGTCTAAGAGAGATTGGAATTGAGAGTTCTGTCCTCTATTCATGGTAAGCAGTTTGTCTGCCTGGTAAAGCAAGTTTTGTGTAGATATCACCAAACAGTCAAACCCACTATAATCCTCCGTCAGTTTTGTGGGGATTTTTCTATACGAACAAGTTCATCTGAAACAAGTGCCTCTGTGATTAAAGCTTTTCTGCATTTATGCATTCTGTGTTTGGCAATAATATCCATAAGGTGTGAACTTCAGTGGATTCTGGCTGTCGTACCAGTGAGTGACTACTGTACTACAGCTTTTCTCTGTGTTTTGGTGTGCACCTTCTCTGCGTAACAACTACATCCACAGAGAACACAGGAAAGTAATTCTCACTGCACTTTTTTTGTGTGTCTTAGTTGAAAATAGTCAATGGGTTCCAAAGCTGCTAGGTTAGGCAAGCTCTTATGCCAGTGCAGTATCACTTGTACCCTTTTCTTTAATGAGACTTATTTCTGTATGAAACCTGGCTAAAAATGAGCTTTACAATGTGGCAGAGACCTTTGCCAGCCCAGTGAAGTTCATGAAACCTTTTCATGTCCGAGCTGTAAGTCCTCATAGATTTATTTTTATATTGAAAGTGCTGTGGCAACCTTAATGTAAAAGCCTGAACGGCATTGTTCTAATTAGAGTTTACCGTTTCATTTTATCAGAATCTGCTGAGCACTTTGTGTAAAGGTTCCAGAAGAAACAGAGGATTAAATACTCATATCATAGCTTAAGGTCCGCTCAGAGGCTTATTGACTTTTTTAAGTTCACCTACTATGGACTTGTAGAGGGTTCAGAATCCTTAATGACAGCTATGGTAAGGAATAATTCCCTTATGGGTGAGATGCCCCAGCTAAGAGACAGTCCAAGACATAAAAGGTTGATTTTGTCAAACACTATATTCCGCAGGACAATTTTATCCATGCTGAACATGGTGACAAAATGACCCAAGGGATAGGATAAGGAGAGAAGAGAGGAGCAATAAGGAGAGACCACTCTGAAATTACATTAATTAATATAGCTTGAGAATACATTAGGTGTGACACTAACAGTAGAACTCCCAAGAATAATAATAATTCAGTGATCAGATGAAGCTGAGTACTTATTTTAATATGTCTCCCTGAGAAATACTGCCTTCTCAATTAGAGATGCAAACATTTAAGAGAAGTCAAATGGTCTTGTGTAGATCATACAACAGATAGCAAAAATTAAGTGTATTGGGGCTGACTGTCCTCTTTCATATAACCATGGAACATTCCCATCTTAATTAAGGAATTTTTGCTTGAGTGCAAGGAATTTTCTTAATATGTAACAATCTAACTTTCAAAAATCATGGTCCTGGTTTGTCATGTTAGTGCCCAGGATTGGATTAAAGCATAAATTAGAGCCATGGTTTCAAATAAATTTTAACTTACCCCCAACTATTCTCCTTTTGTTGAATGAAAACTCTTACAAACATAAAAGGAAGCATGTTTAAGAACTGACTGTACTATACACAATAAATAGAAATACCCTTCATTTCCCTTGCAGTGGTTTCCATCAGCAGGTGAGAAGGTATCCTTAGAGGCTACATCATCACTTTTAAAAAGGAGTAGCGTTCAGCTAAACTAGGAGTTATACTGAAGATTTTATGTTCAAATGCTCTTAATGCATCTATCTTTCCCTCTAGTTCCATTTTATCCCCCTAATCTGACTGATTCTTGGATAATTTACTCAGCAGAACTAAAATCAGCTTTATAAAAGTGATCAAGGCTGGGAAAACTTGCATAGGGAGTTGCGTGTCCTAAATTGCATTAGAATGTGGGATTTTTATTCTTAAACTCAGTATAATCCTACTTTACAAAGAACTCCAGTGGCTTACTCTGGAGCAGTAAGACAAGATCTGTATTTCCTTTTCTTCCAAGACATACCATACCATAATTCCCAAATAAATAGAGATGCCTAAGCATGTTTGACAAATTGAACTGTTCCCTTCCATTTGTAGTAGCCCATTGTGTGCACACAAACCTTCCAGGTACCCTCATGATCACGTCTGTTGAGGCTCACCTGAAGGTGCTTTATGACTGACTTCCTCAATCTATATGCAGATTTATACCAAGCCAGTAAATAACTTGTAACATTTCCCATGGTTTGTACTCTTTGCAGTCCAATTCGGTTCATTTGCAAATCGCTCTGTTCTTGTGCATATCGAGAGTAATAAGACTGCTAATAAAAAGCAGTTAATATAATATACAGTAGCAATTCCAAGTGTAACTTAGAGGGATGGTTTTTGACAGCTTTTTACAGCTTTGGGCAAAAATAGATTAGTACAATTTTATTTGTTATTTTGGTTTTTCTTTGGTCTAAATACAGCCTTGTAGCAAAACTTCTATCTCTAATCCCGTTTCTCTTGTGTGATGCAACCCTCGTGTTCATTTCAATATTTCAGTGCTTTTACAGTGTCTTGAGGTCAGGTGCCAAAATGAGTCAATTGTCCACTTCTGAAAACACTTGTGCGTTGTTTTCAGTCAACATTTTTGTTCCAAAAGAGAAGCTGTTGAAGATGAACCTCCTCTGTGCTGTTGACTCTGAGAGTAACTGAAAGGCCTGGTTGCAAAGCCTATGTGCAGAGACTTCCTTTGTAGCAATATCACTTGTGGTGCCCATGCAGTCTCTTCAGGTGACTCTTAAAATTATTTTGCCATCTGTATTACTCCAGTTTACATAAGCATCAACATATGTCAATGAGGTGGAAATAATCACATCTAATAGGAACAAAAACCACCTCCAGTCCTTCTCTGAGGCAGTCTGAAACTCGTTTACTTTCAGCCTTCTGTTAGTCTGATTTGTAATGTCTAAGGACTAAATTGTCTCACTGCAGTGATAAGAGTGCAGCTCTAACACTTGAAAACCTATTGTTTGTTCTGTTTAGTGCAACGTAGCCACTGTGTGTGTATTGTCTGATGCCATGCTGGCCGTGGCTGTGTCCTTGCTGCTAGAATTGCTCCTCTCCTCACCACCACCACTGCTGACACTCTCCTGGCTGTTTAGTTGCTTGCTCTTGCTCTGACTTGAGTGGCTTGAATGCTGCAACCTGATTTCTCAGAATCTTCTTGTCACTGCAGTTCTCTCTTTCTAAACCATGGAATAATGTGAGAACACTCGTCAGGAGCTGATGTTGAATGGGTCTGAGATAAGGCTTTGTCAAGAGGCAAACTGGAAGGACACAAAAATTTTTCAGTTTTCTCCTTGCCTAAGGAGAAACCTCTTTGATGGAGTACAACCTAATGATTTTGCCTGTTGGTTTACATTGAATTTAATGTAAGACCTTTCAGAACTGTTAACATTTACTTAGAAAAGACCTTATAGTCCTGATCCCATCATGACATCTATATACTTATATTTCAAGATTCCCACAGGAACCAGGGGACTTGAAATGGAATCCACTTTCACAAATGTAATTATAAGTGTGTGTCTTAGTTTGAAAGACAGGTGTCTACTAAGGAAGGCAGGAGCCTCCCTTGGAACGGAAAATGCAACCCCCTTCCCTCCGAATTATTATAAATTTGAAATTGAGGGGCTTTCAGGCAAAGATATGAGGAAATAGGAATAACAGTTCTTTTACTAATATATATATATATAAAACAAAGCAATAATACAAAAACACTGGTTTAACCTGACAGAGTCAGGGTACAACCTGACACCCTGCTGGGCAGGGTGGTGGTAGCAGTCTGATTAGGTGATAGCTGCAGTTCTCTTTGAAGTGGTTCTGTTGAAGTAGTGATCTTGTAGAAAAAGTCTGGTCCTCCTCAGAAAGTCCAGTGGTGGTTGTGTGGCTCTTGTCCTCTGGGAATCCAGTGGAAAAAGGCTGCTTGTGCTGTTCCAAGCCCCAGACTATATCCAGGTGGGAATGCTTGGCTCCTTCCCCCTGGGCGGAGCATCTCACAGTGGGATGGTGAGTCACGGGGCAAGGCATTGTTGGGCCCATTAACAGAAGATGGTCCAGAGGGAGGAGGCAGGGAACATTGCTACACCTGGTTTCAACAGCTCATGAGGATGGTAATAGAATACACTGTAACCCAGGACAGTGTGGGCTTCAGAACATATTTTTGATCAGTAGCAAGATATCAAGAGACGCCTACACTATCGCTTTTTCTGCAGTTGGATCTGTGGTTTAATATTTTCATAAAATAGGGAATGATTGAGAGTGGGAATTGCAGATCAGAGGAGAGGTAGTGAAATGTCATTTGTGTTGCATAATTTGTACGATCACTTGTCAACAGTGATCCCCTTAATGCCATCCCTTTGACAGATGAGCAAAGCAAGCTTTTAGAATTCTAAAGAGTAAAAGCTGGGATAAAAAGACAACTATGTTTGATTCCCTTCTGCAGTTCAAACGATTTGAAAGTCATGACACTGGTTATTGCTGTGGTCTATAGAGAGATGCACAGAAACTTAATCTATCTAATCGAACTGTCTCAAAAGATAAACCAAATCAAAACTTTTACCTATACAACTCCTACTATGCTTTGTTGGTTTTTTTCCCCTCAGTATTTATTTTTCACCAAGGGGATAGCATATTCCGTATATTAGCAATATTAATTAACTACTGCTACTACGTGCATAATCCTGATACCAACAGCCTATGCTCCTGAGGATCTCAGGATGTCACAGGCAGATTTCAGCTGCAGTGGCAGAGACTACCCTCAAAGTCCTGGAGGAAAGGTGGAAAGTTTGGTTACATTGTCAGAAAAAAGGTGCTGTGTCATAATGTGATTTATTCCCACAATCATCCTTGTCCAAACCAAATGGGTTTCCAGCAAAGGGAATCTACAGCACAAAATCTTTGTTCAGGATTAGGCCTGATTTACAGACAAGTGCATTTATGTGCACAAAAATAAAGGCTTCCAGCACCATCAGTAGGCCATGGGCTGAGCTGAAGGAAGTTCTGTGAGCTAATGTGAAGGCATGGGCTAGTTTATGCAGTTTTAGAATTTTGCATGCCAACAGAAGAAGCAGCAGTAATATCCTTAGAAAGATGTTGGTATGAAAATGTGCAAAATACTCCACAACTACTTGTACCCTGTATTGAGAAAAGATGAAGTTTAAAATGACAGAATGCCTTTAAGGCCTAGAGCATGAGCAGAGGAATAGAGAAGCTGATTTATAGTATAGAATCATGAAGTTGTTTATGTGGGAACAGATCTTTAAAGTTTATCTATTCCAACCCCTCTGCCATGGGCAGGGACATCTTCAGGTTGTTTTGGGTGATGAGACTTAAAGAACTCTGTTTCACTTAGCCAAAGAAGAGCTGTATGTGAATATGATTATTGCTTTATGACCGTGACAAGCATAAAAGTTAGTACCAACTTGGAAATACCAGAACAAGATCATATTTTAAATGACCAAGTTTGCTAACAATCACAAAAATGAAGCTCAAGAACTGTTAGAACATGAAGTAACATAGAAAGAAGCCCAAGTTTTTTTCTGGACAGTACTTAATATTAAGTCCATGTAAAATGGATGGATGTTTCCAGTGCATTTGCCCTGCATTCAAACACTGTTATTAATCCCAACAGCAGAGTTATTGGCAAGCTGCTCTTAAAGGCTGAAAATATCCTTTTTCTTTGACTTATTATAGCTGGAGTGGGAGTTGTCTCTGGAGCACCAGAAGTTGTCTGCTGTTAGTGTGTCAGACACCGAGCTTTTAGGCAATTCTGAGAAGTTTCTGAGATACATACCTAGAGTTTTCTGCTCATATGATAGAATTAATCCAATTACTGGTAACTGCAGTCTGTTTTGCTGGGACCACTGGTGTTTTGTCACTGCATGTAAATCATTGATTACCTCCTTAGGCTTCTTTACATGCATGGAACTTTTTAGATGAACTATGACCCAAGTTGTGTGGACACTGAAAAGCTTCAGCAGAGAAATTTTCCAGTTTTCTGCAGCATTCTGTGAGAACTCTGTGTTTCTCATGAAAGCTATGAAAAACACTGCTACAGGTTTTTGTAAACTATCTCTCTATCTCACATCTGTTGTTTTCCACCAGAAGTTGTTTTTTTAAAAGTGAAGAAAATATTTGCAAATGCTCCCCACCAATCATTCTGAGAGGAGGTGGGTCAAAGAACCAATGGCTTTATGCCATGCTGGCGACCCAAGTTATAAAAATAGATTTATAATTAATTAAATAAGCCATTTTCTCCGGATCTTGGTCGTGTCATTTCTCACCGTTCATGGTACAACAGCGACAAAGTTGTGCTTTTTTCTTTTTGTGACACATGGAAGTTCTGAAGCTCTTGATTATTTCCAATATAGGTCTTACAGTCATGCAAAGATATTTTACTTCTACTGCCATGTAAATGAGTTGGAACAGAAGTCCTGTGTATCCTGGAGTTAATGACTGTGACTTAGCCACTTGTCCATTGCATGGGTCTGTCCTTCCAGGCCTGGGGCTGGAGCAGGTGCTGTTCCTTGCACGTGCACAGAGCACCAGCTGCTGAAACTGCTGAAACTTGGATTTATCTCACCCAACCTCAGAGAGGTATAACCTCAAAGAGTTACCCCTGCCAGAACCCTGTATCTGCTCACAGGGATATGTGGTAGGCCAAAGTCTACATAAGATGGATTTCACTCCCTCAAGAACTTTTGTCTCTGAGAACAGTCAGAACACTTAGGCTTCAGGAGGGTAAAGTGAATTTCATGGTAAGATCATAGAAATTAGTTATTGTTGGGGAAGATGAAACAGGAAAGCCTTATAAATATGATTGCTTGATGAAAGATGCTGAGAATATGGAAACTATAAGCGAGATTGAAATGAAAGCAAGCTTTGAGATACCAAGCCTTAGTTACTGAACAACTGGAAAACAGTGGTATGGCCAGCTGAAGGTAATCCCCTTTGATTTAACAATACCCTCTGCTTGCAGACAGGTCCAAGGGTCAGAGCAGACCCTACTAGCTTGGCAGAAGGGGTCCAAAGAGTAGTTTTTAGGGTTTAAAATGTAACGCAGTATGGTAATGTAGTGATTCTTATAGGCTGTATGTAAATGCTATAGAATTTGTATCTTGTATTAGATTGGTTGATGAAAATTAGAATATTCAGCACAGAAGAAGATTTATTGTACTGTAAACGAGAACCTCTATCTCTTTTACACTCTCTCTCTCTCTCTTGCACTCTCTCACTCTCTCACTCTCAGACTCTCAAGCTCTCTTGCTCTCTTTTGCTCTTCTGGCCTGCTTCGAGCTGCAGCTGGCAGCTCCAAGCAGGGCCCCTGCATCCATGCCCTTTGCAATAAACCACGTGCTCTAAGACCTGACTTCAGAGATCTCTCGTCTCTATCCATCCCGACCGTCTAAACTGACAGAAGCTCCTACAAGTTATCAAAATAGTTGCTCTTTTCTACCTGCTAAAAACATTTAAAGTTGCTGTTTTGTGAGTTGATTCTAAGTTTGAACTCTCATGTACTGTGTAGTAAATTAAAAGCCACATATCTGTGAGAGGCATTCCTTTGCAGCTCAAATGACAGCTTAGTTATTTAAACAACTTGTAAGAATGAGTAAATAAATTGTGGAGGGGGCCAGAATTCTGCCCACTTTATTACCTCCTTGCACCTTTTTTAGTTGATTCTTTCAACAAATAATAAATGTTTCTAATAAGTTTTACTTGAATATCAAAAAGTGCAGCTGTAGTTTCTTCTAAGAACAAACTTATTTGACAATAGTTAAAATGGTATGCCCAAAATGTTCCTTGCTTTTAGCCATTACATAACTGGAGATTGCTCCATGTATTCATTAATCTTCTCTTTGTCAAATGGATAGTAATATGTTAATAATTAGCTGGAATTGTGGGGAACCTGAAGGGCTTGGGGGCTTTGAGTTTTTAGGATTAGGGGTGCAGGTTTTGAGAAAAAACTTGAGGTGCTGACTAATTTGGGGAGTGGAATGATAAATAGTGTAAAAGGACTCAAAAGAATTTCTAATTTATATCACTTTTGATTGGTAGTCATGAGGGATATTTTCAAAGGTCAGTAGAGAGGTGGAATGCATAATTAAATACAGATTATTTGGTAGAAGATTGGAGGTTGAAATATGAGCAGGTTAAATTTGTATCAATAAATACTAAACACAGGATGACATTATTTAATTTCAGCCTAGATTATATATCACTCTTCAACAAATGAAAATGATGTATAACTGCAGTTCCAGAGCTGCATATTAAATGTAAGAGAAGGAGTGAAGATTTGATGCATGTGATTTAGAATACAGAAAGACAACAAAGTTGAATATAAAGAGGGCCTGCACAGTGCATGCGTGATTTAATCCAAATATTTATATCTGTGTGCTAGGTAATGTGTTAAAGAGTTGAAATGTATGGAAGATGCAGGAGCAGGGGCAAGGCCTTTAATGTCCCATATTGGCTATCTCCAATATATATTGGCTATTGAACAAAAACATATTTATTCAGTTCTGGTCTTTATGATCCAGAAATATCTGTATAGTTTGAAGCTGATTCACTGTTGTACAAAAATTCTGTGAAAACAAAATCACACCTCTAATGTGTCACAAATTAGGGGTGTCAATGCATATTTCCAATTAGAATTCATTACTTGGTGATACAGCCAGAGAGGCCCTAAAGAAACATATAAGACCAGAATCCAATTGTAAATGTGTTATGTTTTAATGAAAAAGTTATTTTGTTGATATGATTCTTATCTGATTGATCCAAGCAGCAGTGCTGTTTTGTGTACCACATTGTTCTTGTAAACAAACTGGTTTAAGAATGTGAGATGAAGTTTGAGGGGAGAGGCAGTATCTTTTATTAGACTGACCGATGTGACCTGCCTGTGCACCTGACAGCATGTCTGTCCTTTCCTTGCTATTTCCATTGATCTAATAAGTAATATTACCTACAAACCCTGACTTATTCTTATCCATGCCCAGAGGTGAAGGGGGTTCATCTCTGTGTGTTATTTATTAGCAAAATGAAAAAAAAGTTAACAAAAATGAATGAAATTCTTAAGCATTTAACCGAAAACTTATCATTGTACATTATTTCACAGAATTTTGCATTAAAAATCATTCCAGAATGACAGGAATGGCAGTAGCAGACATTCTTACTCATATTGATGATTCCTTATGGAATCTTGGGAAGTGCTGCTGCTTCCCAGTTGTTCTGTATTACACCCCCAAGGAAATGGCTGGGCTGCATGATCAGAAGCAATGAGCTGAATTCCTTTTTTAATTGGTAGAACTTATCTTCTACAACCACACTACTCTGGGCTGTCTGGGTGCTTGGCTTCCTACCTGTCTGTTCTTTGCCAGGCTGGAAGCTTCAGGTGGTGTTTGCAGAAACAATCTTCCAAAATGTGATTTGTCCTATCACTGAAGGCATAAATTTAAGTAAATTGATAGTTTTCCTGCTTGTAAAACCCTGAATAACTCTTTAGTACTGATTTACCCATGACCCTGCCGGGGGGGAATGTGTTACTCAGAGCTGAATGTGCCAGATTTACATGGACATAGTAAACCAAGTGGTTCACCTTGAGTTCTGGAGAGCTGACAAACCTTTGTCCTGTGCTACGCTGACAGAGGATGGCCTGGTACCCTTAGGACTGCACCGATGAGTTGCCATCACCTGGGGCTGTTTGCAGCCAGTGGAAGCTGGAGTGCAGGTCTGCAAATCCACTCCAATCCCATGGCAAAGCCCTAGGTATTTTGTTTTCTTTTTTAATTTAATATAGACTGCTTCAGCTTTAGCTATGACTCTGGTCCAAGCCTTTAAAGCACTTTGCACCTTCTCAAAAAAAAAAAATTCAAATATCATTTATTAACAGATCAATGTCTACTTATAAGATCTTGTAGATTTTTCTGCATTGTTTAAGGCTCTTGATCTAAGTACCACCTCATGATCTTTCATGGTAGGAATATGTTTATCCTGCTGAGGCTTGCTTTGGAGACATTTCTTTGTATACTTTTAGTAGGAACGCTCTCTTAGTTTTTGTTTAAAAAAAAACCCAAACCTGTGGGAGAAATTTCATATAGTTACTTTTAGTCTAACATATGTCTACTTTTTTGCAGTGAATATAGTTCTTTTCTATCTTTTGTTCATTCTGCTCAGACTATCAGGCAGTTTCTCTAAGGTTTTTCCTGTGCTCTGTCTCATAGAAGTACCTCAGCTGAGTGTCCTGCTGATTGATAGAAAAATTATGCCTCTGATTTGCAGCATTTTAATAAGATCTTGTATATGACTAAGAATGTCTTAATCTAATAATACAGCACATAATTTTGTGTTTCCTCCTTAGTGATTCTTCTCCTTAAAAGTAGTTTTAGAACAATTCTTTAAATATAAAATGGAAGAAGGTGAGATAGTACAAGACATGCAAGTATTTTTTTCAAACAATGACATTAACAATAAAAAGTCTGACCAAAAGTGAGAAGAAAAACCCTAAATCCAGGCCTGAGGGTGAGGTGCCAGGGCAGTGGCTGGCTGTGCCCAGTGCTCTGTGAGGGGAGCCTGGGGCTGCCCCATGCTGGGCACAGCCAGTTCCAGATGAGTTCCAGAAAGGACAGGACTTGCCCAGGAGTGAGGAATCAGGGTGATTCCCAGCCCTGGGAGCCCCCAGGGAGAACTCCATGGAAGGGGGAGGGGTGAGGAGGAAGGAGCAGCAGAGAGGAGCTGGGATGGACTGAACACAGCCCCTTGTCCACCCCTCTGCTCCTCTCAGGACAGGAGGTAGAGGAGTCCAGAATGAGAAAGAGAAGTTGAAGAAGAATCAAAGGTGGGGAAAGGCTTTTTATTTTTTGTTCCTGTTTCTCACTATCCAATGCCATTTTAATTAGCAACAGATTAATTTCTCACACTGGCTGAGCATATTTTTCTCATGATGGTAACTGGTAACCAATGTCCCTGGCTTTATCTTGACCCATTAGCTTTTTCCATGGTGTTTTGTCCCCTGGTTCCAAAGAGAAGGGCAGTGGGAGTGTGGTTGGGTGGGTGCCTGGCGCCAAGCACGGGCAGTCCCCCACCTCCCAGCCTGACATTGCTCCATTTTTCACACAGGGATTATTCAAGGAAACTGAATTTGGAGACCTATGTCTTTTTTGTCCTAACCTTGTAGTTCAATCCAAAAGCCATCCTGCTTTGTTTAAATATGAAAGTCCATTATTAGCTGTTATAATAATGTACAACCTCTGCCATTACCTCTTCCTTTTAGTCCTCTCTCTATCAAGAGGAATGAAGCCATCATCAAGAAATGAAGTCACAAATTGATGGACTGTACTAAACAAATTTTGTCTTATCCTATTCTTTTCCCTGCTTCAGTAGAAACATCCCTGAACTGACTCAGAAAGAGCTTTGCCATTTCTACTCCACCCAGTGTCTTTACTTGTAACATCTATTGCCATTCACAACAGGGGGTTCCAGTTTGGAAGGGAAGGGAGCAGGGTCTGAGTTGATGATTCCTACTAAATATGGATCAAGCATGAGGAATTCAACCATTAGTTTCATATTCCATGCATTATCTAACTGTACACTACGTTTTTATACAATTACCCAGGCAGTTAAACATGGCTAGGAGGTATGTGTGTGTCCAGGAGGCAAAATCAATTAGTGTTTTTCCCCCCGTTAATAAATGTTACTACTTTTATTAGGTGGAATAAAATAGTTTAATGACATACCTCCCTGACCATAGAACAAGTTATGAAATTAGAAATACTCCCAGTTGTCTGTGTGTATATGTAAAGTGCCTCCTTCTGCTCTCTCTGCATTTGTATTTTAATATTTAAATAGAAATTGCAAGAGACATGCAAGGACCCCAAAATGTTTTCTCAGATTCTCCCTTCCTGTGGATGAAATTCATCCTTGACAGGCTATTGTGCTATTCATTTTAGGAGTAGTGATATTGAGCAACTTACCCTGTTACAGTGGAGAAAAAAGGTTTAATGCTGAGCAGTGAGAGTCAAGTCATAGAATAAAGTGTTTAAGAGTAGTTTGGACATGAGTTTTCTAATTCTGCAAGGCTGGACACATGTTTTTGTCATAGAATTTCAGTGTTTTATAAAATTAGTCCCTGTTTTAAATTAATATTACAAAAGGAAGAATTTTTTTCCCTGTAAGGAGTATTGTAAATAGGAAAACATGTATGTGAGCTAATTATGAATAATTTATTCAGCCTGTATTCTTGGTATCTGTTTTCCATTTGCAACATTTCAGCTGTTTTATCATCTTATTCTGAATTTACCCCAAATGATCTGTGAAAGTGCATTGCCTCCCTTTTATTCTTTAATATCTGATTATATTTCAGTTTTTAGTCTCATTACCCTAGACTCCCGTATGCTGGGCTACGTTATGCATATGTGACTGCATAATTCGGTTATCAGACCATAAGCCTAATTCATCCAAATAATTTCAAATTAATTTGCATTATTCCCCTTTATTTTCTGCATGTCTGAATGTGTTTGTGCTGTTCAAAGTAAAACCACAAAAACGGGCATCTTATTCTCCCTGGTTTTTTCCATTATAATCCATTTCTTAAAGACTTCTTCATTAGAACCCTGATACTCAAATGTAAAACTACACAGGAGTCAAATCTTACTCCTTGGTTAAGGTGCTCTAATGGCTCACACACTCAGCTGCCTCTATGTGTTGGAATGGGAAGTAACATTTAGGCATGATTCTCTTTTTACACCAGCTAAGGCTTAGCTTAGGCTCCTTAAAATCTAATTAGAAAGCACTATAGCATAGTAACTGTTTAGCTCTCACTGAATGTTTTTAACCATCTTGTATTCATTATTATTTTGCACTATTTACATACTTTCGTTTACAAATATGGGTGAAAAACCACAAGTGAAGAAAGAAATCAAATTAATAGAAAAAACTGTGTAATTGAAATCCTGATATTATTATAAAACATGGTAAAATATTCCTCAAACTGTTCTTTGCTATTTACTTTTGTGTGCTCTCATGCTGCTTTCCACCAATTTCTGATTAGAACTAATTGTGGAGTGGCTGAAATGAGTGCGAGTGCATGTTCTGTGAGCTTCTGCTGTAAGATGTTAAATGATGTAATTCTTACATAATAAAAGCTTGCAGAACACAGAGCATCTAAGAATTGGCAATCAAAAAGAATTTCTACAACACTTGTTCTTTTGTCAGTAACAAAACCCCAGAAGAATGAGGCCATGTGAGACATCCAGTCATTTCCTCTTGGAGCTGTGTGGGGCTGTTGGCTCCCAAGGGAAGTGTAGCTGGATTTTGTGACCTGATCCAGTGGCTAGCAAGACAGATGCTCTGCAGAAATTTAAATGTGAATGCAATGCAGAGGTCAAAGGGGAAGGTGCTCCCGATTACAGCCAGGCAGGGCTTGTTTGATGACATCAGAGGCTGCAACACTGGGCTCAGAGTGCTGGGAAAGGTGTGAGTTTAGCAATTCTGTATTGAAAGTTGTAGGTTATTGTTGTGCCTCAGAGAAGCTCAAGCAAGGAGCACCCATCCTCTTAACTGCCAGGACAGCTCCTCAAAGGTCTGGTTGAGTGCAGCAGTACTTGTGTTCCTGGGAGGTGCAAATTGCTGATACCCCACTGGACTCAAACATTCTGAGTGTGCTGTTAGACTAGCAGAAAAACTGACCACAGACTTGGGATTTAGTGATATTAGAGCAGCTTATGTAAACTTATGCTTAAGGTTTTTTGCGAAAAAGGTGTTTTTTCAGCAACATCTGAACACTTGAGCCTTCAGAAGTATTCAGGATTCTGACTCAATGGGGTTTGATTTGTAAATGGTACAGAGCCCTCTAACTGCTTTTGATGATCTAGTTTTAAGACACATTTTATGCTGAAGTCTCCAAACATCCGTTTGTTGTCACTGCTCCTGAGCCAGTATTACAGAATATTATATCCTATTTCTGTTGAAAGATGAAGAAAGTCTGCTTGCAAATTCAGGGCAGATTGGCTGTTTTTTCTTTTTGTGGTCACACTGGCATTATATTCAATCTGACTTCAGGAACAGAGAAATGTTTTTACTGGGTAATAGGTTTTTGGGGAAGAGGGGCAATTTCAAGAAGAATGTTCCTGAGGCTTTAAATATTGTGTGGAGGAGGACAGAAGACATAAGGAATTCCCTCAAGCAACTTTTGGTGTCTGTGATTCAGTAGATGACTTCACCAGGTGGGAAAGAGAAAGCTACAGGAAGTAATTCCCTTACAGCTTCTTATTTGTTGCTTGTTTTCTATTGGAAAAATAATGCTGATGTTTGTTGGTGACGACTTTTACAGTTGTTAATGAATAAAGGTGCTTACAAATGCCTATGG
Source organism: Rhagologus leucostigma (assembly GCA_013397725.1). Classification (NCBI taxonomy): domain Eukaryota; kingdom Metazoa; phylum Chordata; class Aves; order Passeriformes; genus Rhagologus; species Rhagologus leucostigma. Next base: position 15,229 of record VZTD01004395.1, read on the forward strand.
GGATCAGGCCAACCTGATCCAAGCCCTGCTCAAAAAGAGGCACAAAGCCATCCCTGGCCCAGGCACTGGCTGTCTCTGCCTCCCCTGGCATCCCTTTCCATCACATTTTTTTATAACATAGGATTATTTTATTCAGCTACGAGTATCATCTCACCATTAGCTGTTGGAGGAAAGCCAGCCAAAACTATTCAGTGTGTCATGTGTGTTTTGCCTTTTCTGTGATGTATTAGGAGCTTTTAAAGCCAGCTCACATCAGAGAGCTTAGCTGTGGAGGTCTTCCTGAAGCCTGTATTTCACTGGGGAAGAGGAGCTGTGATGGTGATCACATAGTTCTGGGATGGTGATGGCTGTTTGTCAAAGGAAGTATATGCAGAAAGCAGTGCCAAAGATCCACTCTGCAGTTAGGGTGGGAAAGCAAAACCCATGTAAGAGAAATCTGTCAGGATGTCCCCGTTATGAGATAGGTGGACAAATGAGTGGATGGTTCCTGATTGTTTCCTTACCAGAAAAACCCCCACATAGTTCTCATCAGTGTTACCAGCTTAGCCTCAAAATGACTTTCCTCCCCATTATTGCTTATAAACAAACCTTTATCACAGATAGCTGGCCTGCTGAATTAAGACGCTGTATTAAACAGTATATTGCTTCTGTCAGGGCCGATCGGCTGTTTGTGCAGATAATAATGCCAACTGCAACAACAACAATCAGCTAGTGTAAATTAACTTAACTGTGTGAAATAATGCTTCCTATATCAGATTAGCTTGCTGAATGACTTTATCCTTAAATTAAAGCTTGCTGGGGCGTAATAGTAAATCATTTAAATGGTGCTGGGCTTTTCAGGTAATGTCTTCATATATTACTGTAATTTCAATTCGCCAAGGCATGCAGATGGCTGCAGTCTCTGGTTCCTTGTCTCCAAAGCTTCTCCCGTGCTGCCATTTTGTAATTACAGCGCAGGAATGCTGCCTGCTGCTCTTAGATTTCCCATGGTGCACCAGCAGCCAAGGCAATGTATTTTAAAATTATTATTCTTGTGTGGCCCTCATAACATAAATGTAAATCTTTTATGCTAACGCTGTCAGGGGTTTAGCACTAGGGCTCCAAGGTGCTCTGATGTAGAAATCACCAGCAATCCATCAACCAAATATCATTTGGGATCCAGCAAATGACTTGCATTTTGGGAGGACTGTAAGCAGAGCATTATTGTAAGGTTAGAGTGATTTTGTTACTAGGTGCTTGGAGGCCTTGAAAGTGTTCTTTATTTATTTATTCTGCCATTGTACATGGGTATTTAAGTCAGAAATTCTGCCCCAGCTCAAATGCCCAGTGTATGACTTGGTGAAAACTTACTATACTTAATATGCTGAAGATAACATCTGAGCAAATAACAGCCTCCAAATTAAAAGCCTTAAAATATATCAACAAGACCAGACTAAGATAGATAGCTGTTATAAAAGCAAGATAGAGAAAGAAATTCTCCTGGGTCTGTGCTGTGAGAAAGAATGGGATTATTTAGTCCTTCGTACTCACGTGCAAAGGTTCAGTGATTGCTTGGTATTAAAAATTCAGGTTTTATTGCCTACTGTTTCATAATTTTTTTAATTTGCATTTTATAAAAGGGCAACAAAATCAAATGGCTTGAGAAAGCCTTGTGCTCACTTTTAACTCTGTGTGAGACATCCTTGCCCTGCACTCTGTGTGTATGAGCTCTTCCTCAGCCCCGGGTGGCATCTTAAGTGCTGCTTCCTGACTGAGCCATTCCGGAGCACGGAGCTGGGACAAGTGGCAATGAAGCTGCATTCACATTGACACATCTGAGGGGAGAATGAAATTAATATAAGTCCTTAAAGGTAAATAGCTGGGGATAGCATTTTGTCTGTGCAGCTACAGGGTTGCTTATACCGGTTCAATGTTCCCTGCCCTGCTGCGCACCTTCTACCAACAGCTTGAGCTGTCTGTGTGCCCACTGCTGGGTGGTGCAACCCACCCAAACTCCTGTTTTCAAAACAGGGGGTTTGGGCACCCCTTTTTCCCAAGTCCATTTGTGTCATGGCTCAAGAAAAGAGCTTGCTCAGAGAAAATGCAAAGGCCTTCAAGTGTCATGCAAACACAGCCCCTTTTAGAAGCACAGGCCAGGTGCTCTGAGGGTTTTTGTGTGAGGTTGTGCATTAATTAGTCCAAGATTTTTCTGGTACTGCTAGCCTTGGTTGGGCTGTGTACAAGTAAAGACTTCGGAGCATCACATCCCTTGCAGGGAGCAATATAACTCAGCTGTTTCCATTTCTTCCACCTGAACACTCCTGAAACTATGCACTACGCTTTGCTTCTCCCATGGTAGTTGTAACCCCTTTGCAAATTGCAGGTCAAATCACATTAGTCTCTTTACACAATGCACAGGTAGAGAAAACAATCCTAACATTTGTAAGCAATTGTGGCATGTTGTAGCTCTGCAATTCCCAGGAGAGAACAGAAAAGTGCTAGGTCAATTGCGTCTTGTCTTTTGGCTTCTCGCCAAAATTTGCACCTCTCGTCTTTTGGCAACCATCCAAATCTGCTTGGACAACACAGAACGGAATATTTGAGGACTGGGCTTAACACACTTCCACAAAGTGACATTCCTCCAGTTTGATATGGTGCTGTATGTGCGGTCTGAGCTCATGACCAGGTCATTCCTCTCCCTGATGGACAGTCAAGACAGCAGGCTCTTTAGAAGGTCCTGCTGGGCCAAATCTATTTCTCTTTCTGTGCCAGAACATATTAGACTTGCAGCTGGATAGAACAGTGGGCCATACTAATTAGCTGATGTGTTTAAAAACAGAGATGAATAATCAAATCTTCTCAGCATGTATCTCTATCAAAAAAAGGATGGATGAACACAACATATTTTTCTTGCAGGCTATAAGGAGCAGAAATCTCAGTTACAGATGAGAAACCTCTCAAGTCTGGTGTTCTGAGAATGTGGAAAATTAACTATAAAAATGTAAATTCAATAAAACCTTTTAAAACTGAAGAGCAGAGAGATATGTCACAAAGGAAAGTTGTCAGAACTTTCACCACTCCTTCTCTGGTCTTCTTTGTTATCACCATAACCAGTGCTCATTTTCATTCTGCTTCCTCCATATGCACTGGTGGTCTCATGACAATGCCTGTTCAGCATGAATATTGTTTGTCTCTTCTGCATATCTCAAGGACTTTGCCTTTTCCTCTTCTGGAGATGGGCAGCACAATGATATGATGATATTCTGATTTTACTTCCTGGTTTTTCTGCTAGAAGAGTGCATATTGAAAGTGTTAAACACCAGCATTATCAAGTTATTTATGATGTTGATATGTGGTCCTCCCTGTTTCTGTGCACCAGCAGTGGAGTAATGCTCTTCATGCCGTATCCCAGCACTGGTAACAGGAAAGGAGAAACCTGGAGCGAGCTGGACTGTTCCCTTCAAGTCAGCCTGATGCCACTTCCTTTATCAGTCAGAAGGATAGAGCAGAAGAGGGCTGCTCTGCTTTTGGGGTCCCTGGCTTGTGGAGGGGGGGGGTAATACAAGATACATGATACTAGAGGGTTAAAAATGCACACAACAAAAATGATATTAGCACATGTTGATGTGCTGCCTGATTGTGTAACTTTCCCTCTCGTTACCTTGATTCTGTCACTTTTATCTGGGGATTGAAGCCAACAGGCTTCCATGAGGAGACAATGGAAGATTTAGGATTGCTGCCTCAAAAAAGTATTCTGAACTTCTTTCATTGGAGTCACTACTCAGGAGGGATCATTGGCTATTAAGATCATCTTTTCTTCTTTCATCAGCTCTAGCCGAGTTCACTATGTGTTCAGTGTAATTTAACCATAGCTAATTAGAGCTGGGAAAATGGGAGTTTTGCCATTGTTTTCAGTGAAGCCAGGATTTCTCCCAACCTGTTTTTCTGCATAGATCTAATACTCCCTCAGTGGGCTTAAGGTTTTGGTAATGATAATGACATAGCTCTATTATGTCTCTGGGGTAGGAGGGCTGTTAATTGTCAGCCACGACAAAAGTGTGATTACTCTTTAATTGTATTCTTATAAAAAGGCGTTATATGTACTTCCTCCTAATTGCCTAAGAACAAGAACTTTGCTCTGAAATATGTTAAGTTTCTTGTGTTGGAAGGCCATAACAGAGCAATTAATATGAGATACATTTTTTGTCATAGTATAAAGAACCACCCGAGGATTGATCTTCACAAGCGTTGTACCCATAATTTTGGTAAAAGTGGTGCTAGTAGATGTGCACCATAATCAGGTGGCACAACAGATGCTTTTTGGACCTTGATATTTTCATAAGTTTGGTGTTTTAACAGTTTCTGCCATATAGTGTGAGTTTGTTGACTGCTTGACAGGGATCTAAGTTGGCTCTAGGATTTCATCCTGTTTTCCATTGCTCCCATTTCACAATTAACTTGTTGAAAATGGCATTGGAGTCATGTGACAAAAGTTATATTACAACTTTTTTGTGAAATTAGGAAGGCTTCTGCATATCTTTCCCTTTCAAATGTAAATGTAGGAACTTTTTAACAAATAATCTTTTTCTACTGTATATATAATGGAAAAGCTGTCTCCATTTGGTATCTGGGAATTTTTTTAAAAGTTTATTAAATATAAAAATGTTGGTATATCAAGTACAATCTCCTTACATTCATCTGTTCATGCTGACAGGAAGTGATACCACTGTGATAATATTTGATAATATAATCTATAAGAAAAGTTAGAGTCCTTGAAGAATAATGGAAGGCTGAAAAAGTAATTTCTTGAAAAGTTGTGTTAAATGGGAATTATAGTAAAAGGAAAGTTGCAGAAATGAAAATTAACCTTCTCTCCTGGAGTTTGCAGGGATGTGGACAAAGGAAATGCTAATACCAGTCTGTAATCAAATACCATAGTAGACTTTGTTTTACACCCAAAAGATTTTTTGTTTTGAAACTAAGCAGGGTACATTGAAGAACATTCCCTGCTGACTGCTCAGTGTGGGCTGAGTGATCTTCTTTCCTTTCCTGTTAATCAATATTGTGCTGTCCTTATGCAAGTGAAGGTAATCCAAGATTCCAATGGGGTAAAGGGAAGAGTCTGATCCTCCATAACCATGTGTAGCTTGCTTAATATTTTGCTCATAATTTTCTAAAACCTTTTTTTTTTCCTGTAGAAAATAGGCTGGGTTTGTGTGTATGTAGCTTCACCCTTCCCTGATGATTATTTACCATCTTTCCTTGTGCTCTAACCTGAGCAGAACTGGAAAAAAAAGCGGAGGAGGGGAGGATTGTGTTGAAGAGTGTGTGTGTGTGAGAGAGATTTATTTACATCACTGATTGCTAGGGAAATAGATGGAACAGTTAATGGACGAACACCTGCTTTTGGGTATTCATATGTCCTTAGTAAGCTTTCAGAATCTTAAAAAGATTTTATTATCATTAGCTAAGTAAAGCTGAGTTCAAAATAAGAAACAATGGCTATCATTATTCCTAGCACTAAATCTCAGATTCCCTCCTCCCCAGTCCTTGTTTCTGACTGCAGCCACATCTGCTGATTGCATTTACTTTCTCTTTCACAAGATGTGCTGGAAACAGTTCTGTGTATGATGTTAACACAGCGTTGATCAATTGCAAGTTACTGGAAGCCGATTCTCCATACTAACAGAGAACATACCAGTTCCTTTTACTTATGAAAAATTAGACTCATTCTGGACTCTCTTCCTGCCCCCCCATAAACAGCATTTTGTACAGTTATATGTCTACAGAAGCAGACAGAATTTCTCTATTTACTCCAAGAGGGCCAGAATTTCACCTTTATAATTTATACATGTTTACAAACTATAATAAAGGAGCAATGCTTTTTTTTTTTCTTTTCTTTTTTTTTTTTAATTTGAGTTGGGATGGGGCATCTGTCTGTCAATGCTTCTGCTGCATATATGAGTTCCTCCTAAACTAGGTAGAGATTTCTGTGGCTGGCAGGAGTCACTGCTGTTAGTGACCAGTTTCGAACATCAATCAAAACTCTGGCATTTTGTAAGGTTGATGTGCAGCCCTTTTTCTTAGCCTCCAACACCATCTTTCTTTCTGAGACTTGGTGATATTTTATGAAATCTATCATATAACCTCAGTTGTTCTGGACATTTTCTTCTCAGTCTGGAATGCAAGAGTCAGCAGCACATTCCTATCAATTGTGCTAAAAGATACTGACAAGTCATGTATTATGAGATTTGACCTCTAGCCATGGTATAAGAAGCCTGTGCAATGTGCCTCGAATTTCTGACCCTGAAAAACAAATAAAGAACAGAGAAAGTGTTTCTTCAGCTTCACTTCTTAAAGGAATGAGCAGGGAATAAGTGCCTTCTGGTTTATTGTGGCCAGTGGTGGAACTTTCTTTTTCTCCAAAGGCTAAGACAGTATGTGCCCAGACTATGAACAAGGAAAGACTGAATAGTAGAACATGAAAAACCGGAAGGTTTTCTATCTTCATCTTTATATCTAGATGAATATTTGGAGAATTTCAAGAGTCTGATGAAAAAGAACTAGTCCTTGTTTCAGCTTAAGGTTAATCTTTTGACAATGACAGTATGTTATAAAAATGGTTTATGGACTAGCATTAATATGAAAAAAATTATCCTTTATGCAGGCAGTACATGCTGAGAAAGCCTGGTGCTGTGGTCTGTTTGAGATATTGGATTTGAAACTCTCCCAAACCAGCCCGTACCCATAATTGAAGGAAATCAAAGGTGTAGCCATTGCTGTGCAAAATGGATTGTCTCATGTGAGAGATGGTTCTGATGATAATTTTATGAGCAACGAATCTTTGATGTTAAGGACATGCTTATCTGACCACGCAATTTCCTTCTGTAAGAGACTGAGGGGACTCTTGGTAACGACTCTGACTTGATTTGATGGATAGAAAGCTTAGGCCCAAGAGTCCTGGCGACTTTTCAGACTGCATTTTTTAATTCCATTGCAAAGAGGGATTGCAGATGCCTTTTCCCTGCGCTTTGCCTTTCTTGGCAGGAAGGCAGCCTGGATATACTGCAGTCTATGCAAGTCAGTTCTTGGAGCCAGTTTTGGGTGTAGTCCTGTAGGTTATGAAAATGAAATGGGAAAGATTCTGGCCCTCATTTAGGTTACTCTGTACCTTTATTGAGCAATTATTGCAAGCACATATTAATTCTGGTTACAGAGTTATGGTGCACTAAAGCCTTCAGTAAGGGTGCTGCCAGACTGTAGAAAGGAGAAAGGCCTGAAGATTCTTCAAACAATCGCGGTGAAAAATAATTGGATTTAATTACAATTCATCTATGGTGAGACACAGGAAAGTCTCAGACTGGTGTGGCTCATGTCTGTAGTCAGTAACTTGGTGTGTGATTATGCAAAAGTTGCTGGTCTCCCTTTCCATGGCTTCGAGAGTGCATCCTGTGCTAGGCTGGAGACAGGAAGCCCTGCTCTACCAGTGTGCTTCTGGTGTGAGCTCAGACTGCTGCTCGAGCATGGGTTTTGTATTCTCAGAGATGGTCAGAAAGCAAGTGCCAGCACAGGATACAGTCAAGGTGTTATGTTTCTTGTGTGTTCCATGTGAGTGTGGCTTCACACTGATCCTCGGGGGGAAGTGTAGGGCTCCCTTAGCAATCACTTTTCATTTCTTTTCTTTTTTTTCCCCTAAGATTTCCCAATGTAAACATCTGAAACAGAATTAAATGACTGTGATGTACCAACCCGAAGTGACAGGACAGACTTAGTGGGGAAAAGCTCTCTATTCCGTTCCATTTACTGCTTCAGAAAAAGTGGTTTTCTAATCTCTTTGTATAAAACCTCACAATAATATATGACTCCTTAGTGTAGTTGGTAAACAACCTGCCTTTTAGTCAAGCACATCTTTGAAAATATGATGCATCACCTTACAAAAACAGTTGAAGATTTTTCCACAAAAATCCATATCTTGTCCTATAAATAAGAATGTTAAATGATGAGCACTTCCTACATTATACACACCTCTGGATGTGATGTCCTTCTTGGTGAATTTTTGTTAAGAAACAAAATACAATTTTTATTGAGATCAATAAAAGATTAAGGTGACAAAATGATTTATTGGCTGTACAAAATGCTCATTTTTCCCTCAACAACAGCACAACCAACCAAGTAAAAAAAGGAGGGTGCCATGAAGTATTTTGTATTTCGCTTTAGTTTTGCCTTGCGTCCTTGGAAAACTGGGAAAACAGAGCTAAGTCATCCATCAAATCTTAAAATAGTGCTTAAAATGAGTAAGTGCTGCTCTGGCCCTCAGACTACAACGTATGGAGGAACTTATTATACGACCTACTACACACCAAAGTCCATGGAAATCCTCCCATTAATTTCAATGAACGTAACTCCAGCAGTGCATAATGAAAACAGGAGAGAAACCAATTTATCAGTGCATGAGAGATGGTGCTCACCATCGAGCCTTTCTTTTGATTACTGCAAGACTGCAAAGCCAGTTTGCCTCCTTGATGTATGATTTGATGTGCCTCTGAAGAAAACTTTATTTTAAAGCTCTCAAGGAGGGGTGGATTAAATGTCCCTGGAAAAAGATCCCCTGAATGCACTTTCTCCCTCAGGAGCAACATCTCATGTTGGTTTCCCCGGTGTGAATTTAAGCAGGGGCTGTAATGAAGCCATGTGAGAGTCGCTGGCTCTGGCTCCTGCAGCTCCTCCCCACCACTTGTCAGAATTGCTTTTAGTGACAGATCCCACGTGAATCAGAGGGGAGGAAATGAAACTGCTTTGCTGTTGCTGCTGCTGAGTATTCCAGATGAGCTATCACCGCTGGGGCTCTCAGGGGCACTGGGGGAAGCTGCAGAGGCGCTTGGAATTGGTGTAACCTCACTCACGCTGCAGAAAAATTCTGTACCTTCTCTTAAGTGGCAAATATCTAAATCTGCATCTGTCTGGTCAGGCAAGGAAAGTATGAGGGGAATTGGTTTGCACCCTCAGCAAAGTTGTACCCACTTTGTCTGGTTATTGCTTGAAGCCTGGCCCAAGCACCTGGCTTAGAAAGAAGCGAGGTGACACTTGCAGTCTGGTATTTCTGCAAACTGCCATAGAATTCAAAATATGTGCTTTGCATATTGCCAACAGATAGACCTTAGTGAGGTTGTTGAAGTGCATAAAGTGAATTGAAATGCAGGTTTCAATTTCATTATTGACACTGGAAATGTTTGCTTGAAAAGTTTTGTGTGCAATGACATTGTGCCAGGTACACCTGAATACGGGGCTAATCCCACACCTCTTGTGTAAGCTGTAAAGTTTAGCACAGTTTTCCATAACATGAAAAACAGTAGTAAAATACATCTGAAATCCTAAAAATGGGATGCAACTCCAAATAGAAGTAAAATTCGCCACTTATATAAAAGTAATGATCCATACCTCACTAAACACAGGTTCAATCAAATATATAGCATAAAACTTAACCATTTGTAACTGCAGTCATTACTATGCTCTGCTTTTAAAAAACACTTTAGATTTGTGTGCTTTACTGTGATAAATTCCTTCTCAATTTCTTAAAGCACCATCACTACATTTTGTATTTAATTTGATGCTAACTGTAATTTCATCTTAAGTTTTTTAAAATCTCAGATCCTTTTCACCAGTCAATGCCTTATGCATATTTATTTTAATTGTTGTTGTAGTATCCTTGAAATTGTTGATGCCACTGACTGGAAAGGAGAACAGAAATTTTCATGAGAAGTTTTGAGGAAGGCATGTTGTAAATTAGAAAATCTAGACCCATTTTCATTGTACTCTTATATGAGTGCTAAGAGCAGAAGTGTGTGGCCCGCTAAATACCAGGGAGAAATGCCTGGAGAAGGGACATCAGTACAACACAGATGCTTACTGTTAAAAGCCAAATATTGTGGTGACAATGGATTGTTTTAATGTATAGTAAAAATTACTGTGCACAGAAAGTACTTGTTATATGTTTCTTATTCTCATCTGGAATGTATGAGAACTGGGGTTTTATTAATTTTGGTAATTTCTGAGACTACACAGTTAAAGAAGCCATCTGTACAATGCTTTTAAATAAGAACTGGCTTTTCAGAATCATGTTTATTCAGCTCTATCAGAGAAAGAATATGTGGAATGCATGGCATAACTCTGAATTAGAACAAAGCTGGCAAAATATTCTGTTGGAATAATATTGCTTTTGAGCATTCTGCATATTTAGAATGAACCTTTGTGTGTGCTTGTATGAATACACGGTAGAAAAAGCTTGCCTTAGCCTTGATGCTTTTTGGAGTGTTCCTGCTATTTGCCAGTGCCTGAGTCCAGTTACAACACACAAAACACATCCCTGGAAAGTTCACTGGAGCTTTCTGGCCATGGAGGACAAAAGGAAGTTGGTAGAACAGGGCAGTCAAGTCCAGTTGTAAGTTTGATATGCTGGAGATTGGTTTCTGCACTGAATTTTTCTGTATGGCTCTTGGTCAAGTCATTTACATACCTGAGCCCCTGTTGCTTGCATTAAAGGAGCTAGTAGCATTGCTTGGTTTCACAGGCATGGACTTTGAAGATAAATGAAGCTCAAAATTTAAGTTTTAAAATTCTGTCTTAAACTGTATAACTGGTGCAATGATAGAATAAAAGTAGGGTTAACTTAATTATTGAACTATTTATATCTTTCCCTGAAATAATTGCATTAATTTATCTTAGTTCTCCCTGTAAAATCATGGGTATGCAAGCCCATGGCAATGCACATCACTTTATGGTTTGGCATGTTAGCTTGGCCGAGAAACCCTGTAAAGCATGTTTGTAAAATACATTTTCAATTCTTTAGGCCATCTTAGAACACAAGCAGATACAATTCTGTCTCCTTAGCACAGATTTGTGATGTGGGCTCTGTTTCCCCTGCATCATCCTTCACAGGGTCTTCACCTTTCAATTTGCTACAGGTAGTAGCCTCACTCATATGTCATTTTTTTAATTCATCTACCCATCCTCCTACTGAAATAAACACTTTTTCTACTTCATTCTCTCTGCATAGAGAAAGTCGTATTAACAGTGTTTTCTCTTTCTGCATCCTCTGCATGTTAATGAACGTGTGTTCTATATTTTGTTTGTTCATTTTGTGATGCTTTCCAATGAGATAATAATCAAAAGTATGTGTGGCAAAAAGTTACTGACAGCATCTGGATTGAAAGGTCTTTGCCCATAGATGGTCAAATGATTTTATGCATCTTTTTGGAAAGAGTAAGAATAACTCCAGTGTTGAGGAGTTACTCAGATTTGCACAGAATTATTCAGGGTAAAATATGTGCAGATGTGGAGCTTTTATCTATAGCAGTCTTAAAATTTATTGCTTTTTAATTATTTCAAACTACATCCTTCTTAAAACACACTTCAAGAAAGCCACAAACTGCTTATTAGTGTATATGTATCTTATTGGGGGAGATTAATAATTATTTTCTGTTTAAATAAGGCAGATGAGGCATTTAAAATAGCACTCCTGTTAATAATTGAATGTTAAAACAAATGTACGACCGTGTTCCAGGACTGCAGAAAACAATGAATCATGCATTTATTATTTTAACTGATATGATACAACCAGCAGGGAACTCTTATTTAGAGAGCAGGTTAGTGTCTGCTGTGCTGGTTGAAGCCTAATCCAGGGTCTCGCGTTATTGCAGGTCTTGGAATGAGTCTAGTGTATAGAAATCAGAGGGCAGAGAGAGAGCAAGGTGAGGTGGGGTTGGAGGTGAGGGGGTTTGTTTTGGTGTTTTTTTTCAGAAACAGGGTGGTTTTGGCTATTATTTGACTTGATTAAAGAGTTGAAGGACAGAGGATGCCTAGAACTTGCTTTCCTAACAGAGCTGGGTCTTGGATTAATGCTGGGCAAGATTCATTGTGCTATAGGGAGGTATTTTAAAACAGGACAATATCTAAATGTCCTTCACACGGTTGTCTTTGTAGAAGGATACAGCTCTTATATGCACTTCATATAGCTGCCTGAAGGGAAGAGAGCAGCAGCAGTTCCATAGAGCTGTTTAAGATGGGAAGTGAAACCATAGGTGTTCATGGTCTCAATATTTATGCATTAATTACCCAGATTTGCATAGAAGTAAAACAATTTAGGTAACTTACATAAAAAAACCTATAAGCCAAAATGGCTGTTGATATCAAAGATCCATTCACTTATGGTCTCTCTCTGCTCCTTTCTTCCCATAAAAAAATCTCCTGGCTCCTCCTTGGGGAAGGAAGCTGGTGCCATAAAAAGATCAGGTAGAGAGAGGAGAATAATAATGGCAGCATTAGCAAAGAGCACTGCACAATCCCCTGCCTCTGCCACGGCCCCTCTGTCCTCCCTGGCAGGTTCCCTGCAGCAAGATGCAATATATCTCTTGGTTTGAATATTTCATTTCCAGGGGTACATCTGCTTTTCTTTCCCGTTATGTTCAGCATTACCTATTTATAACACTTTTTAAAACCAATTTTCCAGCTCCTTGATACAGTACCAGAGAAAGAGAAGCTATGTATCAGTGTAATGATAAAAGGCATGAGGAAAAGGGGAAAGTAATAATTGGTTGCAAATCAAGTTATGAACCTCGAGCAAAAATAAAAGTGGAAGAGGGTTTTATAACCTCAGTAAATAGCAGAAATTACAATGTGCTGTGTACATTTGGTTTGTACTTTTATACCGAGTTAGTGGATAAGGATATTTATCTGATGTTGTTTGCTCTGCACATAAACTCTTCTGATTTAGATGATAGATAGAAACCATTTATACAGATAAACACAGTAGGGGTCTAAACACGGATCCCTGTGGAACACCAGATGTGAGTAAATGAACATTTGATTTTCCTCTTGTCTGCTTCTGACAACCTGATGGATAAGAAACCAGCTCCTGAATTCCCTTAAAACCTGATAGCACTAATGCAGATAATAACATAGAGTGAGATATGGTATTTATTAAATCTGCTCTCTAAATATTAATACGACAGCAGCTGTGATCTTTCTACTCTTTAACTGTACTCTTTATGCACTGTGTCATTTACTAACAAAGATAAATGCACAGGACTGATGTAGAGGGTTTAGGACCACAGGGGTATTCAAATACTTAAGATTCATGCAATTTAGAAATTAATACTCTACATCACAATTGATTAAATAAAAGGAATGTGAGAAATTTACAAAACTGCTTTTAAAATGGAAACAGATTGTGTGGATGGAATAAGAAGCAGCTATGTTAATTCTTTTTTGTCCATTGTCCCAGGTGGATCTAATGCTAACCACCGCAGAGTATATTAGCAGAAAGGAGCTTTAGTATTTCATAAGTTAGAAATATCATCTATGAAGTGTCAGCAGTTTTATATCCATTTTTCTCTCCCTCTCCATTTCCTCCATATCTCTGAGAGGAAAGTCTTACAGAGGGAGAGGCCACCAGGGATCATGTCTTGGCCAGATGCTTTTATTCACTGTGTCATGTCTTTTCCAGAGTTAACTGTCAAATATACTTGTAGTTCAAGCATTCTCAGGTGGTGGGGGGGGTGACTTCCAGCGCTGTAATTTCTCATCTAAAGCTAAGCTCATCAGCTCCATCTTGCCAGCAAAGCCCACAAGCCCAGAACTTCTCCCAGGTCATGTGGGCTTCTTATTTATTAGCCGTTTGGCTGACTTTGGCTGAACTGGGCTGTACATTTATCAGTGACAGCGTAGTGAGGATCAGCACCAACGTTTGCACAGGCAAGAATTCTCCTTTCTTTTGTGTAGTGCAAATCCCTGTGTAAGGGAACAATAAAAGCTGATCCTGGTGTCATCCAGACCCTCAGGAAAGCCTGTGGTCTGTTCCCTTCAGCAGGTGGCTCCTTTCAGCCTCTTGGGAGAGACTCATAGCAGCCAGACATGAACCGTGGCTTTGTGTCTGTGTTTGCAGGGAGTTTGAAGAGCTGATCATGTGCAGCTTGGGTGGACAATAAACAGGGATTTAGCACCAGTGCTTAGGCAACCTGTGGAGTCCAACATTAGGTGTTTGCATTTGCTGTGTTCTGTTGCATGCATTTGTGGAAGAGGAGGCCCCGTTCATTTCATATCAACTTGTGAAAAGGCTCAGACCACAGGAAAATCCCCCTTGTTTACACCAGACTGGACTGCTGAGGTGACAGGCTTCAGACTAGATCGATTCATTAGGGATCCTTCCAGCTCAGCTTTGTCCAGATAACTGTCCTAATTCGAGCTCCACACTTCTGGTGCCCATGAATCTCCTTAGTGGGATGTTTCTGACGCCACAGCGTTCCTGAGGACCTTCCCCTCCCTGGCAGCACAGCCTCCCTCTCAATGGGTCAGTGCAGCTGTACAGGCTCTTCTGCACCAAGGACAGCCCACCAGTCCCAACTGGAATACTTTGATTAGGGATTTCAGACTGTACCCAATAAACACAGTAGCAGGAGCTTAGAATCATTCCACTGTTAGGAACTAAAAGCTAACTGGCTTTGAAGAAAATAACCCACACAGTTTGTACCACTCCACTGATCAGAAACTGGACCATAGATAATTGAGATGGTGTGAAACACCTACTGCCTCACGCTCACAATTTTTGGATCCATTAATTCCTACAGTAACGTCCTACAGGAGGATGTTACAACAGCTTAGTTCATTATAAACAATTCTGCCCCATTTACTTTAGAATGTTGTGGTTCTTAATCCATAAATGCAAATAGAATGCAAATTTGCAAACAAAGGAGCTTGGAAATAGTGACTTTTTTTTTCTTTAAGCCGCTATTTTGATACGATGGTAGAGACTAAAATTTTATAAACAGTAGAATCGTATTTTCACATAGATACTGGTATGGTTATACTTGGGGGTAAAGATGAAGAATGTTTTGGATGGTAGATGGTACTTTAGGGGGTTTTGGTATGTTTTGTATTGTTTTGGGTTTATTTTTGAGGGTGCGAATCACAAAAAGTGTGTACTCGGTCCCAAAATTAATTTTGATGTGGATTATGGGAGCACAGAGTTTGTGACCAATATAATTACATTTGATTCTATGCAAACATAACTTAGAATTAATTCTGTTTCACTCAGTCACAATGTGACTTCTAGGAAGGGGAAGAATGGATGTCATGGTACTTGTGTCAGAAAAATTCAAGCTGTTGTTGAGCGTTGTTATTTTCAATATAACTCTAATGTCAAATGAGGGCAAATTTTCAGAGATTTAGAATTTTGTGGTGATTCAAATGAGAAATCTTAAAAATATTTCTTGTCTCACAGCTTTCATTAAATGATATATTTTTAAGTCTTTCCAAGCAATTTGGGATGCTAATTGATAGTTCAGGTGCCTTAATCCCAGAAGACAGCAAACTATCCTGCTGTTAATTTACCAGCAGATTTAACAGCATATTTTGTACATAGTATTTTCCTAGATGAAAGTTTTTTTCAAGCATTTTTAAGATATGGTTTTTAAGAACTTTGTAGTCTGGAGATCGAAACTCCTGTAAAGAAACTTAAACCTACTGAGAGCAGGCTTGAATTTCTTGGTTTGTCTTTATGGATTACTTACAAATAATCCTCAGCTGCCCAAGAGTAAACCACCTGAAAACCACTGTTCTAGGTTGAAATAGTCTCAACAGATAAAAATTTCGTGTTCAAATGGGAAATTCCTTTCATCAGATCATTCAGCAACAGACCAATTGCTAGGAAGGGCAATAGTTAGGAGTCTGATGTTAATATTAAAAGAGGAAATCTTGGTGTACTCAAGTCTTATTTACAACAGGTATTTGATTTGATTTTGCTTTTTTTCACTAGCTCAAGTCTAGATAAGGAATTGCTCACTGGGAATGGTATCCTGAGCGAAAAACAATTTCTGTGAAGGAAGTGGGAAATCGCCATATTTCTTTTGTCTGTGTCTGCAAGGAGCTGATCCAGTGTAATGGGCAGAGAGAGCAGCAGCATTATTCACTGCAATATGTAAAGTAGCCTCTTGGGCTCACCATACATTTTATCTTTCATTATCAATTTGACACTCCTGCATGGGTAGATTCATTCTCTGGCAGGGAATACCACAGGCTATATTTCTGTGCTTTTTCTCCCTCCATCCAGGCATTCTGTCAGTGCCTTGGTAAATCCTCGTGTTAAATCATTAATAGTGAAGAAAGGCATGCTACGTAAGCAATTATATACTGATTAATGTCTAAGTCAAATCCCTCTCTTCAAAGATATTGCTGACCTGCTGAGTATCTCCATCATATTCATTTTCTTTGTTCTTTGGGTAGCAGTTTAGCAGTCCAAGCACAAAGGCAGGAGTGTTCTTGGGTTCAGATCCTCATATGCAGCTCTGAACAAGAGCAGTTGACATTCTCAAAATCACCATGGGGGGACACAAGGGCTGAAAATCTTCAGTAAAGCTTTACCCAGCCAGTAAAATTCTGGGCATGCCCTCAAAACTCTTATCCTTGTTAACGGTATGACAGCTGCAGTGGCAGCAGCAGTGAGAGGAGCTCTCAAAGCTGTGCTGGCAGAACCACATCAATTTAGCCTGCTGGGAGTAAGTGTAGGAGACACAGGGCTTCAAATGTGGCACCCATAAGTGCTTTTCTCCAGTGGAGCTGCCGGTGCCACTGCGAGCACGAGAGCCAAACAATCATTGGGCTCATGTAGGAATGGTTTGAGTCATTCCCATTATCCAGGTGTTAGCCTCTGTATGATGCAGACAGGGAAACAGCAGAATGGAATCCTGACTGGAGAAACAGAGTGGGACTCAGGGGAAAGATATTCCATTTTGATGCTTTCCTAGGGAAGAAAAAGAATGTATAAAGTACAGAATCTGTTGGAATTCCTTGAGATGTCTGTGATGCTCAGTGTGTGCAAATACACATCTGTGTAAATACATTTACACAGGCTTGCAAGTTTGTGTTATCACCTCTTTGGTATGTAGGTGCTGCCTTTATTTTCTACTGAGAGGCAAATCACTGAAAAATAGCATTCTGCACTTAGCAGATAAGAAGAAAAAGGAAATGCCAACACTGTCTATCTGCTGACAGAAAGAGATATTTATAAGACATTTGCATCGATAGACATTGTCTGCTCTTAAATCAGAAATAGCCATTGGAGTATGACTGACAAGTTCTACCTTCTCTACCCCAGAAAGTAAGAATCTCAGAGCAATATATGGGGTTTTTTTTTTTCCTCTTTCCCTTAGCTGTGCTTGCTATTCCTTTACCTTGGGATTATGTGTTCTCCACTGGAGCAAAGCCTGGATCAGAGAGCACAGTTCAGTATTAGCTGTGCTGTAGTCTGGACCAAAAGGGTGGGAGTGTGCTAAAGGGTACTTTCTACAACATCAGGCCCTGCTTTGCCATCCTTTTAGAGGGTCTTGCAGAGTAGCAGCATGGAAAGGATGGCTTTGCAAGATCCTTGCTCAGAGAATAATCCTCTCCCCGCAAAGGCCAGATGTCTCACTTTGGTATACAGGTATCAGCCTTTGATAGCTGGGAACTGTCTCCTTTCACCTGGACACAGAGGCCCCCCAGGTTGTGTAGCGGAAGTGAAGATGTTTTTAACATACCAGGGATATGCATTTTGCCAGACGTGCACAGCTGAGAAGCTGCCGCTTCAGAATTGTTACTCAAGCTGTCTTTTGTGCTATTAGTGCTAAAATACTCACTGTATATTAATTTCTGTTATACAGACATCTTGTGCCAGGTTCTGTTATAGCCCACAGACCACGCTGGGTGCAGGGTTGCAGTGGAAGTTGAGCGTATCTTCAAAGATATTCAGAAGCTGTGCTGAATGCAGGTCCAGCAGAAAAGCACTCATTCCTTTTGCTTTTTACAATAAATTTTTACTGTTTCACACATACAGCTCTCCACATATTGAACAATATCCCATCTGTTTCTTTAGAGGTACCACTTATAATGTTATTTGTGAAACAAAGACTTGTCTGGAATCTCTGCTACAATATTTTAGCTGTTGTAGTCCACTTTTTTTGGCATCACTGATTACCTGTAAATCTTCCTTCCTGTTTTTTCAACTGAAGTTATTCAAGGCCTGACAAAACCTGGCAAAGAGATTCCAGAAATGCTGTAGCTGTTATAAGTTTTTATTTTTACATGACATTATATCTGAGTAGGAATTTTCAGTCAGTCATCATGAAGCACTGTAGCAAATTCTGCTAAGTTTGCACTTCTTGGAAGTGCTACTCCTCTAACACTTTCTCATCTCCTACTGCCTATTACCATTCCACCTCTGTTATCAGGCTGAGAAAATCTATATTCTCTGAAAGCTTGACAGTACTAGGAATAAGCAATGGAGTACCACAGGCAAAATCCCCCAAGGAGCTGGTACAGCTCTCAGCCTCATTCCTGGTGCCCCTCCAGATGAGAGGAGCATTCTCAGTGTATATTGCCTCCTTATTGACCCAAGCCTGCCCAGCTGCCTGGCCTCACATCCTGAGGCAAAAGCCTCAGGCTCTGCTGAGGTCCTTCTGATTGTTCCCAGGGTGGAGAGAGGAGGTTTCTGTGGACTCTTAGCCCAGTGCAGGCACATGTGGAAGGTAAAGCAAGCATCAGCCTTCTGGATGAGCTCAATTAAAGCCAACAAGGAGCAGAAAATCTAGCACCTGAAATGCCCCAGGAGTTTGGGGCTCATGGGTCTGGAATACATGAAAAAATGAAATATTCAGTTGCCACAGTAAGGCTTCCTATGAAGAACATTTCATTGCACAGTGTTTGTCCCTCTCACATTCGTTTACTCCATCATCATTGTTTATTTTCATCTGAAACTTTAGGGTGCATGAAAAGGTCCATTACAATAACAGAGTTCATTGTTTGAATATGTTTTTCATACCTTCTTTCCCTTTCCCTGCCTCTCTCTCTCTCTCTCTCTCTCTCACACACTCACATATCTATTTCAAAAGCATCCACCCAGAGCACAGAACAAGATCACCCACCAGAGGGAGGATCCTGAAGATGCCAGAATTCAAATGACTCACTGGGTAGATGACACCACTCTTGGTGTTTTTCAGAGAAGGCTGGGCTGACTTAAAGAAAAACTAAGTCCTTTCAGGCTTGCAGTGAAAAGTGAAACTACAGTCAATAAACAACTAATATTTGAGGGGCTCCTTGAGGTGAAAATGTGGCAAGGGAGTAGAGAAGACAAGAAGAGGTAGCTCTGCTTCAAAGGAAAAATAAACTGTCTATAATCATTCCAGAAGAGATATAAAATTATTAGTAATTTGACGCAAAATACTCTCTCCTAAGCAATGTTTGGAGATTATGCCAACAAATTCAGTGTCTTTTAAAAAGTCTATTAATTTCATCAACTTATTCAGTGGTTTGTGAAACAGGATGACTCATAGTGGTGGAGCTCAGGACATCTGTGACCTCTTTGGTTTATTGTCCTTGTCTTTGATGAGTTGTTTCAACCCTTTGTATCTCAGCTTTCCTTCCTTCCTCCCTTTCCACACTCAGTTTACCATCTGTATTTTCTCCTGTACCTTGTGCACCACTTGGGAGACAGTAGAATACCTGCCATACAGGGCTTGATTTCATCAGCTGCTTCCAAATGTTATTTTAATTCTAAAAATCAGATTATTAAATGTTTTCATTGGGTTGAGTAATAGACCAGCTAAGTTTTTACTTTAGTGATGTTCCCCATTTTTGGTAAATCCTATGAATCAAACAGTCCATCCCCTAAGCTGCCCCTCTGCATCCTTAATAAGCAATATTAGAAGGGAAGTAATCACTTGTATTGCATTGACTCTGTTCCTGGAGCAGAAGTTCTGTTAGTAAATTCCAGGGAAGAGAACTGAAGCTTAGGGGAACCAAAGAAAGGAGAAAGGCAGGGGTGTGGGTTGTTTCATGAAACACTGCAGAGAGAAGGGTGTTTTAAGCTGCCCATAACCATGCATTAACCTCTGTGATCATGCTTTTATAGCCCACAAGCTCTCTTGCTTTCATGGACAAAGAGTGTTTAAGAGCATGTACATATTTCTCTGCTAATCAAACCCAAAAATATCTTCTGGGCAGAGTTGTAATTTATATTATCAAAACTGCAGGACCTACTAAATCTAGAGCAAATGGAAAGCAACTCAGTTTTTATTTAGAGGTGCAGCGCAGAGCAGAAATAAAATCTAGATTACAAATTGCTGATAGAAATTGCAGCTAATCTTTTACAGCCAGAACCAGAATGGCCTGTCACAAGGATAGAAGGAAAAAAAAATATACTTGGTAATTTGGTAAGAAAGTAAATTATACATTTTAAAAACTCAAGGTATTAAACAATAAGAATGACTGTGCGTGTGATGCAGCAGTAGAACATGGCAAAGGCTTGTGAGATGGGGTCCTAAAAATGTGATTTTATTATTGCCAATGTTTTATTACTTGTGCCCAATAATGTTTTTGATAGGTAGAACGTTTCCCAGATCTCCAAGGAATGGTCCAGGCTTCATAGTTTAAAATAGATGGGGAAAATATTCAGGGAACATTAACTTCAAGTGGGACTTTCTGCTCTGATTGACAGAATTCATTACAGAAGGTGTGTTAGAGTTCTCATGCTCTTGCAATGGCTCAGCTGGACTTCCAGCCTCACTTCTCCAAGTATGATTGAGCTCAGATCCCCTTCTACCCTTTATTGATAATTTTTTTCCTGGTCTTTATGTGGCAACAGAGAAAACAAATTTTGTTTCGTTTCTCTAACCTTGCTAGTTCAAATTCTCTACTAAATCCATTCAAAATACAGCCTGATCTGAGGAAGCCTATATTTCCCCTGCTCTCGCTCTGGCTTTGTCTGTGAAAGGTTGGAGACTCCCCGGAGCCCAGGAGGTGCCTTGCTTCTCACTGCCCCAGATTTATGCACCACGAGAAATTTAGCCACAACCACTCAGGAATCACTGGGATTTTCCACATCCCATATGGGCTGCCCCAATAGAAAATTCAGAAGTGAGATTAAATCAATCCCTAGGGGAGGGAGGCAACTCTCTTGGCCATGGCAAAGTGTGTACTGGAAAATGTGGTGTTTGGGGGGGTCTCCCAAGGAAGGAATTTACCTACTTGCCTAATAAGGCACATCCTGCAGTTTTTCTGGAGGTTTGGCTAGGAATCTGAAGTTGTTTTTTATTTAAAAACGGTAACAGAAAGACATCTCCCTAGGCACTTCCAGATGCAAGGATTCCTGATCTTTGGGAGAATTTCAAAGATGCTTGAAGCTGGTAAATCTTCTCAGATGCTTGTGACCCACTTGCAACTCAATCCCTCCTACATGAGACGTATATTGTTAGGTATTTATCCAGTAGCTGCTCATACCAGACTGCTCTAAGGTGATGCTCATAAAAGAAAGCTCACACAAGCTTATGTTAATTTGGAGGTCAGCCTAGAAAAGTGTAAAGGTCCTTATTGGTCTTAAAAATCTATGAATTGATAGCAAGTGCTAGCAAAATGTCACTGGTCACAGATAAAAGGCTAACTACCAGAGCATCTAGCAGAGCTACTCACACTTTTTTGTTATGAGGTTAAAATAAATCCTACATTTGGTTGTCAAGATGTTGTTCAGTCGCTTTTGTTCCTCTTGGACAGTTTCATGCAGATGCTGCTCCTGAAAAATTGCAGCTACTCCAGAACACCATACAGAGCTTCCTGAGTCCATCCCAAACATTTCCCAAAGTACTCTGCAACCAGCAGTAGAGCAGCTCTCTGAGTGCCTTATGATTTATGAATAACTCTGGTTTCCATTAAGCTGCAGAAAGGGGATAGTGTGTTTCACCCTGTGCTGAGAACCCCATTTGTTTCCGTTCCTGTCAGCAGTTTGCATAAGTGAATGATTTTATTTCATGTGAGAGAGAAGGCAAACACACAAGTTATCCCAGCAGTGGAAGATTTGTCAAATAAAGCTTTTAATAATGGTGTTATGTGACAGCTTTATAGTGCCTCAACTTTCGAGCAGTTTGAAGGTGGTAGGTTTTCAATAAAAATTAAGTCCTTATCTAGAAGAAATTCAGTCCCTGTTGTTTTAAAAGAACTAGTCTCAGCTGCATTGGAGCACCTTAATCTACTATTGAAAGTAAATCTCAATCCTTTTCTGTATTAATATATCTTGCAATCCATCATCAGGAGGTGTTCTGTGTATTTTTTTGCCCTAGTATATCAAGGTGGCCTGATAAACCACCTTCCTAACCAAACTTGTTGGGTGATCATTATGTTTCTCACAAGAATAAATTATCCAGTGGAGTTCTCTGAGGCTTACTTAAATAGTCCAGCAGTGTTTCCAGTCACTCTTACTTATTTCTTTAATTTGTTTAAGGGGTCCAGTAAGTTATTCAGGTGAGAAGAAAAGGAACAAGGAAGTTGCTGGTTTTCACAAGGTCAGAGTTAATCCTATCTGTGTTCATAAATCATTGTACATTGTAGGATAACCATGTAGCAACTGAGAACATGTTAATAGAGAACCAGCTCTGCGCTGAAAGTTTCCTTGCTTGAAGGAGAGATTTCCAAAAGAATCTAAAACTGTCTTAAAGGGTTATATTGTTTAAAAATGTGCTACTTTAGTTACAGAAGTTTGTTGATCTTCACCATCCTGAGGAGAAAATGGATTTTCTTACAAGCTTTTTACCAAAACAATTGCTGAGCAAGAGAGGGCTCTATAACCTGGCTAAGTGTTTGATTTGAACAACTGGAATAATAAATGATAGTATGAGTAGAAACAGCATATCTTAAATTATTTGCCTAAGTTCACATATGCAGATGTTGTTAGAGCTAAGATTTGATGTGAAGGGATCCTGACTCCAAACTGTCCCACTAGCGAGCCCAGCACTGGTTGTGCAGACACAAGCTGGCTCCACAAAGCACAGAGTCCTCTCATGCTGAGGAATGCAATGTATATATTGCTATACCGGTTGATATGTACAGGTGCTCAGCTGGTGTACACATGGTAAAATTCATTCTCATCCCATGTCTGTACATCAGACTGAACATCCTGCATCCCACAGACTTCAGCTACATTTTGAGAATCATCAGGGTGAAGTCTTTGTGCTCAGCGTTCTCATTAGCAGTGTTATTCTAACCAAACACACATATGGCATGTTTTTAAATACAATGGCACAGGTTTTGTACCAGAGTTCTTACAATCTGGTTCAATAAACAAAGTTATCAGGAGGCAGGAGCTGAAGGGAGGAAGGACAAAAGACTAGCAACAGGTTTGTCAGCTGAACTGACAGATGCACTGAAGCTCTTTTCACAAGATGGTGTCTCCCCTAAAAGGGCTTAGGGATGTTTTTATTCTCTGCTTTTCACTAGAACTTGCTGAAAAGCTCTTGATAGAGAATGTGATGTTCAAAAACCTTGAAATCTTACAACCTGTTCTAGAAAACATTATTGGTTGGGTGTGCTGAGTCCTGCCCCACTGCTTCTCTGGGATGTGCCAGCAGGGCATGGGGAGCACACCTGGTTAAAAACTATCCCTGTGTAATTCCAGGGGAACCCCCTCCCTGTCACCTGATGGCTTTGATTAGGGAGGATCAGACAGTGTCATTCTGTGCTCCACAGCCTCTTCCTGTTGAGAAGACAGAGAAAAGAGAGGGACAGGCACTGGCTTTTACTTACTGGCAGCTTGAGCAATGCCACCAGATGAATTAGAGGAGTCTTTCCATTGACTTTGTGAAAGTTGGATAACGTCTTGGGCTTGTGCTGTATGTACTGTTTTTATTTTATACACAGTCAGCTCAGAGTCTCCCTCATATCTCTTTCTCCCACAGTGTTCAACTCCTCTCTCTCTCTCATCACAGAAAAGTCTGACAGGAACTTTCCTCTCTTATCTGTCTCTCTCTCTGTGCTGTCCTCCCCCTCCTTCTCATTCTTGACCTCCCTCTGTCTCTCTCATTCTCTCCCCTGCTGCTCTCAGATGGCTGGCTTTGCTCAAGGTCTACAGGCTGGCATAGAGCATGCCTGGAACAATATGTTCCTATTAAATTTACCCTGTCTCATTGCTTCCTGAAATTAAATTGAGTTTTACTGTCAAGTTTGTTTGTTGAAATCGCATAATAAAAACATCCCTGAATGCAATTGCATTTAATCAGAAGGCTTTCCAGAATTTATAGTGATAGAACACTATTTTAAAAAGGCTTGTTCTAGTGTTCTACAGAAACGAATAAGCAAGTTTCTTATTCACAACTGAAATTAATCTTTAAATGTCCCTCTGGAGTCTGAGTTCCCTCCACAGATTTACTTCTGTGGCTTTCACACCACTTTGGACACTCCAAGATCACCAAGATGGAGAGAAAAAAAATTCCTGCATTTTTAGTCTCGGTCCTGAGCTCTGTTTTGTTACTTATTAAAATTCAGATAGATATTAATTCCTTGTATATGTTTTATCGATATAAGAATGTCCTGCATTTATTCCAATGGCTGCACTACACTTAGACTGAAGCATGAAGAGTGTTAGGTTTGAAGCTGCTCCAAGGTGCTGTTCACAGTGATGCTGCTCAGGGTTGGACCTTTGGCTTTGATAAACACAAATCACACATTCTGGGATGTTGAGCAATTACTGCTGTGTCAGTGTCAGCAAGGAGTTTTCAGCCCTCCTGAACTGCTAATAGTTTGCACGTTTCAGGATCAAATTTGTGACAGCTGGACAAGAAGGCTTTCACTGTTTTGGGAGATGAGTGAATAGAAGAGTATGCATTGCACAGCTTAAAATTGCTGTGGTGTTAAAAAGCCACGGGAATATTTTATTGTTTCTGAAGCATTCCTCTTTGATTTGACTAGGATGTGAAACAAAACCACAGCAGTATCACCATGGCAATATATAATGGGATATATTTCAGAGAGAAAATAAGACATGTAGAAATTACAGACTGATCACCCTGGAAGGTCCTGCAGCTTTGGGCCACTCGTTGGCAATTCCAACATCTCAAAAAGTAGAACACTGCTGCAAGAATATGCAAAACTCCAGAGCCATGCTGTGCCTCTCTCTTATGTACCCTGCACTTTTTTTATATGCTGAAGACATCTTGACATCAATGGGGCTGTTTTCAGAGCAGAGCATGTTTGAAGTCTGTAATAGAAATCCATCGTAGAGAGAAGAGGAAGATGTGAACACTGGCAATAGCTTGACAGATCTTTTTCCAGTAGTGCTTGGGAGGATCCAGTGCTCATCTTTTTTATTACAAATGGTGATGTTCATCAAAGTAGATTAAAGTGTCTGTAGCCAGCTATGATTTTTCAGTAGTTTGCCTGGAATTTGTATCCATTCCCTTATTAGACAGAGTGGGCATATTAATGCCAAGTACTTTGCACCAAGTTTTGTGCACACACACTCATGAAATAGAGACAGATTTCGCCTGGCAATGCCACAGAGCAAAACCTTAGCTGGCAAAGGGTCAAGGATGAGAATGTACCAGGTGATCCTGAGCCCATGGGTACAGCTTTGGTAGTTACATACAGGGTATTTTACTTGCAAGTAGTCAAGGAGAAGGGAAGTTGAGACTGGCTGCTATTTGCAGGCTACCTCATTAATCTGACAGAGCAGCTCTAGCGGGTTACCCTGGCAGAGGTGAGTGTTGAGGGAGTGATGTGAAGAGGCACAAGGCTGAAGTGGCTGTTGACATTTTGTCCAGGAAGCAAAGTGAGGGATCATGGGAAGAGCAGAGAGGAAACTCAGAGCAGAGAAAGCAAGGAAGTGGCAGTAGAGAAAAGGCAAGCACTGACGTCTAGAAACATTTATCAAGTATCTCCTGTCCATTTCAACTGCTGACTTTTCCTCATTACACTGGAAAGGCTTGGCAGCAATTGGCTGCTGCTTCAGAAATATCTGGATATTCTCTTCTCAGCTACTAGAACAAATTTCCTTAATAAAAGTCCCAAAGTAACTCCCAGTGGCCAGGCAACTGTCTCCATTTGAGAGTTTGTATAGCTTGTCCCTACTTTAGGGAAGATGGTTGTTAACCTAGAGCCACCTACCCGCACAAATCTCAGCTCTCGACAGGAATGAAGGCAGCAGTGTAGGCCCAGTCACTGCCACATAGTTTGGGAATAAGCTGAACAAACCTTTGCTAGGAGAAATCAAAGGATGTAATCATAAGCTGCTGTTGCAGGGGACAGGCTAATGATGTGCCAGTGATTTTTATTGCTTTTCCTTATAAGACCTTGAGGGACCTCGTGGTCTTTCCTTGGGCCTGAAATAGTTCCACAGTTCAGTGCTACCCAGTAGATACAGAATGGCAAAAGATTACTTCTCCATCACCTTAAAGATAAATCTTGAGACCGTGGCAACCTTTGGGAGAAAATATAATTGTCTTCCTAATTAAAATTGATTTTTTTTTCAGTGAATGTGCCCTTCTGTTGCTATCCCAGCTGTATAACTGACTGTATCTCCCTTATTACAACAGATATTTATGGTCACCCATGGACAGCACACTCAGCACAGTATGCAGTGTGTATGATACCAGCTCTGGCAGCAGATCACAGACCAGTTAATCCCTGTGGAACATACATATCTCCCTAACTAGTGCTAACAATAGCTGTCTGATGTGGTTTGCCTTGTTTATTGGACTGTACCTGTTGGTGTTTCAGGTGACATAGAAGTATTGACATGGGGACTAAGTTCCTCAATCCTATTGTCCAAAGGAATTAGGTACCTCCCTCCTTCAAATGCCTTCAAAACCCCTGGGATTAACATCTTGACTATGAATACCAATCTTGAACATAAATCTTTGCAGAACTGTGATGTTAGTGTTCTTCATGGCTTTTGTTGCTTTTTCAGCTCTCTCAGGGTATAACTTTTATCTTCCCAACAGTCTGCCTTATGCCGAGGTTCTCGAAAGGGTTGTAGAGGTGCAAGTGATGCTGAGGTTTCACCTTCAGCATCTTCTGTGCTGTAACAGGGGTAACCTGTATCTATATTGTACATCCTGCTGGACTTTACAGGATTGTAGGAGAAGCTCTTGTGTATGTTCTTGGGGCTGGCACTTTTATAGGAGAAAACAGGGGAAATGCTTCCCTCTGTGAACTAAAGCAAGGTGCTTTGGATACAGTGAAGTATAATAAACATGATTGTTGCAGTGATTCAACCCACTGGCAGGTCTGAGGGCATCCAGTGGGTTGATTTCCCCGCCCACGACAGTGGCTCTGAGGGCAGCACCGAGATTTGAGGGCTCGTCCCCCTGGGTGTTACCCTTGGAAGCATCTCCTCCCACCATTCTAGTAAGTTCCTTGTTCCTCAGTTCTCGATTGGTTAGGTTGTTTTGCATATTCATGTACTTCATTGCTTAGTTAATTATGTTCTAGAAAGTTCATCTCAGTTGTAAACCCCATTGGCCTGTTTGTATGAGTTCCTCCCCCTGTTATCCCCCATTGGTTTCTTGTCATCCCTCATCAATTCCCCATTGGTTTATCCCTTGGATCCACCCCTGAATTTTCCCCTTACAAAAACTACTGGCAAATCCTTCTCCTGGCCTCTTTTGGTTGCTCGTCTCTTGGGACAATAAACCCGACACTGTTGCACCAAGAGGTCATTCTCTCCTCCTTTGCCTCCACCTGTTGCGTAGCAACATCCTGACTGCAGCCTGCTCTTCTGAGAGCTGAGGGCAGAGGGCTCTTTAGAGAGCCAACTCCAGCTTGCTTCGCACCAAGTGGTCTCCCCGACCAGGACACTGCAGCGAGTCGCCTGCCAGGCCTCCGGGCGGCCGAGTGGTCAGTGCGACACATGATAGTTCAAAAGGCATTTCAGAGTGATGCTTCAAAATGCACTGCAAGTTTAAAGATGGTGGAAAATGCAATATGAGGGGGGAAAAAAGCTAGAAGGAAATGCCAGCAAAAGTTCCATTGAATAGAACTAAAAAGTCAGGCAACCTGAAGAGGAGTTTTGCTGTCGCTGGACTTTTTTCCCCTACTCTTCATGTGTAGCACATCCTCTGACAGGCTGCAAATGTAACAACCTTCAGACATGAGTCATCAGCAAGGACAGATCCTCTCATCCTCAACACTAAAAATAAAGATCTCGCTCACTGAGCCTAAGGAGCAATTCTCTCTCTAGTAACTCAGCACCAGCCAGCAGAGCAATACAGAGGGAACACGCTGAACTAGTGATTTATTCAAGCTGGAGGCCTTCATCTTGACATGACTAACCCGAGTGCAGTAAATGGGTTCAAATAAATGCTGGCATTACAGAAGGCACCATGTTTTATGACATACGGAATATGGGTCCAGGGGCTCTGGGGGCTGGTACCTTGGGCTACTAGTCCTGAAAATGAAGAGCTCTATTACCAGCATTCATACTGCTGAAAACTGAGCACAAGAGAGGATGCTGAGGATTGCATGCTAGTAGAAAAAGATGCCTTTCCCTTATCCTTCATGGTCCAAGTGTTCCTTTTTTTAGCATGACAGTAATTATTTAACTACTCTTCAAGGAAGTAGATTTGAAATCTTTTCAACTTGTGGTGAAAGCTGTATCAATACTCTCTGATGTAGGGCAGTGGAGGTGAGGGAGAAATAACTCAGTAGCTTGCCTTAAACCTAACTGAACGTATTAGTCATGAAATATTTAAACCATCAATATCACACATTGATGTGCAAAATGTTTAATTATGTATCATTTCAGTTATTATTCATGTTAGATCTTAGACCTTAAGATGTACATACATTTAAAAAATAGCTCAGGAGATGTATCAGGAGTGTAGAGCAGCATGAGAAATCTGAAGGCTGCCTGTATGCTTTCGCCTTGGAAGCATGTGTCAGAATTCCCTTTTTTTTTCCCCCCTAAATTACCAAATTGTTTTTTAGGGCTCAGTGTGGGCAATGTTTCTGCCCTTAGTAAATATCTCTGGTAGAACAAGACGATTTCAGAGGAAATGCTTCAAGTTTAAGCTTAATGCCTCTCCTATTCCATGTAGGTCCGTATGCTGTTTCCATCACTGTACCCCAAGTGTGTGTAACTAAGTGTCTTCCAGTGCTGCATTAAGCAGCACGACTATTATCTGTCATAAAGGGTTTGTTCTCTCTTCCCAACAGCAAAATTGCATGTACAGTGTCATGCTTCACATGTACAGCTCAGCCAAGTGTTTGCTAGGGGAGGCAGGAGCAGAGTGGCTTGTTTAGCACTGGTGCTTGAGAGTGGTCAGGGCTCTGATGGCCCTTTGCTCCACGCTGTTACAATCCAGTTTAGACCC
>VZTD01004397.1:0-30349 GCA_013397725.1 Rhagologus leucostigma
CGAGGCGGTTCCACGGGCGGCCGGTGGCGGTGGGAGCCTCACCCGGCGCGACCCCGCCGCCCCCGGCAGCACACGCGGGTCCCAGCCCTGCCCGTCCCCGCGCCGCCGGTGCCGCAGGGACACACACCCAGCGCGCAGCCCGCTCCTCCTCCTGCTCCCCTGCACGGCGAGCGCCAACCGTCCATCACCGCCCTGAACTCACGCGGTTCGTCGTCACTTAAAGGCTTTTCCATCCCAGCCCTTTTGGGGAAATACCTATTCTGGAATAAACCTGTCTTTCCTAGGTATTGTGTGTGTTGCTTAGGAGACACCTGAAACCAAGGGCAAAGCTGAGAACGATGTCCCACCATTAATCCAGATGCAGCTCCAGGTAGGCAGGCACCTCCCTCCAGACATACTCATATACACGGGAACGCAAAAGCATCGCTGTCCCTGACAGTCCCTGGGACATCCGACACCAAAACAGAAAACCCAGCGACATTCCAGCCACCAAACGTGCGAGAGATTCACAGCAAAACACTCAAACTTGTATTCACACCCTAAGTTAATACCATCTCACTATTTAACCAGAAAAACCTCTTTGAAGGCGGAGAGGCATAACAAGGTACAGCTCTTGTTTATTGTTTGTCAAGAGCTTCAACTGACAGCCTGGAAAACACGTTCCCATGGAATGTGGGAGCTCATTCTCTGACCCTGACACCAGACTGCTCCGCTGCCACTGCTTAGGACAGGCCCTTGCTACAGGAATTTGTATTTGAATGGATCAAATCAGTAAAAAACTGGAGCGAAACTCTTGGGCAATCAAAATCATTTAGTCAGACATGTAAGCGTGCAACTGGCATCCTTACAAGCCTAAGTCCACACACTGAATTCAACCAATAGCAACAAACCCAAGGTTTAGGTTAACCTGAGCTAAACATCGGTCATTCTGCGAATACCTAATGGGAAATTAATTGAGGCCAAAGGGATAGATGTCAAAGCAATCAAGCTGCAACTCCAGGAAGCGGAACAAACATTTCATGATACACTTGTGTTGGTCAAAAATCTGTGTTGGACAACAGCATGACTTGGCAGATTTTTACTTAGTCCCGTACAAATGTCTGAACACAAAAATTTGGGGGCTCTGCCCTATGTTTAACCCAGAAAAGATCCTTTTACTATTGTCCATCTTTTTTTTTTTTTACAATTTATGGTGTTTCTACTCATGGCAACTGAAGTACTAGAACTGTAGCTAGGAAACATAAACTTTGAATTAAATTTAGGCCAGGGTATTGTGGATTTACAAAAAACAAGCTATGATTGAATTACTGCTGGAGAAATGATCTCCTGTCTTTCCAAAGCAGAGAATGATTTACATACCGATTGATTCAAATAGTATTTCTGGATCCTTGGGCACAAATAGACACATTATAAACATCCCCAAGGAAACAACATACATTAAACTTTCTATCTTAGATAGATAAAATCAAGGTAGCAATGGAAATACTGAGCCCAACCAAAACAACATCTGGTTGTTGAAATTTTTAAACAGAAGATGCACCATGAAATCAAAACCTCCCCAGTGTTCAGGTTTTTATGAAAAGTTGAATGCCCATAGAGCTGAGGTATTTCTGTAGAAGAGCAACATCTGTTTTTTCCTTTACTGATATTCTATTGTTTCTCCGAAGCTGAGAGCAATGACTCCACTCAGTGCTCTCGCCAACTCACTGCTGCTTGCTTAAAACACCCAAACCAGCCATAGCTCCACCTCCTCCTCCTGCCCCTGCACGAGAAGCCAGCTCAAAGCGGCCCAAGGGTGCAAATTGCACCTGGAAGGTAACTGGGGTACAGTGCCTGCTCCCCCGGCTCTCTGGTCGGGTGCACCACCAGCCCACCACGAGAACCACTCCTACAGACACCAAAACGTGTGGTTGAGGCGGCTGAGGTCCGTGAGACTGAAAATACTGCTGTGGTGTAGAGACTTCTCCCACTTTACACCACGGTACAGCACCACCTCATCCAAGACAATGAAAAGTACTCAAGAAATTATTCAAAGTTACAATGATGACTCCTGGGAAAACTACTGCTTGTAAAAGATAATTAAACTTTTATCACCACGTGATCAAAACTAATCAAACAAGGGATCTCGAAGTTCAGGCACGCCGACAAGGCTACATCATCTTACAGTGTGATGCACAGATGCATGGTAGGTTCCATTTCAGTTGATTGTACACAGTCAGGGCCCTCTGTACTCCTGAAAATTCAATGTATTCTTTTTAATTTATAGGAACATATGGAAATATGATTGTGATACAAGTGGAAAATAAGTGTTAACCACCCACAGCTAAGGTTCTGTCACATTTTATGCTACCGATGACAACACATTCAGTCAAATAACAGTAGTGACATTTTAATCTATTTCTTCATTAAAAACTAGCATCATTTGCACCAAGACAGACGAGTATATTTGGTAGAACGTCTGTGTTCTATAATCCTCATCTCATGGAGACAAAAAGGTGGGAAGATGAGAAAGTGGGTAGCAGGAGTCCTGCTATAAGAAAGACTGGAACAAATTAATCTCTTACCAGGCCTGGGATTTCTCCCAGAGATGGTGACCCCGGGGTAACATTCCAGGATACTCCTCCTGACACCAGACTATTTTTTTTTATTTTATTTGGGCCACAAGATGTCCCTCTCACGTTGTAATTTTCTTAATATAGTGTATTTATCTGGTACAACAGTTCATGGTTTCTTCCTTTCGACATTACTTCCTCCCACACAGACCTATATCCAAAAGCTTTTTATTTTCTCCTCAATATTGTAAATGTCAGGTTTTTAATGTTGCTATTATGAAGAACTTCTCCACTGAGAGATTCAGTAGTTGTGTTAATCCTTTCTAAAATTTGTCTGAGAAGTGGCTGTTGTCTCTTTTGCTTTGTATCGTGATTATTTCTCTTTTTTAGCCTGTCTGGCTCGCTTTACGTGTTTTCTACTCAACACCACTTTCCATCCACCTATGCCTGTCAAGAACATGCAGTATTTCTCATGCAGGTGTCCGCTAATACCTGGAGTGAGTCCCCATGTGTCTTCTGCTACCTTTCAGTGGCTGGAAGCCTGAAGCTTAACAGCCATAACTGTGATTGCCAAAGTGCTACCAGGACCAGATGCCTCTCCCAGGGATTGTCTAGATCGTTTTACCTAGAGCTTGCTTTCTGTCCCCAGTAGGGACATGACCTTAATTCACTGGGCTGGCTTTCATCCACACTCCCCACCACCAGCATGGCAATCTGGAGTTGCTAAAAGCTTTATTATTGCACACAGATGGTGTGCAAATTCTCAAAAGTAATTTGTGGAAGCACCATGATGGTGAAACTTCAACCTCCCCGCAATAACAAAAGTGCAGAGGACAAAACCCCAGCCAGTGTGTGGCAAAGAAAACCGGAGCAAGTAATTAATAAATGCTGTCATGATGACTAGAACACAACGAGCACACCTTGAAGCACAGTTTCAAATGCTGTTTTTAAGTCATATTCAAGAAGAGAGCTAGACACAGCTCTCCTGCATGGTAGAGCACAACAAGAGACATTTCCTTTTCAAGCCTTCAGTAGCCACAACTCAACAGTAAACAAAAAACTGTCCTTGCAGCAGTTAATTTGCGAAGGAAAGCAAAAACCAGAGACTCCCTGAGCCTGCCCAGGAAAGCAACCACCAGAAGAAATCCTGGGGTGCTGTATCCAACATCCTGTGCACAAGGGAAAAAAAAAAGCCCTGAAACAGGCCAGAAGGTTTTGAAGCAGCTGTCAACACAGATCCTTATTAATTTGGGACTGTGCTGCTGCACAGGGTCATGAAAGGCCTGGCAGAAATCAAATACAGCTACAGGAATAGAGGTCAACATGAAGAGAGAAAGGGGACTGCATTATGAGCACTCACACAGGTTTCCTGCACCTCCTGCTCACATTCCAGGGTACAGGTTTTACATGGACTCCTTGTGCTCCTGCACTACACCACAGCAGTTATTCTCACATAAATCCCCTTCAAGGCATGGTAATGCAAATAACTGCAGGCTTGCCAGAGAAGAATTGGCATCACTGACATGCAAAACATGGCAAAGTATTATGAAGACGGTAAAGCAAGGTAATATAATGGACCCTCGTCTTCATATAATTAACAATTTTTCTCCCAGGAACATTTACTCCTATGCATCGCTGCATACTGACTGTAACTGAGCTGCTATTTTAAGAGCAGTAAGAATTGGTCACATTAGAACTCCAAAATTATCAAATTTCATGCCTAAGAAAGGCATGAAAACAAAAATTTAATGCAGCCCAGCAATATTATACTCTTGGCACAGACTATACACAAAGGGTCTGCAAATGATATATTGCTGGGTCTTGAATTCATGTTCTCCTCAGCCTCCCAAATAATCCTTGCATTTTTTGCCTGTTCTCCTCTTTAGTACCTCCACACAGCCACTGAGAGACACCCCTATTTAAAACCTTACACTTCTTCCACTGCCTGCAGACTGAAGAACTCCCAATTCCCCTGTGAACCAAGCACACCCTTCTGTTCTCAAACACCAACCTCTGTCCCTCTGTCCCTTCTACAGAAACAGTCCCGGCCTGTTTCCATATTTAAGTCACAACAAAACAAACAGCCATGGCACTGGGCTAATATGGCACTTCCAGATTAGGGAAACTTCATTTTCATTTGCTTGAGCTGGCTATGGCAGCATGCTGGTGATATACTACAGACCATATGGGACTACAGCAGGGCCTGAAAACAGTCAGTCAGGACCCATTCTCTTTAATTTCTTAATTAGTTTCCGTGCTGAATGACCACTGCAGGTATAGCCAGTGCTTTTGCTGCAGAACACAGTGCTGGACCAGCCTACACTCCCTCGTACTTGGACTCCAGAGATGCTTGCAACACATGAGATGCAGGTTACTTTCTTTGTCTCAGCCAAATGAAAACGAGTGGAAAGGTTTCACAGGTTTAAAAATGCAATGTTACACTATCCCTTTCCAGCTGACAAAGATAGTAGCAGAACATGTCACCAACTGTGCCACAAAGACATCATCTTTTGCATTCTGATACCAAAACACTGAAACAGAGAAACAAGTGAGGCTGACAACTACTCACCAGGCAATTAAAATAACACAACAGGATAGCTGTGATCACTCCTTGCCAGAGCACTCAACCTCCACATTACTTATACGATTTATTCACCATAAAATCCAAGTTACAGCTCTACAATGCATAAACCAGTATTAAGGAATTCGGATCAAGGTTTTTCTATATTCACTAAGTATATGAAAATACTTATGGCAGAACATTTTTAGCTGATCTAACATGATTCATTCACGTCACGTAGCATCCTTCCTGCATGATTCCAGCAGAAACTGAGTTTAATTTCAGAAGCCCTCCTGCCCTCAGAATAAGGTCTTTAATTGCTCCTTGTGAACCTGTGCCATCAGAATATAGATACACAAAGACCGATTCACTTGTTTTGCTTTTTAACTGGTGAATAATTAATTTGTTGTATTTGTACTAAAGCTGCATCATTAATAATTTCTAATACAGTCCTTCTAGACTTGCATGTTTGATGAAAGCAATAAAATCCAATGTAGCTATACAGATAATGGTCAAATCCAAATTAACACATCAGTTTTCTGGATAAGAAAGTGACATTTCATTTTGTGACCCATTTGTTACTCGAATTTTGAGAACCACTGAATGATGTCTGTATATACAATTCTTATATCCTTTTCCTGCCTTACTGAGGTCAGCATTCAAGACGAGAAGTCACAAAACTGCTGTCTAGTGCAAAAACATCCACATTGTTCTGTTTTCTTGCTATCAAAAAAGGCTGCAATTTCTACTAGTGTTGGATTTTTATCATAAACACTGAGACAATACAACAAAATTCAGCCTCCATTCAGAAAAGCCAAACGAGCAAAGAAAATTAATCTGTCCATTATGAAAGCAATTAATAGGATACTTATTTTTTACAAACTAACTCAGAACTCGTCTGAGCGAAACAGGACTATAAAAGGAAAGAAGTGTAATGCCACCAGCAGCTCTCTGTGAGGGTTTTTGTTGGAGGATTGAATCACAGTCACTCGTTGACACATTCAGGTACACTCACGGACCCTCAGGCAGGAGGGCACACACTCGAAGCCGCTGCGTTTCCATTCTTTAAGAAATGGGGGCAAAAGAGCCGAAAAAAGCCACGGTACCTTTGTGATGAGGATCCTGTACTTCTCCACGAGGTGGTCGTTGTTGTGACACCCAGCCAGCAGCTGCCACACCTCCCCCCGCAGCGCCTCGGGGACTCCGCTCCGCACCAGCGCCGACAGCGTCTTGGGCCGCACGCTCAGGTTCAGGTGCCTGCAGAGGGGAGGGCTCAGTTACTGCACCCAACAGCAACAAACAGCCACAAACACCCGCGTGGAACATCACGCCTGGCACACGGCAGAACTGCAAGGCAGTCCAGATGTCCAAGGGAAATTAAAGTTATGAAGAACAAATAAAATTTGGAGAACTACTTCCCAAACTATTTTCTTGATTCCCGTTAAATTTTTATGTATATATATTTAAAACATTCAATAAACCAAAACACTCCATCAAATACTAGAGGACAGAGGTCACAGCGTGGAAATTCCAAGTTCAAACTAGCCCAAAATGAGTGGTTTGCAGAAGCCTAAGCTGCTCAGCTGCCCACAGCCCAGCAGGCAGGTGACCTTCGCGGGGAGGGAGGGACAGACGAGCCAGACAGAGCTCTGAAAATCACCCCTCATGGTTATCTAACTACATCCCTGCATTAGAGCAGCCTCCACTGCACCAGCCAGCCCCAACTGAACAGCTCTTTCCAGCGAGACCACTGACAGCTCATAAATTACAGCACTGCAAGCTGTAAAAACTAAACCTACATATAATTTATGCACTTACAGCAAGTTAACCTGAACAGCTCATTTGTGGCTGATACATAAAAATCCCCAAAAGACTCAGGCCTTAAATCATAGAAATTACCATTTTTCTGCAGTTACTAAAAAACAAACTTCTGGATGAAATGATCAAGAGAACTGACAGACAAAGCCAGACAAAAAAATGAACTTGTGTCACATCAGTCACATTAAGTTCTTAATAAACTGGCATTTATTAATGTTTGTAACACTCTAACAGGTATGTGGATGGTAATTTTACACAGACTGGGACTCCCTATTGCCTTTCTCCAGTCTACAGTGTCCTGACACAATAGTCTAGACACTAACAATGCAGACATTTAAATCAGTATTTACTGCACAGAACCCAGAACCATCAGGTCCTCCTTCACTGTGCTTTCTCTAAAGGAAGTGAACTAAAACAAAATTTATGTAGTAGCTACATTTATATCAATATATAGTCATACCTATAGACATACATTTATAGAGCATTTATTATGCTTTTATAATATGTAAGTATATTTATATAAAATACTTCCTATATACAAAATACTCCGTGTTTTTGTAAAGGCCTATAAAACTGCTTTGCCTTGATCTCAGATCAGAGGAAGTACAACAGCAGTTCCAATGAATAGTCATTGGAAGGCTGTAGACTAAAAGCTACACGCTACTTGGGTTGTTCCAAACTATTTCTGAAATGAGAAAATTGTGTGACTCAGCAGTTATGAAACATCAGCCAAATATTCTTTGGTATCATGAAATACCAAATATTTAATTACTACACAAATCTAATTATACAATTCTAAAAAACTAGCATGAAACTACCTGAAGTCTGATTTTTATGATTTTCAATCCTCTTATGTTAAAAGCCGGAGGATCATTGCTTCCAAATACGCATTTTTAGTTAAGAAGGAAAGCCCTTTAACACATATTAAAGTTGTTGCCAGCATTAGCACAGAAGCATTTCATATCCTCTTAGAGCTGCCAAAACATTTCCAGTGGGAGTCAGGTGGCTTAATTATCTCCGAGCCCTTGGAAGAATTACAAAAAAATTCAAGTTGAAAGAAACTTTCTCACAGCAGCAGATGTACAGAGCGCATCTGGGAAAGATGTTTCTCCAAATCTAGGAGAGGGAAAAGGGATCATGTATCATTTTACCACAGCCTTCCCCTCTTACAAATGTTTCCATTCAGTGCAAAACCAAATTGGAAGGAAAACTACTTATTCAAATAAGCAGTAATTGCAGAAAATACTAAATAATTACGATCTTTATTTAAAGAGATTCCTGGCTAAGTGGTCACATCAATGCTTTTTCTCAGCTAAGCTGCATGACTGCGTCCAGTCTCTGCTGTCCTACTCCTCAGACCCAGCACCCCATTCAACCTTTGACTTGCTGTACAGCCCTTGCCCTGCTTCCACTGACTTTAGGAAGCAAAAGGCCACAACTAAAGCCAGAGTCAAAATGAAACCTATTTGAGCTCCATCTCATGCTGCCCATCGGACCACTTTGTGGGGAAAAAATAAAACCTAACAAAACCCCTGAATTTTGCAACAATCAGCATCACTTTAGAACTGCTCGGGCTACTTTAAGAGGAATGAAAGATCCCTCATCAAAGGAGGATGGTGTTGCATTAGCAATTGGACTGCCAAGAAACACTCTTCTTGTACACTGACATTTTCCAGGGAAAAGCCAGCAGAGCTCATGTACTTCCTTCCTGGCAGGCTCTGGAGCCTTCCTTTAGATAAGGGAGGAAAAACATCTTCTCTATCCAAGTCCAAATCTCCCATATTCTTAAGCTACAGTCACTAAGATACGACAGCTGCAGGAAAAATTGGCTGTGAACCCAGTCAGAATTACAAAGAGGAATGGAAGTGATCTGTACAAAATAAAGACAAAGCAAGAGCTGCATTTTCTTTATACTACTTAGTTTAGGTTTTCCTTTAACAAAATCCCCAAGGAACCCGAAGATAGGCAGAACATTCATTTTAAGACAGAACCAACTAAAGACACAGCATAAGTGAATTTCTATACATTAAGCATGCACTCAAAAATTAAAATATTTAGAACACCCTCTAAAGAAATCAGAAAATATCAAGCCAGAGAATAAGGGATGTTGTGGGGATGGATAGAGGACTAAATTCATACTAATCTTATCTCCAATGGCCTCTGGAAATAAAAACTCCAAGCAGAAGGAGCAAACAGAATGAGAATATTCAGAATTTTAATTTTCAGAACGTGATTTTGCCACTTACCACTTGGACAGCAGCTCTCCCCATGTCTCAAGAATTTTTTCTGCACACTCTTTGGAAACATCTCCAGAACCACTTAAGAGCGGTTCATCATTGTCTGTCAAGAGAAGAGAAGGGACACTTCAGCCAAGGCCACATGGAAGGCCGGCAGGAAAAGTGGAAAAGCAGAAAGCCAAGTTATCTCCATTTCAGCTTGGAGCTGTAAGGCCAGATGTTTCTACACTCAGAAGTGGTCATGGTTTGGTTTAAAAGAATTTCTTAAAAGCAGAAAAAAGTTCTTGAAAATGCTTTAAGTTTCAAGCTGGGCAGGTTCTGGTACAATTTCATCTCTCACAGATGTCTGACTCCTCTTCACTAAAACACTGCCTGCTGACACTTCCAAATACCAGCTTCTCCTTTCTGCTCTCAAATCTGTTCTCAGATGCTCAGGAAGGGGCAGAAGCTACATGATAATCCCCAGTTTTTAGGAGCCCTTTTTCATATTGTCCCAAATACACCACACGGGAGGCCTGGGCTGAGAAAAGCAGGGACACTGAAGTGCCAGATGAGGGAGAGGCTGACCAGAAATGCTGGGACAGCGGGTATTGAACCTTGCAGTATTCCAGCAAGAAAGAACCCATTAGTCAGGCAGATTCTGACTGGAAAGGATCCTTCATCTTTTGTTATTTACCAACCGCCCTTTCTCAAAGTCCACAAAGCACAGGAGCTTCTTACCTTCCTCTTCATCATCCTCTGGAGGAGATGGGATCATGGAGCCCTGCGACCCCGACTGGGGCAGGCGGAGAGAGGGGCTGGCTGTGGTTTTCCTCCTCTCCCTCTCCGACTCACTTTCCAGGCACACGACCTCATACAACGTGTCCGAGTTGTTCTTCCTGTCCTTTTGCTTTATCTAGGAAACGAGTTTCATTTTACTGAGGAAGCTGCACAAATGCCAGATCACTTCCTAAGGCTCTGCCTTCTCTTTCTGGAATAGGAGAGCTGAGGAACAACTTCCATCCCATGCTACACTGAGGAATGTTCACACCTGGAACACGCTTTATGCAAGGTGCAGGCTGTCAGTGCTGGGAGCGTGCTGCACCCAAAGGCACAGGGTGTCTGTCACAGGCAGAACTGTCACTTGGATCTGCCATCCACAGGGAGCTCATCTTTCCAACCATAAATGGGCTGGACACAAATGCACTGATTTTTAAAGCTATAAATGCATCTGTGGTCTAAGAGATGAAAGTTCCTCAATATGAAGCAACTTTGCCTTTATTTAAGCAGTAGTGGAAAATTAAAAGCAAAACCTTTAAAATTATGTAAAATTACTCTTCAAATAGAATTTTTAAAAAGAGTTTAAAAAAAAGAAAAAGTTTTTGCAGATATTGATGGTGGCAAAAGTAGTCTTAAAGAATTTGTTCATATTTATTTGAACAAGATGAGATGGGTCCCTTCCAAAAGGTCCCTTCCAAACCAAACCAGTCTGGGATTCCATGATTTTCCCATGGCAATGGTCTTCAGCAAAGCTTCCAACTCTGTTTATACATTGCTGCAGGAACACAAATTGCTGAGTTCCAAAGTCTACTCTGTGGCCCTGTTTCTCCATAATTTTCAATGCTTTAGTACCTTCCTTCCCTTTAAAGGAGGATTTTTCTTTGTAAAATGGTTCTAAAATTTTAATACATGAAAAATAAATAAAATTTTAAGGCCTTAGAATATTTTTCCTAAGTGAATAAAAATAGAGAGCAGAAAAGAGAAGGTGAAGAAAAGAGAGAAATAAGATTCATAATTATAGTCCGCACTAAGCTCCCAGTGCTCAATTTTATCCTTTGGAGCATTAAAAATGAAGAGGAATGCATCAAAACTAAAAATGACTAAATCACTAAATGTAATCGAAGCAAATAAAATCCCTCTGCTTTCACCATTTCCGAATAAAGAAACACTGCCAAAGTAAGATAAGCCAATTCTACACAGCTGTATTTTTAATAGGCTAATCATGACTCCACAGAAACAGGTTTCCCTTCCAGGCTTATCAGGCAGTGCATTCTATATTTGTTGCTTCCACTACGAGTTTTGATAATCTTCCATAAAGTAAACACTGGAAGTTGGATAACTCTACAGTGTCTGTGGAAAAAGAGAATTGGCCAAGATAAGTCACAATGCCTGTGAATTTGGTAAGACAAAAGATACAGAATTAGCTCAGTAAGATAAGCTTCCTTTAAACTGCCAAACAGAAAAGGCACCTTTTGGAGGCCGTAGGATATTTACAGCCCAACAGCCTCTACTGTTCAACATCTCCATGTTCCACCTCAAAAATATTCTAAATAAAAAGGCTGAGCTCATCCATGAAGAATTTTTCCACCTTAAATTTTGAAGCAAAGGGGTTTTTTCACACAGAAAAAGAATCCTTGGTGAACTTCATCTTTGTTACTACCTAGACGCCATTCTCTGTTAGCACTTAAAGACAAGTGTAAAAAGAATGAAGAAAGGCCTGTTGCTGAACTCAAAACCTCTTTAAATAAGAACACTTATCAAGAAATCAGAACTCCAACACTGCTTTCTCTTTGGGCTGCACCCAGAATTACTAAGCCTTGAGAGAGCACGTACATCCACATTGTTATTTGCTTTTATACATTTCCATTTCTTTAAACAGGACTTTCATTTCAGAACAATAATTTCTAGAGCAGAAGAACAGCAGCTACTTCAAGTACATCATCTCTTTGGTGACTTGGACCTTCAACTTACCAGCCTTATTTTGAGACTAAGTTATTGCCTTGTACTGTTATTATGAATATCCTGGACAGAAATAATCCTTCCATTTTTAGTAGATGGGTAAAGAAGTAAGTCGGAAAAAACAGTAAAATTTTTTAACAAGTTCTAGGGATTTTTTGTGGTTGCTTGGATTTTTTTTTCCCCCAGGGCAAATTTGGGGTATGTGTGAAATCTCTGTTTCCAACCATGCAGAAGGGGAAAATAGACTTTGACAAAAAATAATTTCCTTTGGAATTTCATATGGATGTTTGCTCATCTAAAGGAATTTTTAAAGAAATTTGTATGATAAAATAAGTTTAGTGATATATCAGATACCATGTCACCAGGATTACAGCAAGGACTTTTTTTTTTCCTCTTAATCCTTAATTTTACACAATTATCCCTCCATCCCCTTATGGCAGCAAGTCTCAGCATAGTCCCAGTTAGCAGATAAATCCTCTGTTCCTTTTCTTGCTGTGGTTTGGCTGGAAAATCCATAAGCCTCTCTGTAACTTCGCACACTCATCAAAGCTATCAAAAAAGCTATTTCAGGCTCTTTATGGGAACTGCAGATAGCCAGCAACAATCAGCATAATAAAGGGCAGCTTTTCTGAATGTGAAGTGCATTTATTTTACCTCTTTGATTCAGGAGGAAAATGTTGCATTATGAACATTATATTAGTAAAGGTTTTAGCAATCATAGGGAGAAACAGCCTCTCAATTGTCAATTCTATTTCTTCATTTTTTAGCACATTACCTGTTTCAATTTTAAGAAAAAATTTTCAGTTGAGCTCCGTTTGCTGAAGGGCCAGAACAACCTCTCGTTAGGTGAGCAAACTCTAACTTTAGTCTCCAGAATGAATCGAACGGGTTCCTGCACCTCAGTTATCACCAAGTCCACAGCAGTGGTCATGAATAACACTTTATCTAGAGAGATAAAATGAAGCCATAGTATGAAAAGAAATATTTCAAATAAAATATTCCATAACCCCTTTCCTAGTAACATGGGACAACAAAGGAAACTTTTCTTTTCAGAATCGATTTTCCCCCTAATTTAACATCTCAAAACCCTAGAAGTCTCAAAATAGGAAAATCAGATCACTATGCACTATCCACTAGAGAGAAAGGAAACTGCAGCCTTCAAGCCAAGAAAAAGATCTTGTTAAAGAGAATAAAAATTCTGCTTTTTCAAACCCCACTGAAATGTATCCAAAACCTTCATTAAACATTATAGAGGATCTGTGCACTAAACTGCACAGTGCAGATCTCTTGCCATCCAGCCTAATTACACTTCAATTCTTTTTTGGTCTTAGAAGTTACTTAACTGTTTAATACCGTGATATTAAAGGCATTTAAGACCATCTCAGCCGTGACATTCCGAAAATTGACTACATACTCTGATGCTCCAAAAGAAGGCACCAGGGCTCAGTGACCTATGAGATCTCTCTGGCAGGGAATGATAAATTGTGTCCTTCAGGCAGGATGGCATTCGCTCCAGCACCAGACTGTGCCCAGCAGCTGACTTTTATGACTTTGCCCAGTCAATTCCCATTAACTTCCCAACCTTTGGCACACAACAGTGACAAGAGATTGAAAAGATGATAATTCAGCTGACATCTTAAAAGAACTAATGACAGATCTCTTTCAGGACTTGAGAGAGCAATGCAATATCAGCTACTTTTGGTTGACAAGTGGGAGTGGTTTACTTTCATTTTCACAGGTATAGGAATCCTTCTGTTTTAATTAAAAACTTGGGTTTGGAAAAATCTGAACTGACCACCAGACAGCGAGCAAAGCAAATACCTGCAAAAGTCATTTAGTGCAATTCTCAGTGGGATTCTTAAAAAGCTCCAGTACCTGCATCCTGTCCCACATCTGCAGAGCCTCCTACTAGGACACAGTTCCTACAAGGTATTACTGAACACAGTTTGCTTTTAGTTTTTGGGGTTTTTTTTTTAATTTTACGTGGCATTTAGCACCCTACTTTCTGAGAATATACTCCATCCTGTGAAAGTCTTTTTGTGGGATTCATCGGAAGGAAAAAGAGAATTGACCCAATGCCCATTCTGGAAGTAATTTCTCTGCCTAGGGAAAAC
The DNA here is from genome assembly GCA_013397725.1 of Rhagologus leucostigma. Lineage (NCBI taxonomy): Eukaryota > Metazoa > Chordata > Aves > Passeriformes > Rhagologus > Rhagologus leucostigma. Next base: position 14,000 of record VZTD01004397.1, read on the forward strand.
ACCTGGCAACATTCATACCTTTTGGTGTTTCTTCATTTACAAACTGGAAGTGCGGAGACTTTTGATTCCAGCTCCCAGTGATGACGTATGATTTCCCATCAGAACTTTTACCCATGGACTCCTGGAAACAAGGTAAGTTTATGTATTTTTATTTCAGTTAAAGAAACCTCCACATTATGTGGTGCCAGCCTCATAAAAGAGCTACTGCACTGGCAAGGGAAGGGCAAGTCCATGTGACAGAGTCTGTAGCAGAGATCATCTCTGAAGGAAATAACAGAGTTCCCCTGCAATCCTTGGTCTCCATGCTGATAACACAGAAAGGCCAATTAATACTAATTATTCTATTAGCACATGGCATGACCAATAGTTTTGGAGGTGGCCATTTGACAGCAACTTTCGGCTCACAGAGATGTAGGTGAGATCACAGCCAGTAACATGTTATTCAGCCATTAAGAACCGAGTCAGTGTTTCATCTAATGTTCAGCTTGTCTGTCTTCCCAACAACCTTATTTTCTGGGCAATCCAAAGCCTGCTAAAAAGCAAAATTATTCATGTAGTATTAAACCTTTTTGAGTACTCACTATGTACTGCATAAATACTAGCAAATTTGTTGTCACTTCACACTTGTGAAGTCAAACGATCTCTATCATTACTTTATAGAGAGAAAAGTGAGTCATGAGAACAAAGCACCCACTAGTTCTCAGTGGTATATTTGAAGCCTCTCAGGCCTCCATTCTCACAGTGATAACTATGCTGTAAAACTTTCCATGTTCAAAGCACAGTGCTTTAATATTCAGCATGTCTAAAAATAAGGTTCCATGTTTCTTATTTCAGGCCCCTGAATGAGAACAGTCATGACCAACTGTAAAACTGGGCGAGTCCCTTGACCAAGCACCAGGTCGTGTTCTAACTGAGCAGCAGAGGCAGGGATTCAACTCAACTGCCCAGAGCCTCACCCTCGACAGTGGAACCTACAGCATCAATTCCCATCAACAACTGCAGAAGTGTCTTTTCTGTCTATCCCGAGAACGTGCACAATCATAATGAAAATTCTTACTGAATTTTGGTAAGAAAGATCCTTACCAAATCCAAAAGGTGCATGTCGCCACTCCGAACGTCTTTCCCACGGCTAAGGAGAAGGCCAAAACATCTGCAAAGCCGGGCAAAAAAATTTAACTGCAAAAATCAGACATGCTCATAAACAAACCATTAACATTTCTTATCTAAGTATTTGCTGTCATACATCACAAACAGCCCATGAATCCTCTGACAAACATCAACAAACCTTGACATTTGAAAGCAGCACCACGCATGTCCAGCAAAACAATGTCAAGCCAACATCAAAAATGCCGAGCAAGATCTCAGAAGCATAGCTACCATACGCTTTAACCCGGTTTACAGCAGCCTGGAAATTGTTCCATTACCTTTGTTTTAAAGAACAGTGTAACAAAGTCACTGCTAACAGGGGTTCCTTATACCAGAGCAACACTTGGCCTGCAGTCTTCTGCCCTTCCTGTGGTGGCTTTTTTTTTCTTTTTAGACATATTTGCATAGAATTTACCCTTCAGTAGAGACAAGGATCAGATGGAGCACAAGGACTTCTTTTATGATTTCATTTTGGCCTTTTCACAAGGACTTTTGGCCCACACAGGTATGTCCCACTTCATCCTCTGGTTTACCACACTCAAGAGAAGTGTGGCACTAAATCACACAAATGGAGCACCCATAGAACAATTACTAACCTGCTGCCTCAGAGGCAAAATACAAACATTAAACAGACAAAGAATCTTTTAAAAATTTATGAAATTACCTTTCAATGGCAAGTTCTTTATTCGTTGTCTGTTGCACATAAATCACTATCTTCTTATCAATCCCTTGGCGCAGTTTGAAGCATTGCCTATCCTTGTCTTTGGGAACTGCACTGTTATTCATGAGGAAAGGAAAAAAAAATCTCAGGGGATCATTTATCTGTACTCCTTGCACATACCAAACCCAGCATCAGACACTGCTGCAGTTCCTTACACCAAAGCACTCAAAACCTTTCTTCCCTGCATGCTGTGATCAGTAACATGAAAGAAATGGCAACAGACTGAGGTGAAAACCAAGGACACAGTTTACAAAACAAAAACTGTGGGTTTATATTGTAGGGGTCAGTATCGTGAGACTTCCAGCAGCATTTCAACAGTTTCTAAACCTTGATTCCCCATGTAACATACAGTATTACCCATAAGAAACTGCATATTGCTTGCTCTCACAAGGGATGTGGCTGCTGGGGCACATGACACCAAGGAGCCAAGGAGAGGACCAACCCTTAGACTATTTCCCTTCTTTTTTCATAGGAGAGGCCCTTCTAAATGCCGCAAAAAGAGGGGAAAAACCTAAAACTACACTTCAGTGCCAATACACACGCTGAAGTCTCAGCACCAATATTCCCAGCAGCACAGTCACAATGGTGCACTTTCAGCTTCAGCAGCAATTCTGCTGAGCACAACTTAAAAGGCATTGAACAGGACTTAAAAGACAATAGAAAAAAAACCAAAATAGAAAAAGCACATTGCAGGTAGCACTACGTTCAGTTCAACAACCAAGATTACATAGTCCAGAGCGTTATCACTGTATTACTTCCCAAAAATATTTACATCTGGGATTCATTTAAACTAGAACAGGAAACTTTCAAGGAGGGAATTTAGAGACCACCTCAGCCTCACACCCCCTATTCACTCACGTTCCAGCGGAACCATACACTGCATGGAAGATGACTCTCTACCTGAAATAACCTTTCCCGTCATCTTCTTTGATTTCCAGGGACACGGAGAAGGTGAAGATGTCACTGTCTGGAGTCTGGGGAGTGGCAGTGGCTGAGAGCGGGGTCTGTTTGGCAGAGCGCCGGAAGGCAGTGGCAAAGCTGTACAGGATTCGGCTCACCTGCAGCCAGAGTGCACAAACATCAGCTGAAACCTGCCTGGATTTCCACTAATTCACAAGGAATTGTATGAAAATAACTCAGTTTTAGCATCTAATTAACTGTTTTTCTGCACTTCTTAGGATAAACTGTTAACCACGCATTCTTATCCCATAACTGAGGTTTCTATAATTATCTTAACTTGGAGTAGAAAAAAGCCAAAATGGATGAATTACATTACTTCTAAAGTGCTTGAAATACTTCACTTTAATTTCAGTAATAACATTCACATGTACATAACTATCATTTGACAGAAAATTTGCACTTACAGCCTCTTGGATTTCACATCGGAAGACATGAATCCTGAAGAGTTCTGCATTGTAGTGGCTTTCAGTGAAAGCAAAGCAATCACTTTCAGGGGTCCCATCGTGCCCTCGTACACAGAAAAGGATTTTATAGATTGGATAATTTGCTATTTCTGTGTTTGTCTGAGGATCTAAAAGTCTGTTAAAATAGAGAGAGGGGGAAAAAAAAAGCAAGCTTGCACCTTTAGAAGAATTATTTCAGCCACACATTAACTTGCAAGCTTTAACAATTTCATTCCTACTAGAGAAAGTACATCACAAAAACTAGCTCCTGACTGTCCTTTACTGCAAAGCTTGACCACAATAATGTTTAAATTGAAGTGCACAAAAAAGTACAATGCCACAGACATTTTCACCAGTAATTTCCCCATGGTTTTCAGGGATTAGTCTTCAGAAAGTTACACTAATATGTGGCAGTGGACAGACTCATCCCTGTTAAGCCTCACGTATCAGACAATTTCCAGCTCTACAAACTACTTTCCAAGCTATTTCCAAAGTGCTCATCAATACACAATCCCACTATGGTTTTGGGGACAGCTTGGATCATCATAGGACTTTTTGGTAGAGCGTTTGGTAAATAAATTCAAAGGATCACTTTTCACAGATGTCTATAAAACCCACTTCTCCCACTAAACAAAATTCAAGTTGCTCAAGTCTCCTGCCAGGCAAACCATCAGCTTGTTTGCTTTCCAAAGGAGCGAAGATGAAATGCCCAGCCACAGAGCACCCGAGCGAGCTCCGTACCTCACAGTCCCTTCAGACACATTCGGCACCGACAGCGTGACGTCCAGGGAGATCTGGCACTGGCCGCGCAGGATGGACATCATCCGCAGGGCCTCCACCTCGCTGCGCGGGGCGTTCACCGAGGCACAGCCCAGGTACGTGAGCTTGCTGAACACCACGCTGTCCTCATCTGTCACGGGCGTGAACGGGCTCAAATCCTCACAGTCTAGGGCGGGACACGAGGGGGAACGTGAGAAACAAGGCAAGGCACCCGCAAGTGAAGTGTCAGAGACTGACTTGCCACTGAATAAAAGACAAGAGAGGCTAGGAACAGAAAAGTCAGGCCAGGTCAAAATACTACAAGAAAGCCCTGTACTAATATTTTATATGGCCAGGCAAGTAAGCTGAATATTTGTGCACACATCTCAAGGCCGGTATAGCAGTGTTTTCAGAAGAGAGGACAGTTCAGCAGATTTTAACTTTTGCATCACATACGTAACCTGGAATTTACTGCACTAAGTGATTATAATGTGAGACATGGGGAAAGGCTGGTGGCCACACCTGTACATAAATTCTCTTCACTTTCCCCACAAAAAACAAGCTCATAAGATACTACCAGGCATTCCCCCCCCTTTTTTTTTCCTAACCTCCCTGGGATGGTTTCACTGGCAAGCTCATTTCTGGTTTCTGGAGTCCTGCAACCGACACTGGGTTAATGGTAGAGGATGCTGAAGCTTCAAGGACAACAGGTTCTTCCCCATCTCCATCAGTTCTAACTTCTTCTCCATGGTCCCGGTCACTGGATTGATCTTCCATGGGTGGATCCATCAGCACGTCTTCGAGCTCCCGCTGCAGCTGCTGTTCGCTTCCATTCCCCACAATCTAACAACCACAGAATTGGAACAAAAAAAAAAAAGAAAAAGAAAAGACTGTTCAAACAACAGAAAACACCCCTCAGGCACAGGGTCATTCATATGGCTTTTTATTTGCCAGCCAAAGCAGAAGTTAACAAATTTAACCCAGTTACAACCATAAACACAAACTGCAACGCGCAAATGCTCCCCAGCACGGACTATGTCCTCCCTGCTTTAACAAATCTACAAGCTCAAAGCAGGAATTTTCCAGCACTGGAAAAAGCAAGGAGATTACTTTCAAACTAGTCTTTAATCACCAACTACAAAGACCAGCTTATGACAGAGAAACTTACAGATGCCCACAGTATGGGCTATAACAATTCTCAGATTAGTACCGGAAAGAGACAAATATAATTAAATATGTTACGTGGTTCATGGGCAAGACAGCAAGGTTTCACAGGAAGAGAAGCATCTGGAACAAGATTATGGCATCATGCTGAGGAGAAGTAACAGCACTGCTTTGTTTCCTAGCACTCAGCTGCATCTGAGCTCCTTGAAGTCAACATGAAAGCATGAAGCCACCTCAACAGCGTGAAATAAGGCCCTAAAGTAGAAAGGGAACGAAGGCACTCATTTCAGGAAACCCTCAGATACTGCTTCTAAGGAAACTCTTCGTCCATTCCTCTGCAATTAATAGGGAAGTGACCAAGTTTACGGAGTGTTTACCAGATGCCATCAGCAAAAGGTACTTGCTTCCAACTCTTCAGCTGCTGCTGGTTATTACTGCTGACACCAAAACTCAACCCTAGGAGCACTTCCATATCCTTACCTCTCTGTAAGCTCACTAACTTAAGATGCTACATGCCAGCTAATAAAATCCAAATTATGCAACTCCCCCAAAAAGTAATAACCTAGTGACTGCTTTGCTACAGAATCTAAACAACAACAACAACAAGAGACATTTATGCTCTTGAATTCACGGAAACAGAATGTCACTTTTTGTACAGATTGAAATACACTCCTGCACTGTGATCACCTGCCAGGAGCAGGACAGGGTAACTGCCTTACTCAGCTGTACACCCACAGAGGCATCTGTAACCTGTAACCAGCTACAGAAATCCACAGATTTCCATATTCCTCCCAACAATTTTAGTATTAATTTGCGTGATTCATCGTGGAAACAATGAAAAATCTTGCACAAGCATGGGGTCATCAAAGGCAGAAGGCTTTTGAGCATCAAGTTTACTATTCAGGTCTTTGCATGCATTCATCAGAAAGATGATGATGATGGAAGATGCACCATGTTACTTTACCATATGGAGTTTTTATGTTTTGCAACAAAATATAATTAATTAATTATAATGTCCTGTCAGCCCCTTTAAAGGCTATATATTAAAAAACCTAGAGTAACTTCTAGTTTACAGAACCTGTTCCCTATAAAATCTGAAGTTAAAATTTGTTCTGGTAAAAAACTGCATCTGATACACTTTTCCTCACAGTCAGCAGACCTTGGTTTGGAAAAGGAAGGTGAAAAATTCATATCTGGTGAGAAATAAATGTTGTAATGGTCTTAATATAAAATGCACGTGACAAATGTTCTATTCTATCAAGATTAAAGGATAAAAAATCTGAATGGTGATCTACTGTATTTGGTAAAATCATCAGTATGAATAACATGTCTAGATGTTATATCTATAAAACATGATCTTGAAAATAAAATTTCCTAAAAATAGTAGTGACAGGTAAAACAAAAATTCAAGTTTTTTACAGAAAACAGGCATCCAAAAATAAAAAACCCCCATCTCATAGATATTCTAAAACATCATCATCAAAGCATCATTTTAAAAGCAATTTAAACTAATTTTTCCAAGAAAGCTTTCCTTCTCAGCCCAGACTACCCTCAAAAAGAATTCTGAAAGGCACAGTAACCACACTTTTGGACTAGAGGAGCCCTGCTGTTCTCATAGCCCCGAAAATCAAGTGCAACAAACCAGCTGCCTGCAAACCGAGGCCTAAAACACAAACCGAGGTTAACTTCACACCGACCAAAGTCTCTTACGCAACCATATGAATTCCCCACATCATGGGAACAGGGCACACGAAGGTGTAAACATGCCTGAAATCTTGCTGCAGCCCGAAAACCAGAGCCAGCCTGACAGTGTGGGGCAGAAGCAAGGGCAGAAGGGAACAATAAACAGGTGCACATGATAAATGCTTGAGGCTGAGCAAAGAAACCATTACCCTAATCATGGCTTTCTCCATTTCTCACAAAACTGGAAACTGATTTCACTTAACCTTTAACTAGGAGGTAGCAAATTTCCTTTACCACACCAGCAGATTTATCAGAACTGTGATTTATTCCCTTCTCCTGACGCACGTGCTGCTGGCCTCTGCTGGGAGAGGTCTCGCTGAGCCGGGGAGTTCAAGAACTCCTGCTCTACAGTGTGCTCCAGAAGCTTTCCTAAATCCAGTCCAGTCCCACTGCCAGTGGGCACAAGCAGACACAGGAACAATACTTGGAAAGCAGAGACAGCTGGCAAATGGTATTTCTGGAAAACATTCACTGACAATCCCTTTTTAAACTGAACCAAGTATTTCAGCACTGACAAAAAAGCAAAAACACATTTATGAACTATGACCAACTGAAGAAAAATATGGTTCCTAATTATATTCAAAAGAAGTATTTCTCTGTCTGGACTTGAGGACAAAAAGAAGTGCCAAACAAAAACTTATATTAACTCAGTCTACAGCACTATTACTTAGAACTACAGCATTATCAGCAAATTTGAAAGGAGAGCCTTAGGCCCGATGTACAAATTTCAGAGCTGTCACATTCAGCAAACACAAACCTGAACTTCCAGCACCATCCTCAGACTGTCTTCATTAGCAAATGAAATATCCTCAAACTGCTTTTCTAAAGAAACAGAACACCAGAAAGAGACACCTGCTCAAACAAAAACCTGAACGCATTTTCTGCTTTTCTTACAGGGCACGTCAAAGAAAAAGGGGTTTGACACATACAAATTAACTTAGTTTTAAGTACCAAAGCAATTGCTTCTGCCTGAAAAAAAAAAGTCTTATTTGTTTCTATGAAATACATAACCTAAGTTCTTACGGTGTACTGTTAACATTAATTTTTCATGCACTACTGAAACACTTTCAGATATCACAGTGACAACACTTTTAACACACCTCTGACAACCTCCACTACTCCACTTCACTGGCAACTGAACGGCTATTTGCAAGCTGAGGAAAAAAAATACCAAGAACAAAGCCACAGGCCATGGCAGAACGTCTCTTTTCTTGTAGAACAATACCAAAATACCCAAATTTTTGTCCCTAAGAACAGGTAAAAAGTCTTCCCATTTCCTCTGCTACAAGTTTTCTCCTCCTTAACCAGAAGGAAGGAGGTTAACAGGAAGGTCCCTCTATGGGAGAATTTAGACTGCACAGAGTGCTTGTTTAAGGTATAAAATTCCCATTAATCACTCAGATTGCAGCCAATAACCAACAGCACATGCTCTCCATGCTGGAATATTGAAAGGCTCAAGGTGAATCACTTTGTTCAAGGCTTGTGCTCAGTCCTGACACCAAATTCATAAAGAAACTTATCTTTAAGACCTGCAAAGCTCTGTGGCATTCAGTGCCAAATCAGGGAACAGCATACCTTTATTTTACAACTGATGATCAGGAGGCAGCAGAGCTTGTGTTCTTCCTTCCTCATCAAGAGAAACGGCACACCTGTAGCCAGCATTTTATAAACCACTTTGGAAGCAAACAGTGACACAAATAGCTCCCATGTGGGACAAGAAGTGTTGGAGACCGGCATTTCATGCTTCCAAATTTTCGCTGGGGATAACAGGATGGAATGGAGAATCTGGTTGACAGTGTCTGTCTCCTGGGATCTCAAACGATGCTTCAGGAGCTGATTACAGACACTGCCACAGAAGCATTCTCAAGGTAAGCACCGCTATGAGACTACTCTGAATTCCTAGGTATTGATGCTGATACTGATCTTGATGCTGCTGGTATTTGCAGCACCAAGAAAGACAAGCGTGAGGCTACAGCCTTTCAGCAGGTTTCACAGATCAGCAGGCTCAGTGCTTAAGAAGCGTTCACATTTTTTAGACTATTCTATGATGTGAAGTGACATCTTCTGCAACAACCATAAAACGTAAGTGAACTTTTTTTGCCAGGTTAAGTGAAAGATCAGTCTTGAGACTCTTAACTAACAGAATTCAATTGAAGTCTTGTGTAAAAGAAAAGAGCCACTATAATGGCATGTCTTGCCCGGGACTAAAAGGAACACAAGAAAAACAAACAAAGCAGTTGGGAGGTAAAAGCAAGATGAGCAAAAGCATCAAGAAATGTTCAATAAAGTCTCTGTTACGCCTACTGCAAAGGGAAAGAGGAGCACCCAGCCCAACACGCAGAACACAGGATTTCTTATCACCTTTAAAGACATAGATGCAGCTGTAGACAGACATCAGTTCCTTCTGATGGTGGAATATCTCTTTCCATTTCCCACCAAGAACACACTAACTTGACTCACTCTAGGGAAGATCCAGTTTTCAACACATTAAAGTGATGGAATTTGGAATAATTACCTTACTTGTGCCACTTTTCCTAAAAGCTGCTGAAATACAAATTGGGATGAAAGTTGCTTTAAGCAGCAAAAAAAAAAAAAAAAAGTAGAGAGTGACAAGGGTCTCTTTTCAGAACAGCATTTTTACAAGTGAGAAGATGTCAGTGCCCTTCCAATTCTCACAAGCCTTTCACACAGCGCTCGTGTTCTCTGATTCATGCCAAGGTGTTAGTTATAACTACACTTCTACGTTTCTTAAAGAGAACATTTCACATTGGGGAAAACTTCAGTGTATCTTTGAATTAACAGATATGGTCAAATCCATGTATGCTAATATTGCTTTCCACATGAAAGCTGTGATAAAAATCACAGTTCCACTTTCTTGACAATCAGTCTGTTTCATCCTAAGCACTTCAGGAAGGATTCTCCAAAGTGGGAAAAAACCCACAGCTAGTGATGGAGAGAGCTCTTACTCAAAACCTAATTACCACCTCCGACATCAGCAATGAAGAAATTACTGACAAAACTGGTTCTTGAATAAGTTCTCCCTTCTGTCAAGTTTTCCACAATAAAGAAGTCCCTCTTTAAGCTCTCTATGGTTAGTTTGATTTAGAAGAACAGGGAACAAACTCAGGTTATTGGTTCTTACCTTCAGTCCTGTTTTTTCATCATCACTACCATTATTTGTAGATGGTGTTTCATCCCCTTGCCTGGAAACCAAGACAAAATCTTCACTGTTAAGAGTGGATACCGAGTCTGAAGAGACACTGATTTTTCCAACAGAAGCCTTGTCATCCATGACTTAAAAAGGAAGTTCGATTCATGAATGAGATTAAATATGTTATAAACTCCTGAAAAACAAAAATCATAAAAATACTTATATAAAACTTCATGCTAAAATGCTCAAACGTTTCTTTTCAGAAACCTGCCGACTAGTTATAAAAACTAACTCATCTGACAGCACAACCAAGCTCCAACTCCTCTCTCAGTGCACACTCAGTCCTGCCTTCATTTTGCTAAGCAGCACATGCTATTACAGCACTGGTTTCCACAGCTCACAAAAGGGAAGTTAATAAATCTCTTTGCAGTATTTCATGGTTATGTCAGTCACCACTTTCTACACATCACACAAAACAAGGCCCTGGAACATACACTACACTTGCTGACAATTGAGGCCAGCACAATAAAGTCCATTTACTTCCTTCAGTTAATACCTGCCTTCACCTATGCTCATGCAAAAATCACTTTTATCTGTCAGAGCTCACTGTACGCTGCAGTCACATTCTTTTCCCCCAAACAAGAGTTTGACCTAACTCTTGATATTTTGTCATAAGGTTGCTCTGAAACCTTGGGACATACAGCATTTTATGAATCTATGCTGAATCTTCTGTACTACAAGGAGCAATAAAAGCAAAGACTTCCAAGAAGCAGGAAGAACAGCGTAGGCTGGATCAGTACTGAGAAGCAGAGCCAACAGAGGATTTTAAAAAGCTAGAACTGGCACTGAGAGGCATTTGAAGAAAGGAACAAAAGGTGAAGTTCAGCTGCACACCTTGAACTCTACTGCACAGATTCTCAGAATCCATGGCTCAAAACAGACTGCTGTGATAAAAATGGGTGATTAAATTTCCCAGAAACCCAAATATACCCTTATCTCAATGGCTCGGGTCTTTACAAACTCCCAAGCATGACCAAACTCGAGTGGTTTTTCAGCCTCAAGTTCTGCCTTCCAACCTGGAAGCACTGTCCTAACTCGGCTTCCAACAGTGCAGCCAAACAACGGAGAGACGTGGCACAGCCACAGGCACAGCTCATCGCATTCCTGCCTGAACCAGGAACAATGCACCAGAAATAGCAAAGCCTGCTTTCATTCCTGTCAGTGCCCTTCTCCCCACAGCCACCAATACAACATGAAGTCTGCCAGGAGGACAACTTCTAACCACCTACCAGTCGAGTCACTTCACGGTCCTGGAACATGTTTCAGAAGACAACTGAAGCAGAGTGTAAGAGGAAGAATGGATGAGGTTTGTTCATGAATGACAACACACCTGTGGTTATTTGGTTTCATTTTCAAAATCATGTGTGGTACTTACATATCCTTTTCAAAACCATTTTAAGATCCACTGACTTTCAGTGAGAATTACTGGCTGGGAAATTTAGGTATTTTGAGAAGTTTTACACACTGTATGTGTCTATCTGGTATTACTCACATGTATCTTAAAGGTAGGGCAGACTTCTTAAAGATGCTTTTGTTTAAAGAATTCTTATTAAAACACTTCTGTAGAAGTTCCCTATTGCACCATCTATATAACACACAGATCTCTAAAAATATCTAAATCAAAGACCTTGAAACACAGACTAAAAATAAGCATCAAATACTAAATATCCCTTTGGCTTTACTGTTTTCATTCAAACAGAGCAAACTCATCTTCCACACTGACAGCAGGAGTAGAGGAGCAGGCTTTGATCACAAGAAGCTGCAAAGATCATCCAGGCAAGGATCAATTTAGCGCTTTATTTTGGTATAGTGTGTCTGTCTTGAAGTGCTAATTTCACCTATTTCCCAAGTCTTTCAATCCAACACCTTTCACCAACATTACCTTCAATTCAGTAACAAGCATCCCGTGCTTTTCCACACTCCATGTCTGGCGTAGCACGGTGTAAACAAACCCCACGCGGATCCTGGGGCACAGCTGGCCCAGCCTAACCCCACAGCAGTGTCACAACACAGAATTGCACCACCAGGACGTCCCAATCAGCCCAACTCTGCCAGTCTAACAGTGAGCAGAAGTCTCATGAAATTGCACAAGACAGGAGAGCACAGGAAAGGGGACAACAGAGCAGGAGGCTGAGAGAAGCTTTTGTCAGTGATGTAGCAGCAAGCAAAGCTCAGATACCCAACTCTGCTGGAATCAGCCACAGAGGTTCATTGGATTAATGCTCAAACACTCAAGGTGCAAAAGTAGTCTTCAAATATTAAAATATTGCCTGAAGTTAACCAAAATTTCTAATCCTCACATCTTGCTTTGCATAGATTCAATTTCCTCCGTTCCTTGCTATCACTTTGTTCCATATAGATTACCACATGGATCATTTTACCTGAATCAGAGAGCTCACGGTGGCAGAATCCCCACCAGAAAGCCTTCAAGCCCATTAAAATAAGGGCCAGCCTAGAAGGGCACACATCAAAGACCAGCAGAGCAATTACTTGTGGCTTATGACTGCTCTGGAATCAAACCCCAAGAACAAACAGCAGCAGTGACAGCGCTCTTTAGTAACACCTGCAACTCGTCTCAGACCCAAAGCTTTCTGCTCTCACAGCTTAGGACAAAAGACCTCAGCCAAGCACAGAGCTCAAGTTTTGATGTTCTTCAGAAAGCCAGTGTCTCATCCCTTACAGGGAAAGAGGCTTTGGTTGGTTTCAGCATAAATAAAATACGAGCTTTTGAATTCAGCACAGTTTAGCTCCTGACACAAAACTACACCACAATAATGTAGTGTTTGCCTGAAGGTGTCTTTACACCTCCACGGGAGACGGAGTGTCTGGGTAAAACACATACGAAGAGGCAAGCTTCTACCAACCTCTTTCCTTGCTCATCTGTGTAATTAAATGGGTGTTCTGGCCTCTCCTCACACAACGAACTATTGGAAAGAGCTGCAAAATGAGAAAGTCAACATGGCTGGCTCTTGGGTCACTGCTTTCAATTTTACTTAAAATTCTAATTCTCTGTGCAGTTCCCTTTCACTGCTGTTACACCTTACTCTCTAGTCAAGACAATATGCAGAGGAACAGCAGAGACCCCATTCACCATGCTAAAATCTTAAACAGCTGGAAAGCAAACCTACCAAAGTTCAGATTAGTTATACAGACTTATAAAATATTTATCTTCTACTTTCCCTCCCTTTCCCAAATATTTGGCACCTGATCTGCAACTTGTGATCAAAGTTTTCCTTCTAAGTTCTGCCAGAATTAATTTAAAAGAGCTTAAAGCAAACAGTATATAGAAAAAAGAAAACCAGAAAGCCTTCAATTTTACATTACTGGAAGAGGCTGAGGCTTGAATGCCACCTCGACACACATGCAACAAGCGAAGCAAGGCACTCGTAACTATGGCTGGTCTCACTCCATTTCCAAGGAATACCCATTTTCTGGTGTTCAGAACATTCATAACCACACAAAACGACAGAGGGTGAATGGAAAACTCAGTATTTTAGGCATGAACTTCTTGGACCTGAGAGTCAACAGCAGATATAGCACCCTTAGCACAGAATTTACAGGGAATACAACACAAAAATTAGTTCTGGGTTTCCAGGGCAGAAAAGAGAATAAGCATGAGAACAGGTATGCAAACTAGAGAGGAAAAGACTTTTTTTCCCCCGTTCATATCTTTCTCAGCTTTTGTACCTCAGCTGCAGTTCCTAAAGTGATTCCACAAAGTTCCAAAATATCTGATGCAGAATGCACCAGGTAAAGAACAATACAGCAATATTAACTAAATTACTGAAGAACAGCAATTTATTTGCCTTAAAAAGCAAAGTCAGAAAGCTTGGCATGCAAAATAAACTTACATCCTCTATCCTCCAAAATATGAAACCACTAAGTATAGTGTTAAAAACCATGGAAAACAAGGTGACATGCAGAAAAGACATTGAGGTGGCTGGAATACCTAAATATAATGTATTTTCTGTTTCTATTCCTCTGGCTCTACGCACAGCTTAACAATAAATCCAGTATAGTTCAATTTAAAGATACAAAGTTCTGCTTTCCGAGTGTTCAGCATTAGCATCTTAGTGTGGGTGAACAGTGGAATTTGTGGCAGAGTTCAGAGGCTTTACAGTGCACTTCGCAGAGCTGTGCTGTGACAAAGAACCCAGCCTTCTGTAAGACTCTGAGCTCCTACAGCCTTGGACAGCTGTGGGTTTTTCTACCTGTACAATTCACCTAGTGCACACTTGTTTATTTAAAATACATTGAGAGTCCCGGAAAAAGCATGGAAAATGCTTCAGGTCAATGCTTGTGTTTTATCACAGCTCTGGGGAACAAAACCAAAAAACAGTGTACAAGAAATCACTAGCAATCTTTTTTCTTCTCACGTATCACATGATTAGTCTGCTTAATCATGTCTGATCTTTACCCACCTTCCCTGTGCAACACATACTCTCAAACGCAACAAGAAGTCCTTGGCACTCAAAATGAAGCAGGAAAGCCAGAGGAATACTGCATGTGAAAATACAGATTTAGGATGACTAAAGAGTAATTAATAAAAAATAACAACCACAAGTCTAACTTTTCTGTATATTTCACAACACACTGACAGCCACAGACGTTCCCACTAATTTCAAGAGCCAGAAAGAAAAAAATATTGTTATTTGGAGATAATGGTGTCTCCAATTCCACCCCTCTCCTCAAAGATACTGGGAAGGTGAGTGAATCATGAGACACCGTATGCAAAACTAGCCATCAGACAAGACACAAGAGTTAAGCTAATGCAATCTTTGTTAACAGTCCTTAACAGGTTGATAGCTATCGCCAACATCATTTTGCTTTCAATCTTAATTTGAACTATCTGCTCAGAAGACAAAACTCTAATTTTAGGCTCTTGTAATCAGTAAATTCCCCATCCCAGAAACAAGCAGCTGGTCCTGGGAAACTGCAGTTTATAAAAGAAATGCTGACACTGCCTTAGCCAGCCCAGCACAGGAATGTTGCTGGAATGAATTAACTATGAACAGTTGGTGCATCCACGCGCCGCAGCTGACGCTCCCCCAGCATCAGCCCCATCTCCGTGCTGTGCAGCCGGGACGGGCAGGACACAGCACGGGCTGGAGGCTGGAAGAAAAGCAGTGGAGCCAGCAGCTAAACAAACTCTGGGGATGATGCTCTACGTACTGCTGGAGTTGCTCTCTTGTTAGGATTCAAACACCAACAGGGAGTTACGCTCACCAGACAACCACGGCACTTTAAAAATATGCTGTGAAAGAACTGAGAAAAAAGGAGTTACATTCGGTGTGTGCTACTAAACACTGCCTGCACTTGGGGCTGGAAATTGGAAGGAAATCCCTATGCCAAGCTCCATTTGTTAATTTGTTTACTGTGTACACAAAAATAAGTTTGCTCAGGTCCTTGACCTTTTACGTAGGGGCCTTTAAAAAGAATACAGCATTTCTGCACGTCAATCAGCAGTGGGCAGTTCCTGTAATTACACGTTTTCTAAGTAGCCAAAAGTCTCAGAAATCCTACGGAGCTGTGCTTTAACAAAACCTGCAAGCAGAACAAAATCTGGAACACAGATCAAGCCATACCTGTATGCCCCACCCGTTCTCCAGCTTGTGTTCAAGAAATAAACACAATCTTTTTCCTCTGCAAACCTCTCACACGATCTTTTCCCTATCTCCAAACCTCTCCTGAATACTTTTTCTACTTCTCCTCCTCTCCCCCAAAATGCCTTGATCAGGCAAATCTACAGAGCGATAAACCACCAAGTTTACTTCCAGCAGTTCGATCTCGACTTAATTTTTGCTGATAAGTGTTTTTAAACCAACTTAGCACAATCTGTTTATACTTAATTTTCACCCCTAACTGACACAACCAGTCCTTAAAAATTATCTACTGGGAACGTTTTAACTGAAACAAACACTTCCTTGGATAACAAGAATGAAAAAAACCCCAAAACCCACCGAGGTTACGGTACATAAACCAAATAAAGATGCCTGCACGCAACGAAATGCCACATTTTAGGATCCACCTGGAAGCGACAGGCAACAACCGACACCCCGCGACACGGAGAGGGAAAGCGGGTACCCAGCCGGTCCCTCCGCGTCAGTCTCGCGGAGCCCCGCGCTGCCCGGGATGGGACGCGGGGGGAAAGCCGGCGGCTCCGGGGCGCGGTCGGCGGGGGCCCGGGGGCACCGGCGCGGATC
>VZTD01004397.1:30542-42191 GCA_013397725.1 Rhagologus leucostigma
CACCCCGCGACCCGAAGAGGAAACGCGGGTCCCCAGCCGGTCCCTCCGCGGAGGGAGCAGAGCCCCGCGCTGCCCGGGATGGGACGCGGGGGGAAAGCCGGCGGCTCCGGGGCGCGGTCGGCGGGGTCCCGGGGACACCGACGCGATTCGAGGCGGGTCCCCCTGTCCCCCACACCCGCAGCTGGGGATATGGAGAGGACGGGCCCGGCCCGGCGCCCCTCCCCTGCCCCAGGACTCGGCCCGGCCCTGCGGGACCCGGGGCGGTCTCACGGCCCCGCTCCCGCCGAGGCCGCGGCCGTGCCGGGCAGGGGGAAGGGGAAGGCACCGCGCCGGGTGGAAGACACGGCCCCGGGGGCGAGGGAGGGACCCGGCGGTAGCGGAGCGCAGGACGGCCGCCAGCTCCCGCACAGCGGGGGGGAGCGGCGGNGGTCTCCTCCCCTCTCTAGGTCCGTAGCCGGAGGCAGGAGCGGCCGCGGGTGCCAGCGCGGGGACGCGGCCCGACGCTACAGGTACCTGCCTCTTCTCTCCCTCCCTCCCGCGGGGCCGGGCCTGGCGCGGACAGCGGCTTTCCCCGCTCTCGCAAAGGGCATCGCGTTTACGTTGTTTTGGGAAGGTGCGCAGTCTCCCGGCTGAGCTGTGCTGGAATATCCTTTTCCCGGACCCCGGGACGTAGATGTGAGGAGCCGGTGCCATCCGCGGTCGGTAAAGGCCGAGGAAGCACGTGCTTCCAGTGGGGAGCCCTGCACGCCCGACGGGAGCTTGCCTTGGTCTGCCACCCTCCCGAGATTGAGGCTTTGGGATTCATTTGATGCTCTTTTCTCTTGTAGACCAGTAGTAGTGGAAACTGAATGTGTGCCAAGGCAAGTCACAACTTTTCGTTCTACAGTTTCTCACGATATGGCTCTTGCCATCTTGTAATCTGCCAGAGACAGGCTGAATGGCTGGAATAACTGTGGTTAACACCACAGTATAACCTTAGCGTGGGTGCTTTAACTGCATTCATATTGTATGAGTTTCCAAGGCGGAAAAAACAGACTCACAACTGGGCTTCCCTCATCACTTTCCAGAGAAAACACAAAAAGAAACAGTTTCATAATGCCTAAAACTCACTGAAGATTTATCAGGATGATCTGTTGCTGTCATTTATATTTGCCAAAGGCTGTTGCCTCTTAAAAGTAAACTTTCAGCCCTAGAAATGGGGGTGAGTCAGGCAGCACTGAAGGTGACTGAGAGACTGGCGGCTCTGCTTTCTGCAGATTCAGCAGAACCGGTTGTGCTGCAGAACGATGTTCCCCCTGCTTCCAAACTTTCCACGGTCCCTGGTTTTTGAAGGCTTCTGAAATCCTTCCCTAATTTTTGCATGCCATACATTGGAAGATACGCTTGATGGGTGTGATCAGTGCGGAGGTCATGTCTCCAAATGCTGTCTGAGCTGCAAACTGAAAAAACCATGATTATTGACAGATGCTTCCGAAAATATTCCTTGAATGGTTGTCTTGTGTGTTCATTCATTTCACTGGGCACGATGCCATTTCTGTGTATACACCCAGCTGACGCTTCATGCCCCAAGAGAGCAGTATCTGCTTTTATCTATAAACTTCAAAGCTTCCTTTCGAGCTTTATGTGGTGTTTGTAATAGTTGGGAGGTGTAAGTTTTGCTTTGTTTTGTAATTTTATCTAACCAAATTTGTTTTGTAATTTTATCTAACTAAATTTAGTCTCCTGTTATTTCTTCACCTCCTGCAATCCCAGTGCTCTGGCAGGATTGTGTGAACAGTGGTTCATCCAGAATCAGTGTAGTCTTATAAATTCTTAAAGCAACTGTTGAAAGACAGAAGAACGGTACTTGGTTTATGGAAGATCCACTGTTCTTCATTCCAAGTACTATCAAAACAAGAACAAACTTCCTAGAGGAGTGATCTTCCAAAGAAAAAGCCAAGAAGCGAGGCTTCTTTATTCCCCAGGTATTCAAACCAGGGAGCCTAGTGGAGGCTATTCTGAAGATTTTTTTCTGTAATCTTAGGAAAAGCCAAAACAACCCACAGCAAAGCAACTCCTGCAGAAGAACTTGAAAGACAATCTAGTGTGCTAAATCCAGTGCTGCAAAACCCAAAGCTTGCTGAAAATACACAGTTTCCCTTTACAACCTAACTCTTTAGGATATTGCTCCAGGAGAATTTCTGTCATAGCACCTCTACTTTATATTCAGGCTTCATTAAATTAAAAAAAAGGTAAAAAGTTATTGTAAGGTGAGATGTAAACTTGATTTTGTTTTTACTTGTAATGGACTTCAATGTGTATCTAGGGTAAAACATAACAGCTGATAAACACCCACTTTATATTATTACTTTAAACCTTTTTAACCTGCCTTTTAGAAAACAAAAAGTTCTCATTGTTTGTTTTTTTTCTGCTGCTTTTCCTTAGGTGTGCCAAAATGTCAGAAAGATCAGATATTCTTCATTTCAAGTTTGACAACTATGGAGATTCAATGTTACAGAAAATGAACAAACTGAGGGAAGAAAACAAATTTTGCGATGTCGTGGTCCACATAGATGATGTTGAAGTTCACGGGCATAAAATTGTCTTTGCTGCTGGCTCTCCTTTTTTAAGAGATCAGTTCTTGCTGAACGACTCCAGAGATGTAAAAATCTCTATCCTGCAAAGTTCGGAAGTGGGGAGGCAGCTGCTCCTCTCCTGCTACAGTGGCACTCTGGAGTTCCCTGAAATGGAGCTGGTGAACTACCTGACTGCTGCGAGCTTTCTGCAGATGAGCCACATTGTGGAACGGTGCACCCAGGCCCTGTGGAAGTTCATCAAACCCAAGCAGCCACTGGAGAGCAAAGAGTGCGAACAGCAAAGCGACTCTTCTGAGCTGAAGGAACATCAGGGAGACGACGACTCTCTGCAGCAAGACTCGCCTTGTATTCAGCCTTCAGAAGACAGCATGGACATGGAGGATAGTGACATTCAGATCATCAAGGTGGAGTCCATCGGGGAGGTAACAGAAGTTAGGAATAAGAAGGATCAGAACCAGTTTATTTCTTCTGAACAAACTGCACTGCATTCGTCAGAGCCTCAACACTTTCTTATCAACTCCACTGTTGAGAACAGAGCAAGTGAAATAGAGCAAAACCACCTGCACAACTATGCCCTTTCATATGCTGGCAGCGATAACATCATTCTGGCCTCTAAAGATATGTTTGGGCCTAACAACCGAGGGATAGACAAAGGCCTCCAGTGGCACCATCAGTGTCCAAAGTGCACAAGAGTATTTCGGCATCTGGAAAATTATGCTAACCACTTAAAGATGCATAAACTATTTATGTGTCTGCTCTGTGGCAAGACATTCACTCAGAAGGGCAATCTCCACCGGCACATGAGGGTGCATGCAGGCATCAAACCATTCCAATGTAAGATCTGTGGGAAAACGTTCTCTCAGAAATGTTCCTTACAGGACCACCTCAACCTGCACAGTGGGGACAAGCCCCATAAGTGTAACTACTGTGACATGGTCTTTGCGCATAAGCCTGTTCTGAGGAAACACCTTAAACAGCTGCACGGTAAAAATAGCTTTGACAATGCCAATGAAAGAAACGTGCAAGACATAACGGTGGACTTCGATTCGTTCACATGTAGCGCTGCTACAGACAGTAAGGTCTGTCAGCAGGCTGATGCCAGCCAGGTACTGGATGCAGGGAAGCTGCCTCAGGCTGTGCTCAGTTTAAGAAACGATAGTACCTGCGTCAATTAAGCAATTAAAACCCGCTCTGTGTAGGAATTGTGACTGAGAGGAGCAAGCCGTTGGTTTGGCTTCTTCCCTAAACTAGTGGTGTGCCCCAAAAGGCTACAGATGGTTGGATTGCAAAACCTGTCAGGTCTTCAGCCATCGCTCTTAGTCTTACTTGATATTTTCTGTGAATAGCAATCCTCCTTCAGGTTTCTGTCTGTGTCTCTACTGTGGATTAAGGGGTTAATTGTTTCATTTCTCTCTGATTAGGAGACTCAAGACTAACACCTTTTGAAAGACTGTTGCTGTGGGCTGCAAGTAAACCATCTGCTGTACAGTTAGAGGCCTCTCTGTGTCTGGGCAGATGGAGGAAAGCAAAGAGGACAAGTGTGTGAGATAACCCAATATTTTTTTTAAAAAGCACTGGATAACTGAAAACACTCCGTATACTTAAATTTAAACTTACCTCTTAAAATTACCTTTCTCTGATCTTACCCCTAGACTCCTGCAGTTGAAATGAAGTATTTTTGTGTCACTTTTTTGCCCTGCCCTTTCTAAACTTATTTCAAGAAACTTCTGCTGCCAATCAATGCTCTCTTAAAAACTCTCAGGGTTTTTAACCTCAACATGCATTATGAAAAGATGAAACCCTAAATGATTTGGCAGGGTTAGCTGATCATTGCATAGAGCTGTTCAAACTGAGGATAAATTGCAGCTCTGGAATGTGAGAGGCTGGTGCCTGGAGTGCAAATATGACCTGTTCTTATGCTGGCATACCTGGGATTTTTAAAGGGCACTTACCAGTGCATGTACTGAGACAAGCTAAACACTTCAAAGCTAAAAATTATCCTCCATCTTCTGTAAGTTTTGCATCACAAACCACAACAGCTGTTGGTTTAGAGCAAAGCTGGAGTGGAGAAATACTGCTTTTTGACACTGTGAAAAGAATCTTTTTAAAGCTGCAATGTATAACAACTCCATGATTTTTTTTTTGCCTTTTTACTCCTTAGTTCTTGTATATCTCTCCTTGATGTCTAATAAGGGCCACATGTCACTTAATTTTAAACAAAAATACCTGCTATAAGAACTTAACATAAAGTTTTTAGATTTCTTGAACTTTTTTGAAGTGACCATTAGTGTTTTACAGATCCTAGGATGACGTATAGGTAGCACAATTTCTATAGGTTAATATATCAGCTATTGACTGTACTCAGCAATACCTCTTGTATACCGCCTTAAACATCAAATGTAGCGGGAATGGCATGTTAATTGGGATTCTGGGATTATACCATATTGCTTCTCAAAAGTGCTGTGGAATTATCCGCATCCCAGTCAGGCTGAAAGAAGCTTAATTTATCTGAGGCACACCATTCCCAGTAGAACAGCACTCTTAGTACTGAAGTGTAGCATAGACTAATAATCAAATGGCTGATCCTCGGCAGAGAATTGCTGTTTGTGTTTGGAATAAGGATTTCTTCCAATGCAGCTCTTTTCCACAAGGTTTGCCGTGAGGCTGAGATTATGCTTCCTACCTAAACGTAGTACTGTTGGTGTGTTTGAATGAGGGGTGAGGGTGAAAGGCTGCTATTGTATGGTTAAAAATGTTAAACAGGTATGACCAAAGGTGTGTTAGAGCAACAAGTGTTGTGTATGTCATTATCAAAAGTTGGTCTTGCTCTTCAGTTCTGTGTGTGTAGAAGTCAGGATTTCCTTACGCGGACATTACATTGATGGACGTTAAAACACTTTAATGTTGCAGAACGTTTTCAGAAATCCACGTACTTTGAAGTAGAAAAGGAAGGTGATTCTGTGAATCAGTTTTTGCAATTGAGTTCTTGAACTACTGTACTTGACTGTTACATGAACTCTTACACGGACAGCTATGAAGTAAGCAATGGAAACTACATCAGGGCATTCATCTTTCAAGTTGTAGCAAATACATTTAGGCCTAAAGTCTAACTATTTGAAACTTTTTTAAATTATTGTTCAGGTTCCTGGGGTAGAAGATAGGTTTGCATGGGAAGAACTATCTTTCCTCTTGAAGCCACCCACTTTCAGAGTTGTTTGGAACTAAATTTGACCGTGACAATTGCATCTGACACTTGCATTCTGTCTTCAGGCAGAATCTTCTGTATTGTTCAGACATTTTGATAATCTGTTATTCACTAAATGGAAATAAGTTATAGTGCTATGTCAAAATGAAAATAGATGTGGAGAACAAGAGCTTGCAGAGCCAGGTCGACGTGCTGTAAGGTACTAGTGAACAATCCAAGGCAATATGAATATGGACACAAAAAAGAAAATGGTCTTCTGCCACAGAAAGGAATAAAACTGCACAAATGCTAGAAAACGTGGCAGCAAAATGGACAGTATTGAAAGTTTTGTCTATCCGGAAAGTTTTGGTTTTTTGTGGAATTATGAAGCTGTAATGTTACTGTAAGGAGAATACAGCTTGTTGAAGTAGCTGTGGGTGACTTGAAGCTGATATGAAGAGACAAGGGGTTTCCTAAGAAACAAAAAAAAATTATTTGGTCAAGATCCATAGGTCCACCCTGTGCCGTGGTGATTTGGACGTCTGCGAAGGCCAAGACTGCTGGGCTGTTCAGTTAAAGGCTGCTGTGGTCGTTTGGTGAGAGCACGGCACAAAGAAATAGGAAAAAGCAGAAATGCAGAAGACTTTCTTCACTGAAAGTGGACACGTCTGTTGGATGAAAAGTGACTTTTACTAATGTCTGTGCTTTTGGCCTGGCAAAAGGGTGCAGACCAAAAGATTTATGCAGGAGATGGCTGCGTGACTCCAGAAACGCTGGAGCTCTAAGGGCAATACGCCGATGCAATGTGCACTGGTGGTAGAGTTCATCTAAAATTTGCCCCTATATGGAAAGACAAGTGAAGAGTATAGAAGAGGTATTAGAAAAGCAAAATCTGGCTAATGCTGCTTCTTTGAATTACAGGTTAAAATGGAGTGAGAATTATGATAAATGGAATATGCAGAGGCAGCTCGATTATAGAATAAGATGAACTTAATTGTCCTTGTATGTAAAATGTTGTCTTCATTGCAATGTCCCGAGTAGTGAAAGATTAGATCCATTGGTTGTTGCTACTGATGCTGCATATTCAGATGAGGACTATGGCAGTTATCATAATCTGTGTGTTACTGTGTAGAATACCATTTGCTGGTAAGTGGATAGTCTCACAACTTAATGTGCTGTACAACTTCCTGCATATCCTAAAAATAACTGAAGTCTATTACAAAAGTATTTTAATAACTCCTCAATATATTAGGAATTTTTTTTATGTTGGCATTTTATTTATTTATATTATATAGAAGAAGGAATTCTTAGAATTTAGGTTTGCCAGAGGTTTGGGCTCACCACTTCTCTGAGTGATGGTAGCTTGTGTGGCACGTGTTCCTGCAGCACATGCTGCAGCTGCACAGCCTCCTGCGTAGATCAGGGACAAGTCTTTCCTTAATTTATTTTTCTTTTAGAAGACATATTTTGCAAGTTAGTAACTGATAAATTTGAAGTGTCAGTCTTTTTCTCCCCTAGCTTTTTGGTAAAACTTAGCTGCCGCTGAACTTTTGTTGAAATAACGTAGAAATTAATTGTGTGGGGCTGATTTTGGTTTTGGAGTCATTGGGAGGAATAAAAGTGAGGAGGGAGAATCAAAATGTGATACAAACTGAAACTGTTGAGAGAATTCTAAAGTCACGTTAAATGTTAATTTTTAAAAACAAAGAGGGGCACATAGTGGTGCCTCCCGACTTGGTAAGGGGTGAGAAGGCAGGACGGACGCTTTTCCTTTGAGATTGTATAATCGATGGACTGAGCATTAGCTACCTCTTCACTGACTGGGCAAAAGTCTTACACTACGTGTGATAACCAAAGCAGGCGGGTCGGCGGCTGCCGGGTGATGTCCCGTGGCCGTGAAGAAGCCAGCAGCTCGTCCCGGCGGCGTTCGGGGCGGCGGTTCGCCGTTCTCTCGGCGCGTCCCGGCTGATGGCGAGGAGGAGCCCCGGTAGCCGCTCCCCGGGATGCCTTACGGGGGCGGACACGTCGCTACCTCTACCGAACGGTGGGCGCGGCGCGCCCCGGTGCCGGTGCGGTTTCCCCCAGCGGCAGCCGCTGTAGCAGTGCCAAGTCTTCTAATAAACGTGCTGCTAACTCTGTCTGCCGCCGCCTCTCATTTCCACCGCGGTCACGGCGCACCGGGGGCGGGCGGGCGGAAGGGGCGGGCGGAGAAGCGGTTCCGGGGCGCTGCGGCACCGGCGGCGGAGCGGCAGCGGCTGCGGNTCGGAGGTGCTGCACTTCCAGTTCGAGCAGCAGGGCGATGCCGTGCTGCAAAAGATGAACCTCCTGCGGCAGCAGAACCTCTTCTGCGACGTGTCCATCTACATCAACGACACGGAGTTCCAGGGGCACAAGGTGATCTTCGCCGCCTGCTCCACCTTCATGCGGGATCAGTTCCTGCTCAACCAGTCCAGGCAGGTGCGCATCACTATTCTGCAGAGCGCCGAGGTGGGCAGGAAGCTGCTGCTGTCCTGCTACACGGGCGCGCTGGAAGTCAAGAAGAAGGAGCTGCTGAAGTACCTGACGGCCGCGAGTTACCTACAGATGGTTCACATTGTGGAGAAGTGCACCGAGGCTTTGTCCAAGTACTTGGAGATCGATGCTTCCATGGAGAGCGGTGTCCAGGCTGCTGAGGGGTGCCACTCCTCGGATGCTGAACTGAGGAGCGGGGATGAGGTTTTAGATAAAGACTGTGAAATAATTGAGATCTCTGAAGACAGCCCAGAGAATGAAGAATACCCCGTGAAACAGGAGGATGGGGATGGCCCACACCCTGCAGCACAGAGCTTGGTGTCAGAAAGGAAGGACACAAAATCCCCAGAAATATCAACAGTGGAAATCGGGTATAAGGATGATGAAATCTGTATCTTCAGAATGGATTCCATGAGCGTTGCAAATGTAGAAAATGATCATTTTCCTCAGCCTTGCACTTCCTCTAAAACAAATTTATATTTCCCAGAAACCCAGCACTCCTTGATAAACTCTACAGTTGAAAGCAGGAATACAGAAATGTCAGGAAATCACTTTCAGGCTTTTGTTGGTGACAATCCAGAAGGAACTTCTAGTGGGGTGAACGGGTTCCAGAGCCTGGAGGATTCTGGCAGCTCATGGCGGCACCAGTGTCCAAAGTGTCCCAGGGGCTTTCTGCACCTCGAGAACTATCTCAGACATCTGAAAATGCACAAACTCTTCCTGTGTTTGCAATGTGGCAAGACATTTACGCAAAAAAAGAATCTCAATAGGCACATCCGGGGGCACATGGGGATCCGGCCCTTCCAGTGCATGGTGTGCTTGAAGACCTTCACTGCCAAGAGCACGCTCCAGGATCACCTCAACATCCATAGCGGGGACAGGCCCTACAAATGCCATTGCTGTGACATGGACTTTAAACACAAGTCTGCTCTTAAAAAGCATTTGACTTCTGTTCATGGAAGGAGCAGCAGCGAAAAGCCAAACCTGAACACTATTACAAAAGTTAAAATAGATTATGATTGATAGCTGGGCAATTGTGGAGTCAGACTCCACAAAAAGCTCCTGGCTAGTGAAATTCTAGATGCAATTCCAGTTCCAGATCCCCGTGTAATGGAGAGAAGCACAAACAGGTGGCTGGTGATCCAAGACAGGCCTTGGAGCAGGAAACTTGCCTGCTACGTTAAGGTTGCTATTGCTGTCAGTGAAAAAAGGTGTTTCCTACTTGAAAGTAAACTGCAAAATACGGGAAATTATTTCATGCTTCTGTTATACTGAGCATATCCCGGTCCCCCAGTGATGTTTTATATTCCCTGTTTCAAGGGCGGGCACTGCTGGCTTTCAGACTATTGCTGATACTGCAATAAGCTGAAGCCTGAGCCATGGTGTTGTTGAAAACAGCTGAGGGAAGGGGGTGTTTATATTTATTCAGCGAGTCAGTTGTTCCCATCCAGTTCCTGGATCATTCATGGTGAAATCATCTCCTTCCCTGCCCAAACTTTGCCAGATCTTCCAACAGAAAGAAGCTGTGCTTTCATATTCAAGTCTGTGATGTTTAAGGACACACAACAAAGAAAAACTAATCAAGGAAGCTTTCAAATTGCCTCTTGCAAATAGAGAATTGGTAAAAGAGAAAGAAACAAACACTATTACCTTGCAGGTTATTTGTAACTGGATAGTCCCATGAGAAGGACTTGCTTTTGGTTTTATCAAGTTCTGAATTCTTACAAACTTCTTTCTTCTAATAGTGGTTTTTTTTCTGTCATACCAGTGCTTTGCACCTGTATTTGATAAGTTTAGTCCTGTTTGTTGCATCATAATATTTGCCTTCATTTTTTTACAGATCTTAGCTATATGCACTCATGTGAAATTCATCTGTGGGCTGTTGGGTAATCACAGTTTCAGTGCTAATTTTGAAAACCAGGCATTTCTGTCTGACTGGCGATGGCTTAGACATAGAGGTCTCATACTCTCATTCTGTGACACGGTAACACAGTAATGATATGTGTTTGCAGAAGTGTGTTTGTGCTTTGTCAAAGGTCATTTTAGTTTCATCACGAGCATCAAGAGCCCTGTGATGCAGAGCCTGTGTCTTTGGCTGGTACATGTTTCTTCCACTTAATGTGATATGAATAAAGAGTCATTTCAGTTGTTAATATGAGATAATGGTACTTACAATTAGCAAAAAGCAGTAGTTCTTACTCTGTCTGTATCACACTTTCCTTCAAGTTTCAGAAGTGCTGTTCCAAGTTCTTGCTCTGAGTCCAGAAGTCTGGCCCAAATGCTTCAGAATCTGGCTGGCTCTAAAATCGAAGACAATATTTTTTGTTGTCAGTTCACTTTCCTTCCATGTGTCTGTGAGTGCACCAGCCCGTTTGGGGTTTTATTGATCAGCTACGTGAGGGATTCGGTGTGTACAATGTCTACCGTGCACTTTCCTGTTACTACTTGTTACAGGCATGGTCAGGTGTGTATGTGTGGGTATTTCCCTCATGAGCACTTCCCTGTGTGCCAAAGGGGAAACAGGCTGATCTTTTGAAGTGTATCTTCTCTGGGAGCAGGTTATGAGTTATTTTGGTCGTGCATGTAAACATGAGAGGGAGTTGTGTTGTGTGACAGGCCACCAGCATGTTCTGTTCAGTGGCTGCAGTGTCTCAGTAAGCTTTGTGAACAAACCCTGGTCTTTGTGCACATGTTCAGGTTAGAGGTGTTTCCTCTCCCCTGTCCGTACATGTAACCATGTCCTGTCATAACATAATAAACGAAATGCAAACAAGGCATTGTGTCAGAAATACATCTCGTTTTTCCTGATCACAGTTAATAATTCTGTGCATACCTTAACAGTTAGTATTTTGGCTTGCTGTGTTGAGTAAACAAGATGTTGTAAACAAAACACGGTGTTCCAGTGGCGGTCATTTAGTAACGCGTTTTTCTGTCCTTCAGAGGGGTCTGTCTGACCCACTTGTGCCATGAATTCTTCCCCCTCAGGAGTCACAGCTCTGCACCGCCATGACCTTGGCTAAGGCTGTGTTATCCCTGCGTGACCGGAGAAGCGGGTGCAGCTCCCGGGTGTTGCTCCGGGGGCTGCCGTGGCGGGGCAGCAGCGCCAGCGCTCCTCACAGCCCGCTGGGCCCCGCCGGGCTGAGGCGGCTCCGGGACAACCGACGTGCGCCAGAGCGCGCCTCCAATCCCCTCTTCCTCCTCAGCGCCAGCAATAATAAAGTCATCAATTGCAATTTAGAACGACAATAAATAATCGACACTAGCGGCGAAAGTTATCAATTAAAATTTAAAAGGACAATAAATAATCGACGCCAGAGGCGAAGGCTGCGCACCGAGGAACCGCTGAGGCGTCTCTGACCGAGGCGCGCCACAAGGGGG
>VZTD01004397.1:42681-68883 GCA_013397725.1 Rhagologus leucostigma
CGGCCTTGGAGCGGCAGCCGGGCCTGATGCGGGAGCGGGGCCGGGCTCGGGTGCGGCTGACAGCGGCCTGCGGACGGGGCGAAGCTGCGGGGGAACTCGCGGGGCCGCCCCGCGTTCCCGGCACCGGCGAACCGAGACAGGAGCTCCTGGTCCCCTCCCCGGCAGCCCCTTGAGGAGCCGCAGCACCGGGCAGTCCGCGCTGAGGTGCCCCCTGGCACCGGGGAGAATCGCACCGGAGCCATGAGTATTCCCACTCTGGAATACTCCTGGAGCTGTGCGTTAGGGTAATGGTGGAGGAGAGTCGTGGTGGGAGACAGGCCCTAGGACTGCACCCGCCGTGTCATGTTTTAAATGTCTTAAGCAAAACAACCCAAAACAACTGAACAGGAAAAGCATGTCCCGGTTCTGCTGATGCTCGAGGTGCATGGAGGGTTTCCAGTTAAGTGTAGGAGTCAGCACAAAGCACAGGAAGGGCAGCAGAGTGGTGGGAGAGTGATGAGTTTTCAGTTCATCCAGGGTTCAGAGGGGAACGGCATGGATCTGTAACGCGAGAAAATAATGACAAAGTTTAGACAGGCAACCAGGACAACTTCTGATCTAGGCCTGTTTCACTTCCATGCAAACTTAGGATTTTGTTTGATTTTAATTGTAGTTCCTGTAACTTCTCTTGTGGTTGTTCTCTCACGGCCATTATAGCTACATCATAATAATGAGACTAAAATTAAAAACAGTCCTTTGGATTACAAGGGTGTAAATTTGCAATTTTGGCAGAAGAAATCTAATTTCTTCTAAAGAAGAAATTTAATCTAAAGCTGTAAATCTTCTGAATCAAAATACTATTCTTTGACCTTTGGTCTGTCCTAAACATCTATGGAAATGATAGAAATTGAAACTTCTGTTGCTGGTATAAGTATTATTCCATGAAACACTGAATTCTTAATTTTGTAGTGAATCACTTTCCCAAGACCTTCATGCCTTTTTAGTGAACTTTTTCTTATTTCTGCTTTGTAAGCAAAGCTTTCCCCAAGAAAAGGTGTTTTTATTAACTTGTGTTTCTGTCTTGTTTGAGGTTGTGGCCATTTCTCTCAAAAATACTAAATTCCAACGAATTTTAGTGTCAGTGCTTTAGATATCCCAAAGTGAACTCGTAGTGTTGAGTGTTGATCTCATTTATTTAAGGCTTTGTTGCTTTACAATAGATAAAATATTTACAATACCCAGACAGTAATAGCTAGTAGCATTTGTTAGGAGTATGTTACATTTCATTTGGTGATATTTTATATACCCTTAATGGGATGAATGTACAGGGTCTCTCCTTGCTGACTGGACAACCCTAAGGAAAGGAAAAAAAAATATATATATCCATGGGCATCTTAAGTCATTCTGTACAACCTTTAAAAAGGCTTTCCAGCTCCTGTGGAGCCCTCTGTTTTCTTGCCTATGTCTCAGAATAGAATTAGTATTTCATTAAAATAGTTTTAAAAATATTAGAATACAGAATTTCTCTTCTAAAAATTGTATAGTTTAAACATGGAGGTCATGTTAAAAAAAAAAAAAGCTTGGAGAACTAAACCATACGTGGGAGTACTTATTCTCTGAAAATATTACCAAAGGGTAAGGAGTTCTACACTGTATCTCTTCATGAAGTAACTGTGTCAAAGTAGATCTGCTTAGAAATAGTTTCCCTTTCTCTGCGTTCAGAGGGAGTTCGACTGATTTGAGTGGCAAAGAAAATTTTTCATTTATTTGCCCTTCAGTTAGTCCTGTAAAGTCAATACTGTTACAGAAGCTGAGGTGGTATCAGGCTGGTGGCAAGGACAGGCTCTCCTTTCAGGGACACCTTTGGAACACAAGGAAAAACCCACAATGGCATTATGTAACTATTTAGGAAACTTTTAAAATCTACTAACACGATTTGTGGTATCAAGGCTTGAGCAGGGAGGAGCAGGTGTGAACTGCTGAGAATACACGGACTCTGGTGTTGGTTTGGGGGGAGTTTACCCTGAACTGAGTGAACTTTGGCAGTCACTGAGCAGCCACAAGCTTAAATTTATATTGTAGCCCTGTTGATAGGAATTACTCTTCAGCCACATGTTTTAAAGAGGCAGAGGGCATTTAAGCTTTGATTCTTTTTAACCAGGTAACAAGAGAATCCCGTAGGCGTTTTGGCAAAACGTAGTCTGGGTACATGTAAATGTTCAGATCTATATTTAGGACACAAGGAAATGGAATGAAGCTATCAGGGAAGTTCAGGTTGGACGTTGGTAAAAAGCTCTTCCCCCAGAGGGTGGCCAGGCACTGGAACAGGCTCTCCAGGGAAGTGATTGTGGCACCAAGTCTGCCGGAGCTCAAGGAATGTCTGGACAATGCTCTCGGACATGTGGTTTAGTGTCAGATACTCCTGTGAGAAGCAGAGTTGGACATGATATCTCCCTTCCCACTTGAGATACTCTCTGATTCTCGTATGTCCCCAGGATTTCTATTGGTGACTTTTCTGGAGCTTGAATTGAGCTACAGATACTTGCAAGAGCGTTAATGTTCAGTGAAAGAATTGTGTTGAAATACTGTATTTAATGGTCATTAAAGACTTTACATATAGAATTTTCACATGATGTAAAGAGATTTGCATGTGACAGATATTATGGAGTGTAGAAATAAGCAAGTCTGTTCTGTAAAGAGGATTTATTTTAATTTCAAGCCGTCATAGCTGAATGATGCAAAGCTGTTACGGAGATGGCCCTTCCTTAAGCCTTTAATGAAGCCAGTTTTTTAGCTCAGTAGATGATGGCTGTTGAAGAGAAATGAATAAAAGATTCTAGCGCTTCCAGAGAATACGTTAATACTGATAATTTGATTATGTGGATATATAAGTTTTTGACCCAGTCAGGATGCTTTCAGAAGTACGTAATGTAGGAAGGAAAGCTTGAAAAAGCTGCCTCCTTGTAGTGCAAACCAACCATTAATCTGCATAAATGAGAAGTTTTAATGGAGATCACTTTAAAAAGAAAAGGAAATACCATGATCTCTGCACTCAGCATTAAGAGCAAGTCAATATCAAGGACTCTTTAATTTAGTGATTAAAAATCAATTGAATTCTAAGATTTAGGCTTAAATCTGAAGTAAGATTGTAGTTGAACCTCAGTTGTGAAAATGCCATATAATTTCACAAGTTTTTTCAGGCGTTTCCTTCATCTGTAGAGAAGACTTCCCTTTGTTCAGCACTGACAATTATTCCATATCTCATTCTCATCCAAGCTCTGCTTATTTGTCTTTGCCCGTGGCCCACAAGGGACCTGATGGAGTCAGCCTGAGCAGAGCAGAGCTGGCGCTGTGGGGGAACTGAGTTAAGCCTTCAACCCTTTCTTTGATAAGGGGTGAAACTTGCATATCTCGCATTTTGGCAAATGCCCTGACTGAGCAGTGTGGGAGAGGAACAGACGAACAGAAGAGCATGATCACCTAAGCTTGGTTTCTTCAGAAAATAAGAATTGAATTATATTTATCATGTCCAGAGGTTATTGAGTAAGCATAATGATTTAGATTAGTTGTAGAGAATGTCTTGGGATTAGGTAGCTGTAAGTTAATGTAAAATAAGAACATCTAAATCTTGCAACTTCCATCGATTGTAAGTGGTACAGCTGTTTGAGGAAGATGTTGAAGTTTTGCCTGTCATCAGATATTCTGGTCTAAAATGAGAAAATCAGTCAGTTATCATTGTTACTCTGATCCATTGCAGCCATTACTGCAATAGGAAAATACTACTGTGGTAGAAACACAAAATTACTCATCTGTACTGGTTTTTATTATTACATAATTTCTGAACTTAGGCTTGTATGTTTCTCAGTTTGTCATCTGAAGTATTGCTTCTGGTAGTAATGCTATAAAACTAATTGTAATTGACTATGTAATGATCTTTTAAGGAGCAACTGCCATGACTTTTCAGAGTGTTTCCTTGTGTGTTTGGCCAGTTTCTGTATCAGCCATTTCTTTGGGGTTTTTTTTGCAGGGTGCTTCTATTTTTACAGGGAAGAGGAGCCCTGTGTATGTGTAGAGATAGATAACACATCTGCCAGAATGAACAGACAGACCAAGGGTAATTGTTCTAATGGAGTGTACTGCCTGTTAAAAACAAAATCCAAAGGATTTCTAGTTTACCTTCTTTCTTTTGCTCTCCTCCTCGTGTTTGCTCAGTTTAGAGCGCTGGAGCAATTTGTGCTTCAAGAGGACATCCCTGAAATACATTGTTTCTGACAAGGAGCAAGAATCTATTAAACATTTGGCTTATGCTTTTTGTAGGAGTTGACACGGTAATTAGGAGACGTGAGATTGTTTTCCTACACACTGGGGTGCAAGAGTGGCAGGAGAGCTGGCAGGCTCAATAAAGTATGGAGATTCCTCCCTGTATGGCTGCTTGAAGTTTTGGGAGCTGAGAGCTTTTCCCAGCTGTTTGCTGACTTAATTAGATTTTTTTGCTGTCAAGAAATCTGAAGGTCAACACATGCTTAGTAGAATCTGTCATTTGGGATGATTAAACACCCAGAGATGGATCTTTAAAAACCGGTGGTACACACTTGAAGAATCTGTTGTGTTCATTTCTATGCTAGTCAGGAAAACAACTGTATTTTAAAAGCTCGTAAACAGAGAGGTGGTTTCTTGCAAGTCTCTGAAGCACCTGTGGAAACCGAACGTGGGTATTGTCTTCAGAGCAGAGATCCCTGCGTTTGAGATAATTAATGAGCAGTGTGGACATAGAGACTGTTTATTAGGAGCTCATTAGTGACATACCAGCAGTTGAGCTCTCTGTGTACCAGCCTCTTCTTAAACTTTTCCCCGTGTGAGTCATGACAGTCACACACTTCCCAGAGTGGTCTAGTTTGTGCTGTTACCTGTGTCTTGCAGTCAGGTGAAAAAGCACCACTGTCAGCCTTAGGTCAGCAGTTGTGTTGGTATCTTAATGTTTCTGGTAATGCTGCAGAAAGCTTTAAGGAACGTGTTTACAGACAGGCTTTGCAGTTCTGTGCGTCTCTTGTCCTGCTGTTTGGGAAGGGAAGCAGATGTGCTGGAGGAAATGGTGGGATTCTTAACAGAGGAATCAAAAATCTTTCTAGGCCTGTTGGCTCACTGTTTGGTTTTGCTCTTATTTGTTTTGCTTTTAAATTTCCTTGGTTAAAAGACACGTAGCAATAGCGTGTTAAAGACGACCGTGTTTGTTCATCCCTGCTAGAGCTTTGATTGTGCTTTTATAGCAGCCGGATGAAAATCTGATTTGTCCAATACATGGGAATTTTCTGGCTTATGTTGAAAGTGTAACCTCAGCAGTTTGGTTTTGAGAGGTTCAACTTTCAGTTTGGTGTGTTTTACTATGGGAATTCATTTGGGGCAAAAATTGCTGCATAATATTGAAAAGCTCGCTGAGATAAGGACATCTTGTACAAATATCCTGTTACTTAAAGGGCACTGAATGTTCATAGTACTAAATAGGATTTCTAAACAGATGGTCATAATTAACATAAAATACATCCACAGATAAGAGTCTATTTGGTGTTCTATAATTCTTTCAATGGTCTGATGCTTTAGCATTAATTAAACCGTAGCACAGCCAACAATGGAATTGCAGTAAGGAGTTTCTGAATTTGAACACAGAGGGGAGATCTCAGCTTCCTCAGAACAATTACGTTTTTTCTGTCATAAGAGTAAAAAAATAGAATGCTAAACATGTAATTAAAACATTTGTATGTTTGCATTTGTAACAAGCTTGTTCATAGCCTCGAAGTGACCCAACTGGTCTGTAGGTTGCCTAGAGAGCCAACACAGTGGCACATCACAGCCCAGGGTGGGGCTGTTCCCTCTGGGGTGGAGCTCTGAATGTAAATCGTGATGACGAGAGCTTGGATGAGAACGGTTTCGATGAACTTCTTAGGCCTGGTACCTTTTTCAGGAATGTGACTTATATAAGATATAAGAGCAATGTCCATAAACCCATATTTTCTTTGAAATACACTTATGTAAACAATTTGTTTGGTACTACTGCACAGAGTGAGATGTTTCAAGAGATGAGGAAGCCAACTGAAGTTATTGCTTGCCTTATCATAGGTTTTGTCCTGAATACCTGGATTTTACATACATCTAAGATTTTCTTGCTGTGAGTTCATGGACAGAGTTATGTGTAAGGCAGAGACATGAAAAGCAAAATTGCACACAGCAATCTCTGCCCTTGAGTGCTCCAGTTCTTGCGAGAAAAGGTGGAAGTAACACAAGAGAATCATAAAACTAAAAACTAATCTCATTCTTTTAGTGTTTTCTTATGGTTCTTGATTTTTGTTAGTTGATTTGTATTTTACAGAAAGAGAAAATGTGTTTTAAAAAAGCAGAGCTGGGTTGAGGTTGGTGTCTGAATAAGATCTGCAGAAGGAAAGTGTTCTTCTTCCTTTCAAATTAAAATAACATTTTAAACCAGCACACCCCCCGCAAAAAAACCCTTTAATGCCATTTATTGTGAAAAAGTTAAACTTATGGTAGTCTGCATTAGTTTAGTTCATGAGCCTTTTTTGGTACAGTTGTTAAGCTTACACAGAGTTGAGGTTTTCGAATACTTCAGCGTAAGGATTTGGTTTTATTCTTTGTAATATTGAAATTGTGGTCTGTTTTTTAAATTAAAAATTATTCTAAATTGCCAGAAAGCATGTTTTAAATACTCTGTTGTTCACTTACAGCTGCCAAAACATAGTACAGTGAAATAATGGTCTGCTAGCCTGCTAAACAAGTGTCCAGCTTCCACAATGCCTGTGCAGGCAGCTCAGTGGACAGAATTTCTGTCCTGCCCAATCTGCTACAACGAGTTTGATGAGAATGTGCACAAGCCC
Source organism: Rhagologus leucostigma (assembly GCA_013397725.1). Classification (NCBI taxonomy): domain Eukaryota; kingdom Metazoa; phylum Chordata; class Aves; order Passeriformes; genus Rhagologus; species Rhagologus leucostigma. The sequence continues at coordinate 49,545 of VZTD01004397.1, forward strand.
ATCAGTTTAGGTTGCTCTCACACCGTGTGCAAGACCTGCCTGAACAAGCTCCATCGTAAGGCATGTCCTTTTGACCAGACTGCCATCAACACAGACATCGATGTACTTCCTGTAAACTTTGCACTCCTCCAGCTGGTTGGAGCCCAGGTATGACTGAAGCAGCTCTTTGTTTTGCCACTTCGTGTTGTTACCTTTTCCGTGCCAGTTGCAATGTGTGTGCTGCTCTTTCTTCCTCATTTTAGCCCAAATAAATGGTAAGGCTTAACTTTGGACTGTCTAGGAGTCCATACATGCTCTAAAAGCAACTGCACCATTTCAGGACCATCTTCTCATAAAATGAAAACGTGTTCTAATTGTAACCTGAATTCTGATTTTAAAAGGCTCTTGAACTGTGACTGGAGAAAAATCCCCATTGGGAAACAGACAATTATCTGTCCCAATTGTCAGTAGAGTGAGTGAACCTGCAGATTGCACTCGTTCATCGTAGCCTTGTGAGAAATCTCGTTTCTAAATGTCACATGTTTGGAAGTGGCTGTTTAACCAAGTTCCAGAAGTGTGTGTGTATAATTTTTTTAAAAATATGCCTGATGATGGCTTTTCAGTTGCGTTTGCAGACACTGGCTAATCAGGCCAGGAATGTTCCCTGCGCTGTCTCGTAGCAGTGGCAAAACAGTGATTATATAATCAGTACTGCGCTTTATGGAGACTAAATAAGTCTGTTCCCCTTATGCTGATTCATGTGCTTTTTCATGTTACTCTCTCTCTAACACCTTGGTGATGCAGTAAGAAGATGTTTTTTACTTTGCCTTTTAATGTCCTATCACATGCCTTGACACAGCTATTGGTAATAACACTGTGTCAGAGCGGTTTTGTTTCTCAAGTTCACGTGTTCCTTTCATTTTTTTTATGTGTCAGATCACTGCCTTGATCTTACAACATTTATTTTCATGGTCTCCTAACTTCTTGCAATGTATTTCAAATAATTAATTTATTATGACTAACACTCCCTCTGTTTTCCTTATCTGACCTTTTTACTCTACTTTGAGTTTTTTTCCACCAAGTTAAGTTTCCTGCTTCTTCTCTTGGAAGATTTCAGCATGCCCAAATGATGTTTAAATTATTTTTTAACTTTGCTTTATTATATTCTTGCTAGTTAGTTTTGCCTTATAGCTTCCTTTATGTGTCTGTAGTAAATCATGCTGATCTGATGTACTGATCACCCTCTCAGGTCTTGTGTTCTCCATCTTTTAGACAAATTCGTTATTGTTTTCTACCCTACTTCTGTTTTTAAAGTGTTGGATAGTAACAAAAACCATCTTTCGTCTCCCTAATCCTCATCTTGGGCCCTTTTTGTTGTTCCTTATGCCATGTACGTGCCCTGGGTGGGTCCTGTGTTTCCCTGCTCTCAGAGCAGTGCACATCTGCAGTGTTATATAATTAATGGTGATGTGGGTACTATCGGAGAGGTCAGCCAGGTGTATGTAATTCTTCTCCCTCTTCCTCCCCCTTGCATTTTTTTAGGTACCTGATCATCAGACAGTAAAGTTGAGTAATGTAGGAGAGAACAAACATTATGAAGTAGCAAAGAAATGTGTTGAGGATTTGGCACTCTACTTAAAGCCATTAAGTGGAGGAAAAGGTGAGTCTCTGCTGAACAGTGGAATTTTGATGTAGTTTGCTTTTAACAGCATTGTGTTTCCAGCACTGATTGTAAATGTCAGTGAGATAATACTCTCATTTTTCTAATAAAATTGCCCTTGTGTCTTTAAAAGCTTATTCACACTTGTGACACTTGCTTGTGGTTTTTTTATTTTAAGTTTACAAAATACTCTATTTAATAATACTGCCTTGGGGCTAACTTTGTACTAAAGCTGAACTTTCCCCAAAGGATGGCTTTGATGTCAGTTTAAGATTTTAATTAAAGTTCTTTTTGATAAAGAGTTACACAGAGTTGCCTAAGAGAAGGGAAGGTACCTGTGACTGGTATCCAAGTCCTAGAAAAAGACATACACTGTTAGACCTTTTTTTGTCTCACTCAGATGAATTTGATCAGAAACACTGCTTAGCCTTTTCTCCCTTTCTCCAAAGGTGTTGCAAGCTTGAATCAGAGTGCACTGAGCCGTCCGATGCAGAGGAAGCTTGTGACACTGGTGAATTGTCAGCTGGTGGAGGAGGAGGGTCGGGTCAGAGCCATGAGGGCAGCTCGGTCGCTGGGAGAGAGAACTGTCACAGAACTCATCCTGCAGCACCAAAATCCTCAGCAGCTTTCTGCCAATCTTTGGGCTGCTGTAAGGGCACGAGGGTGTCAGTTTCTAGGACCAGGTAAGGGACCTGTACATCTGCAGCAGAATATATTTAGCTGTACCTTTTCTCAACAAAAATTTTTTAAAAATTTCTTCTGTTCAGTTAAAGATGTTCTGCCAGGAAGAAAGGAGAAGAGGGGAAGAACCTCCCCCAAATATTAGTAAAATCTGCTGGCTTAAAGTGTTTGGTTGTTTCCCCTGTCCCTCCATTAAATGTTCTTTGAAACTGGGAGGAAGTATTTCAAAAATCCTGGCAAAGAGGAGTCAATAAGCACACGTTGTGCACAGTTTGTAATGCAGTGTAAGGGTAGCAGGCTGGCTGTACTGCTGCCTGTGATTGGAATTGAATAGCTGTCAATACAATCAGCCTAACCTCAGCTGCAGCATACTTTTGAAATTTATAATGATCACATTTATATCTCTAACAAATTCATAGTTAAGAATGCTGCTGAAGCAAGCACAGAAACAAGAAGGAAATTCTCTTTGGAATGGAAGTTGTCCTCTCTTGATTCCAGTAACTGTTGATAGCATTCCAGTACTGTTCCTATATTTATTTTATAGTTTCATGGTGTGGCATTGATGAGGTGAACAAAAAGACAATGGCTACAAGACTGCACAGTGGAGAAAAGTATAAAAACTGCACTACTGATGTGTTTATTACTGAAAGTTAGTCTTAGCTCTAAGTTTGCTGTGCTTAGAGTGATTCTAAATACTTCTTCTAAATTAGCAACTTCTTTTAGAAGTTTGCGAGGCTTTCTTTTAGTAAGATAAAAAGCAGTAAGGAATTACATTCAAGATGATTCAGATGCTCCTGCTTATCTGTTCAAATACAGTAGCCTTGCTGTTTTCTGGAATATATTTAACTTTCATTTTTGTGTGTTAAAGCTATGCAAGAGGAGGCACTGAAACTTGTATTACTGGCACTGGAAGATGGCTCTGCACTCTCGAGAAAAGTTCTGGTACTTTTTGTTGTGCAAAGGCTGGAACCAAGATTTCCTCAGGCCTCTAAAACAAGTATTGGTCATGTTGTGCAGCTACTGTATAGAGCATCATGCTTTAAGGTAAAACACCGGTATTGTGGTTTGTGCTGTGCAACTGTCATTTTATGATGGACATGGAGAATTTTTGTTAAAGAAGGAATGTTTAACTATTACTATTTATTAGGTCACTAAAAGGGATGAAGATTCTTCTCTGATGCAACTTAAAGAAGAGTTCCGGAGTTATGAGGCTTTGCGAAGAGAACACGATGCCCAAATTGTTCACATTGCCATGGAAGCGGGACTTCGAATATCACCAGAACAGTGGTCTTCCCTTCTTTATGGAGACCTGGCACATAAATCACACATGCAGTCCATTATTGACAAGGTTTGTCAAAGGGATGATTTTAATATCTTTGTAGGATTAGTTTTGACTATTAAATGTTACCAAAAAAATCAAACAACTCCATGAATTAACTTTTTGTTTGTAGTCCTATCAAATATTAATTAAAACTAGATTGATTTTTTTCCCTGATGTAGCGTATTCATCATATGAAGTACTTTAATTAACTTTTTGGTGTCTTATGATGAAGCTTCATAGGGCAGATTCTGAGTTGAGAAATAAAATTTCTCTCCACTGATCCTCTCTATATGCCATCTGAAGACACTATATATTGCGTTTAGGAAGCAATGTCACGAATATCTTTTGAAGATTAGTAATTCACAGTTGTAAGATGCAGCACACTAACGCTCCCTTTATTTTCAGCTTCAATCTCCAGAATCTTTTGCTAAGAGTGTACAAGAGTTGACAATTGTCTTGCAGCGCACGGGGGATCCTGCAAACCTAAACAGGCTGAGGCCTCATTTAGAGCTCCTGGCAAACATAGATCCAAATCCAGGTATGCAAATCAAGCATTTTAAACTTATCTTGGTATTCTTCGTGTCTGGCAAAATTAATTATTAAGATGATAAACTCCATTCCTGGTTACGAAATTCCCATTAACATAATAAACTCATCTTCAGGGCTCTCCGAGTTCTGTCCTAGTACTTGGTGTTATAAAGTAATACAAGACTTGCCTCTTATTTATGATACTGCTGGAACTATTGACAGAGTGACAACCCTGCTTTTAATAATTTTAGATGCAGCATCTCCAACATGGGAGCAGCTGGAAAATGCGATGGTCGCTGTAAAGACTGTGGTCCATGGGCTGGTGGATTTCATTCAGAATTACAGTAGAAAAGGCCATGAAACTCCACAGGTAACCAGACTTGATCATTGCATTATGTCTTAATGTACATTTACTGGGGGATGCAACTCTGAAAAATTACTGTTGATGTGAAATACTTATGGCCTTTCCTGTGGGATAATTGATGATACTGTTATTTACTGCATTCAGGTTTTGAGAACCTAGTATTTGTGAATATGGAATGCAGCAGAGCTGGCCACAGTGAAATCCATACAAGGACAGCTTAGCCCCTCAACAAGGAATGTCCTTGTTTTTCTGATTAAAAATGCAAAATGTAAAAACATACCATTGATGTATTTTCTGTATTTTAAGCCTGTTCTTGTGTGAATGTCTGATAGATGTAAGAGGAATGTCTTGTGGTTTTTGTTTGTTGTTTTTTTTTAAAGCCACAACCAAATAGCAAATACAAAACAAGTATGTGCCGAGACCTTCGACAGCAAGGGGGGTGTCCAAGAGGAACAAACTGTACATTTGCTCATTCTCAGGAAGAGCTTGAAAAGTGAGTGTGGGATACTTTTTCCTTTTTCTTTTTTTTTCCCGTCTTTTAATTTAAATCCAAGCAATCTACAGAGATTTTTGGAAACATTTTCTTCCGTACATTCATTCATTTGGAAGGATTTGTGACTCTCTTGAAGCGACAATTCTTTATATGAAATTGAAGGTACAGCAAAGCAATGTCTGCAGACTAATTCCAGTTTTATTTTTTATTTTACCCTATATGAGGTGAAATTTCCTTTCCTGAAACTGAGTCTAAGCTCAGTGTCTCTCAGGGATTGATTATATCACCTACAAGAGAGAACGTTAGTTACATTTTAGTTGATTAAGGAATAAACTGAGCTATTGAACAGTATGCAGCTCTGCATTCTTGAAGCTTTTTTTACCCAAATGCATTTTCAAAGAACTGCAAAATGGATCTTATAAGAGGAGAGATGATTTTGGGTTCCAGTTGTTGAAAATAAGTTTGTAATTTTTCGGTGTCATGTTCCTCTCAATCTCTTCTTTTTGCTAGTTTTGCAAATCCATTAAACTTCACAATAAGCACCTTTTATAGCATCTTGTCTTTTGTGTGTTTGCACATGTTTGTTTGTAGGTATCGCTTGAGGAACAAAAAAATCAGCGCGACAGTGAGAACATTCCCCCTTCTAAATAAAGTTGGCGTAAATAGCACCGTCTCAACCACAACGGGAAACGTGATCTCTGTCATAGGAAGCCCTGAGGCAACGGGCAAGATGGTGCCAAGTACTAACGGAATAGCTAATCTCGAAACTGGGGTTCCCCAGCTGATCCCCCGCTGTGCAGACACCTCTCTGAGAGCTCTGGAGAGCACCAAGAAGGGAGGGAAGACTGGAGCCAATGGCCAGAACACTTCTGGGTCCCCCACAGAATCACTCCCTGAAAAGTAGGTGACTTTTTTTACATCAAGACAATTGAACAGAACATTCTGCTTTTAGATTATCATGGAGTTTGTGGGTGGCCAACAGGTGCTGAAGTGTGGTCCTGGCTTGCAGTAATTGCTGGTGCTTGGTGGCTGCAGAGCTGTGTAAGGTCTTGCACTGCAGTGCAGGTGCAGTCACCCAAAGCCTGTGGGTTCACACACCTGTTGTTTTAGCTGTTCAATACTCATGTGCAATATAGACAAAATGGTAAATCTCTCCCTTTATCTCTTATTCAGTTGTTCTCAGCCTGGTATCTTAGTTACTTTTGGGTTATTACATAAAAATAAAAAGTTTTGGCGTACAAATAAATTATATACATATTGCATACAAATACGTTATTACATGCAATAAATTGTACTCAAAATTTTACATTTCCTAAAGCCAAGAAGGATGCACATAGCATGTACTTCCTAGAAACTTTCTAGTTTTGGGGTTTTCACTTAAAACTTTGTAGATAATTCTACAGGAAACACCGCGTCTCTGAACAGCTTTTCAAAGCCTTTGTCTTTACCAGAATACACTTACAAAGGGTTTCAAAACATTTATGTCCACTTTTGAGTTCTCCTAGGAGAAAGTCTAAGATGTAGCATCAGTTTGGGGTATGAAAAACAAAATTCCAGAGGAAATGACAAGGCCCAAATTTCCATGTTATGTGGGAGTGTACATGAAGAGGTGACTAACTGAAGTAAGTGAAGATCTGCTTAATGATGTCTTGGTAATCCTTTTCAGTAAAATTGGTTCTCCACCCAAGACTCCTGTAAGCCAGGCAGCAGCTACCTCAGCTGGTCCTCCTAATATTGGAACAGAAGTTAATTCTGTGCCTCCAAAATCCAGCCCGTTTGTTCCCAGAGTACCCGTCTACCCTCCACATTCTGATAATGTTCAATATTTCCAAGATCCCAGGACTCAGCTGTCATATGAAGTTCCACAGTACCCACAGACAGGTGAGTGAGATGAGCACTGTGTAAAAAATAGCTCTGAGAGCATCTCAAAATAGCTCTCAGAGCATTTTCTCTGGAAAAGCCCAAATGTGGCGAAATAACTTTTATGTCTGTTTTGTCAATGTCTATTTTATTTTATTTTTATTAAATATCAGCCGAATCTTTACTTAATGGAATACTAATCTTGTTAATTGCTGGGTATGTGAGGGACTTGCAGTTTGCTCCCAGTGTTGGTGATTCTTGTCTTTGTGTGCTGTATGTTATGCAGCTTACATGTCAGCCTCCAGAAGAACTTGAACCTCAAGGTCTTTCATCTACTTTTTCCTTTGTTAGCATATAATTGCTTTTATTTGGGCTTGCTCTTGCCATGGCCTATCTGTGAGGGTATCCATGGGCAGGATCCAGAGGCATAGCATGCTTCTGCTGAGAGGCTTACACGTCTTTGTGCTTGCTCAAATGTTTTCGAAAGGGTCCAGTTATCTTTTTAGGTTGCACTGTGCATGTTTATATTCAAGCAAACAATTGTGGTTTACAGCACTGAGTCATTCACAAGCTCTCAAAAGGTAGAGGTGTTTGGGCAATCCTCTCAGAAGAAAGAAGAATAAGTCAAGTGGGAAATGGTTATTTATAGCCTTTTTATTTTTTAGCAATACAGCTTTTTATTTTAGAGAGAACTATTTTAATTTCCTATATAAAGAATTGCTTAAGATCCTGTGTTTTCAGTTACGTAGTTACACCATAGTACATAGCAGCAATATTTTCCAAACTGGGTCCAGGTGGTGAAGGGCCAGCGCTGCATCTGCAAATACGGTTGTCACACATGAAATGATATTTAACAGAAACATGGTAGAGTCAGTAAGAGGTTTGTGAAGTGTGACTCCTCATTCTCTAAAGGTACTTATCAATGCTATTTACAGTTTTAGAAGGTGTAAAATTTTGGGTCATTTGTGGTTGCGTTAAATATGCCTTTTTCTAATTTTTAAGGGTATTATCCAGCACCTCCAACAGTACCAGCTGGCGTGGCTCCCTGTGTTCCTCGCTTTGTGAGGTCCAATAACGTTCCAGAATCCTCCCTCCCACCTGCTTCCGTGCCATATGCCGATCATTACAGTACATTTCCCCCTCGAGATCGACTGAATTCTCCTTACCAACCTCCTCCTCCGCAGCCGTATGGACCAGTCCCTCCTGTCCCCTCTGGAATGTATGCTCCAGTTTATGACAGCAGGCGCATCTGGCGCCCACAGATGTACCCACGAGATGATATTATTAGGAGCAATTCCTTACCTCCCATGGATGTGATGCACTCATCTGTCTATCAGACATCATTACGGGAGAGGTACAACTCTCTGGATGGGTATTACTCTGTGGCTTGTCAACCTCCAAACGAGCAGAGGACTGTGCCTTTACCAAGGGTAAGTGAGAGCCAGGAAGGGAGGGCTCTATGCAGAGTTGGTTCTGAAGGTCATTACTGGAAAATTGGTAAACAATAAGCATAGACCTGTTTATTACAGTGATCGAGACATGTGACTTGGACAAAGTTCCTGTTTTGTTTTTAACCTTAAAATGGGCTTGCAAAACAGACCACTCTGATCTGCATCAGGACCAGAGCCCCTCTGCCTCTTTAATGCCCATGCATGTTGCTTGAATTAATTGTGTTTTTAAGATTTGAGTTGCCGTACATGGGCCTACAAATTCTTGTGAAATTCTTCAAGTGATATCAGTGGAGGATTACAGACCCAAGGAAATTTGGGGATCCAAGTGTGTCCCATGCAAGTATTTGCCTTCTGATTAGAGTGTAATGGGATATCCAGTCCTGTATTTATTCTTTCTAGGAGCCTTGTGGTCATTTGAAGACTGGTTATGATGAGCAGCTGAGACGGAAGCCGGAGCAATGGGCACAGTACCACACACAGAAAACTCCTCTGGTATCGTCAACCCTTCCTATGGCAACACCATCTCCAACACCACCTTCTCCTCTCTTCAGTGTAGATTTCAGCACAGAGGTGGGAAGCCAAAGAACCTCTTTATTTTCCCTTCCTGTTTCTGTAAGATGCCATTTAATATTTCTAGAAAAGATTTTCTACCTGCCATTTATTGTTCATAAAATTAAATTAATGCTGTAGCAAAAGGAAAGTAATATCTAATAATGATGCATTCAATTTGGTATTAAGGTGATGCTAAACATGACTGCAGAAAAAAAGGTCAAGAAGTGAAGTGATTCAATTCAGCCTCGCTAAATGAAATGTAATTTTACTGAACTCACTTTGTGAACCTCCAGGTTTTTGTGTAGGGAACAGCAGTTGTGTTTTCCATTTAAAAGTACATTGCCTTTGATAATCCAAATGGCTTTGACTTGATGATTAGCCTGAATCAAACTTCAAGTGTTCATCAAGTCCCAAAGAATGCATTCCCTTAAAAGTGGTAAAAGGCATTGGTAGGATGTTGTGTACTTCTGTATAAGTCTTGTAAAGAAAAATGGGAACTCAAGAAATAGCAATAGTGTGCTTTTGAAGAAAAAAAAACCCTTAAAATATTTTATTCTATCTCTCTAGCTGTGGTTTGACAGTTTTCTTGGTGATATTTGAGGTGTTAAGAATGATTATTCAGAACAGATCTTGTAGGTGTACCTGAAGTGCCTTATGCGTGCATTCAAGGTGGATCAGGATTTAGTCGTTTTTACCCAGGTTGGAGGGTTGTAAGTTGTATTTCTATTTACCACTGGCTAATACTTTAAAGGAAAATGCGTGGCTTCCTCTCAGTTAAGTTACTGTAGGTATTTGCCTAATGAAACCTGACACTAACACAGATTCCAGTCGCTCATCTTGGCAGGCCAGGCAGTTGTTTGTATGGCAGAGTTTGCCCTCTGACAGCTGCCAGGGGCACTGGTTTAAAATTTGACAAAACAGCTTATGTTGTCCCCAAGTCAAGTCTTGAATATGGCTGGAACTCCTTGATTGACTTTCGAGATACATTTACTGCTATTTAATTAAGTTATCTTCTCATTTTAGAACTGAATTCCCTGTTTTTATTATTCATTGCTTATTTATTCCCTTTTCTGTAGTTCTCAGAGAGTGTCAGTGATTTGAGTGGAACTAAATTTGAGGAAGACCATCTCTCTCACTATTCTCCGTGGTCTTGTGGCACTATTGGCTCTTGTATAAATGCTATCGACTCAGAGCCCAAGGATGTGATTGCCAATTCCAATGCCGTGTTAATGGTAGGGGTTTTCTGCATGTTCTCTAATTAGTGTGATGATCCTTACATGCTGAAGTGTCTTCTGTTTGGTTAAACCAGCCTTTAAAAAAAAAAAAAAAAAGATGATAGCTTCCATTATTAGTATTTTGAAGTAGTTCTGCTCATTTGAAGTTGTTGGGAATATCCTTTCCCAGTTTTGTAAATAGGCAACAATAATGAGAAACCTACTGGCCAGCTGAAGAATGTACATGACCTCAAATGAGTCCTTGTATCTCCTGTCTCCTGAATATGTAGGATTTGGACAGCGGGGATGTTAAAAGGAGAGTGCATTTATTTGAAACGCAGAGAAGGGCAAAGGAGGAAGATCCTATAATCCCGTTCAGCGATGGACCGATCATCTCCAAGTGGGGTGCAATCTCCAGGTCATCCCGCACAGGTTATCACACAACAGATCCAATCCAGGCCACTGCTTCCCAAGGAAGTGCTACTAAGCCCATCAGTGTATCAGGTACAAGTACAGGCTTTGTGTGACAATAATTCATCATTCACACACACCGTGAGCATTTCATCCTCTTTGCTATGCTATACTATGCTATAGCTATGAAATGCAAAGAGCTATAGAACATATATACCCCACTGAAGAACAGAGAAGGTAGTGAACGGTATCTTAATTCTTTTACAGATTATGTCCCTTATGTCAATGCTGTAGACTCAAGATGGAGTGCCTATGGCTCAGATTCTGCTTCCTCAGCACGTTATGCAGAACGGTACGAACTCCTTCCCGAGCTCTGTTCACAGCTTTTCCTGTAGCTTTCAGCTCTTCAGAGTCCTCAGTGTGTGTGGGGGGAATCTATTAATAGACATTCTTAATTTTAAAGTAAAAGACTTTTTACCTATCCAGCATAAAGCCTTGAAAAAAACTAGGTTAAAACTCGTGTAGTCTTTAATACTTAATGCAGTTAATAGTGCACAATTATTAGCAGTGTATCCCTTGGGAAACCTATCAAAGAACTGGAGTCAGGTACTGCCAAGTTGTCGTGTCAAAATCTTGAGTAGTTTCAGGTTTTCTTGCCACATCTTACCCATGTGTAAAATAAGGATGTTTGCTTCATACAATGCCTGAAGTATTATGAGCCACAGTGAAGATGAAGAACACGTTGTCTTAATCACATCTAGTTTCTGTCCAAAAATCTAACATTGATAGACTAATGAAGTTATGGGATGTTTGATTTCGAGAACTTGTTTCTAATTCCTAGCTTTGCCTTCTTTCTTTTAAAGGGACAGGTTCATAGTTACAGATTTGTCTGGTCACAGAAAGCATTCCAGCACTGGAGATCTACTGAGTCTTGAATTACAGCAGGTAAGACCGGTTATTATACCATGAGGGTTTTTAATTTAAAAGAAATTGTTTAGTAAAGTGCTTTTAAATACATTTTCTTAGTGTAGCGTATGGAAAATAGTACAAATAACAAAATGATCGGTAAGGGTTAAAGTAGACACTAATCCTTCAGCGCTTGGTGTGCTGTGGTAGGACTGCTAGTATTAGCTGTTCCCCTGGCATCAGGAAGGCTGTTTTGGGGAGAAAGTGCTGTATCTGATGCATGTCAGCGAATGCAGAAAGAAATAAGTGCAGTGCATTAAGAGAACACATGGTTCTCCATCTAGCAAGGGAACTGTGCTTTTGTGAGTGGGTTATTTTGCCATCTGACCACACATGGTTTAGGTGTAGTGGTTGGTAACTGAGCTGTTTCTTTCCATAGGCCAAAAGCAACTCCTTACTCCTTCAGAGAGAGGCAAACGCCCTTGCCATGCAGCAGAAGTGGAATTCTCTAGATGAAGGCAGTCGTCTTACCTTAAATCTTTTAAGCAAGGAAATTGATTTGAGGAATGGTGAGGTAAAGAAAGGGGTAATTGGGATGAAACAAGTCTTTGAGGGTGTTTATATATATACAGAAGCGCATGAATTTTAACTAAGAGTTGAGACTTAGTTTTAATTTTAACACTCCCAAATATTTATAGCACATTCTGTGCAAGTTAAGTCACTGTTATTGCACTCAGTTATTTCCCTGAGATTAGGCAGGTGGACCTGCTATGCTGCTGCCCCAAACATGGATTTACAAAGTGGGAAGAATGTGACAATCATTTTCATGCAATCATTAGTTTTTGTCTATTTGTATGTTATAAATGTAAATATTTTGCCAATGGACCGTATTCAAATTTCTGCTTCAGTATTCATTTTATCTCTCTGTTACAGTACTTTATTGTGATTAGATTTAGCCTTGTATCCTGTGTTGTCTATGGCTGAAGTTCATTTTTGTCTGACTGGCTCTCTTGTATTGTAGAAACGTTGTGTGCTAGAAATGCGTCTTCTGTTTCCATTTTAATACTCCAGTGTTGTGTGAAGCAGGTGAAAAGCCAGCTTGATATTTAGAGAACATATTAATTCTTTTTTAGACTGATTATCCTGAAGACTGTGCGGACACAAAGCCAGACCGAGACATTGAACTGGAGCTGTCAGCCCTCGATACAGACGAACCTGATGGGCAAGGTGAACAGATAGAAGTGAGTACAAAAATCTGTGTGTCTAAAGAGGTCGCTGGGTCCTTTCATTAGTCTTTATAGATTAGTATGTTGAAAGTAAATCCTTTTGGTTTTAGGCCTAGTAATGGCATCCAACATCTACCTTATTATAACACTTGGGGTCTTGTATTTCTCACTCAGATACCTGGCAGTTAACACTAGTGAAGTTAAAAACAGCTCACAGTTTATACTGCTCTTGTCATTTACAGCCATCTTTGAATAATTGGCTTTTCCTTTAGTGAAATGTGGTAGACATTCCAATAGTATGACATGAAATGAGTCTTATGACCAGACTCCTGTTTCCATTAGCTTAATGTAGTGGAACTTAATAGGAAAATGTAAAGCTGGTAGGGACAGAGTTGATGGGCATTTCTTCTTTTCTCTTGTAGGAGATTCTGGACATACAGCTGGGGATTAGCTCCCAAGAGGATCAGCTGCTCAATGGAACAACTGTAGAGAATGGTCATCTGCTAAAGCAGCACCAGAAAGAATCTCTGGAACAGAAGAGACAAAGTTTAGGTGAAGACCTTGTGATTCTGTGAGTGTTAGACAAAACAGCAGTGTCTGCCAATGTTAGACAAACAGCAACATCAGAATAGTGGAAGCATGATTGTGTAAGGATGAACTACGTACCTGCTCAGACTTGGATTAGACATCTGCATTGTTTGTACATGGTGGAGTGAGAAGAACCTGTTAAGAAATAGAATTAGGCCACAAAGCTGAAAGTCCCAGGCTGGTACCATTGTTCGTATGCATCGTTGTAATCGTACACACTGAAACGTGTCACAGCTGTTCAAAATACCTTTCACAGTCAGTAAGCAAAAAATGCAGAATATTTTTATAGTTAACAGAAATTAAGAAAAACTTCAAAAGGTTAAATGGCGGACTGTTTGCACAAATCTCCGTGGAGAGGTAGATTTTGAAATACACTATTTTAGGTTTATATGTTCTGTAGTCTTTAACGAGTAAAGCAGCCTTTGAAAATGAGGCAGACTACTTTAACATCTCAAGCGTACCATTCCAGAGGAAGATGTTTAGCCTGTTGCTAAAAATGAGTTTATGTCAGTATTTATTTAATGCACACAATTCAGTTCCGGATACTTGTGCATGTCCTTGTTTAATATTTGTGTAACTTATTTTTCTCCTCAGGGAGGAGCAGAAAACAATCCTGCCCGTAACTTCTTGCTTCAGTCAGCCGATCACAACATCTGTTAGCAATGCAAGCTGCCTGCCCATCAGCACATCAGTCAGTGTTGGCAGCCTCATTTTGAAAACTGCTCACATTATGTCTGAGGATAAAAATGACTTTTTAAAGCCTGTTGCAAATGGCAGGATGGTTAACAGCTGAAAGGCATTCATCTTTCCAGCTTGTGACCACACCATGGAAGCATTTACACTAGCTTTTTATATATATAATATATATTATATAATGTATATTTTTTTTAAAAAAAATAATATTGGGGTCATGCATTTCCTGTGGACTCTTTGATACTTCAAGCCCCTCTCGCATTAGCATTCTGAAGAAAAAAAAAACTTACTTTAGTAGGGTAAGGCGTTCACTTTCCACAAATGAATGGAATTTGGACATTGTTTTACTTAAGCTTAAAGCAGCTTTTTATGAGTTTGTAGCAATCCGGTGCGGTATCTGAGCCATTCTTGTTGAAAATGGCTTCTGTAGAAAACTAACAACTCAGTTATTTAAACTAGCAGGATCCTACGATGATACATCTAGTGAAAGGAAGACTAACTTATTTGTCTCTATTTTGTTTCACGAGAGAAGAACTTGTGTCTTGTTGCAGCTGCTTTTTCTTTAGTTGTGGAACTTTGCATGGAGTATTGTTTCCTGTTGGAAGACTGAGAGGTGGAGATTTGGACTTGAGGCTTTTACAGGGTTAACACACCATTAGCTTTGCACTGCTGCGTTATTTGCAGGTCTGTGGGGCAGTGCTTTGCTGCAGCTTTTGGTTTCCGTTCCCCCCGGTTTCTGCTTTAGTACTGTAGATACACATACACAGGCTACTTGTCCAAGTAAAGTTATCAGAAGTAAATCAAGTGCCTAAGTCCTCCAGCTAATGTACTAGATATTGATGTCCCCAAGCTACACGTGAAACAATTTTCAACGATTTTGAGAGGTTATGCACTAATGTAACAGCAATTTTGGGTTTTTTTTCTTCTTCTTTTAGTTTTTTTCATTAATAGTTCTCAACTTGGAGATTATAGGATCCAGATGACTTGGCAAAAAGTATCAGGTGCTCTTGGCTTTCCTTTGAAAACCCTGTATCTAGTGTTTGCACTGACTAACAAGATGGTATTGCTGTTTTTTGTACTGTTTTGTTTTTAATTTAAACTAAATATTGGGAATTTAAGGTGGTTGTAATTACCTTTGTTAAATATTGTTAATCATAATCTTGTATTCAGGTTTAATTTTTGTTTATTCAGTGGCAACTTATTTTCAAAGACCTTGAAAATACAATGAGATAGCATTATCTGACCTTCAGAGTACTGAAAACTGTATGAATTTATGCCCTGTTAAGAGGTGACTGAGAATCATGTTAGACATGTCAACTGAAAATTGGTTTTCATAAATACACATGAACTAGAGCCCTGGGCATATTTTTTTGAGAAGCTTAAAAATCCACTTTTTTTTTTTTCTTTTAAGAAAGCGGGACTCTCCCTCCTGATGATTACTATCTTCTTGTTTGTCCTCTTACTTTTCTTTGTGACAAGTTTTACATTTTTTTATGTTTTTATTAACTTCTGTGAAGTTGTTTACTCTGAAAATTGTACTGGAATATTTTAAGCCAAGCTGATCTTTCACCAGGTGTACTGCATGTAAGGGCTTTTCCTGCTAGCAAAATGCTTAAAGAGGATCATGTTACTGGTCGTCTGAGTTGTTATTTTACAAAATCACAGCTATGTGGTCGGGTAAGATTTTGATAACTGTTTTGTGCACGCTTCTGGGGGGTGGGGGTTGGCATTTCCCTGAGGGTTACTGATTAGACTAAGTAAATATTGGTGTTTGATATCTCTCCTAATGAACCTGTCCATGAAATAATTATGTTGTAAATATACCTGCAAATCCAAGGGTTAGTTTTGATATTCTGGTGTCAGTATGGAAGATCTTACACATCTATTTAATACTCCAATGTCAAGGAATGTATGTAGAAAAACAGTCAAGTAGTCTTTTCTTAGTTTCCTTTGGCTGTTGCTGTACCTTCTCCAGCCAGTGCCACCTCACTCTAGGGTTAGACTCTCGCTTCGTTTCACTCGCTACGTGAAGTGAATGGATACAAGAACCAGACCACCTTTGTCACCTTAACTTATTTCCTATTGATGTTAACTTTAACTTAGAATGTTAGACATAAATATGATTGTTGTATATTTTATACCAAGACCATTCTGTAAATATGAATTTATATTACTTTTGAAATGCTTCTGAGATACTATTATTTGCTGTACAATGTAATTCCAAAACAGATATGCAAACAAGTATGTCTCTTTCATGGATATTTAAACAGTGAGATCTTCCATGTTGAAGGTGATGTAATTTTTTTAAAAGATTTTTAAATTTTAAATTGCTATTTTGTTACAAAAATAGAGAAAATATAAAGGTTTGAGAAGTCCTTATTTGCCCTCAGGGAAAGAGCCCTCTGTGCACCAGAACTCCACAGAACATCTTCAGCATGATCTGAGGGTGAATATATACTACATAAATTGATTGTGTATTTACCTTAACTTTTTAATTTTAAAATGGCAATTTTAAAAACTTGGTTGTGCTCTGCTGGAGGGGGTTGGGATAAGCTGCTTACACACATTTGCCTGTTTGTCCAGTGAAATGACATAAGCCTGCCATATTGCTGCCAAGGTCTTGGCATATTTGAGAACAAATGTATCTCCAGACTCTTGTCTGCAGCAGGAGGTCCCGTGATAGAGCAGTTCTCTAGGATGACCATACGCTTCATATGGAAAGTTGGTTCTCAACTGAGGCTAGAGTTCTCTAGTTGAATTTTTAACCTATAATGACAGGCAAAATAATTATTTGGGGGTTTAACAGCATGCCAGCTTTGTCTTACAGTTTTAACACTGACTGTGTGGTTTTTGCCATGAAACTAATGCCCTCCAGTGCCCTGACAGGGAGAAGAAGCTGCAGGTGGGAACACCTGGCTCTGGCTTCCTTCTTTGTTGAAGTTTCAGCCGTTGACCCTTTACGAACAAGTATGTATTCATTTGTTAGTTGTAAATCAGGTGCCTTTGGGCTATGGAAGGGCTTATTTTCTGACACTGAGAGAGAGTGACTTACCTTTGTGTGTCAATAGCAGTGATGCCCATTTAGGTTTTGGCCTAACTTACTGTGCTGTCAGAAAAGAAGGCCCGTAGCAGATCGGGGAAAGAGATTGGCTCTTTTGCTTTGCTTGGACGAGCATTTTGGGTTGGTTTGGTTTGGTTAATTTTTTTTTTTCCCCATTAGGGGTACAGCAGGGATTTCACATGCAAGAGAGACAGGAATTATTAGTATCTAAGTTAATTGTGTTGCCTCACTACCTGGATTCATTCCTTGGTTTGCCTCATTTCCCACATAGGTCTTAATAGAGACTAATGCTTGTGCTGGGAGAATGCTTGTGTGAGAAAGTAACTATCTGTACATTCTTAACATATACTTAGAGCAGAGTGATTGCCCTGCTACTGATATTTTGTTCCTGTAAACAGGTGACAAGAAATGAATCTTAGTGTTTATGCAGATTTTGCATTGTAGAATGTATACTAGACCCTTCAAAGGCAAGGTTAGACTCTTTGCAAAGCAAACTGGCGTTGGTTCTTGGTAGTCTAGTACAGGGACACTAAAGTTTGGCATTTGATTTAGGAAAAAGAAAACAGTTGTACACAGCTGATTATGTTAAATAAGCTCTTAATTAAGCTCTTTGTAGAAGTCTAATTTGGAAGGTTTTAGTGCTTTGATAACTCAACTGAAATTTTAATTTCTCCTGTACTCAAGAGCTGAATGCTGTTCTTGTATAATAGTGTACTAGGCTGGATGAGGTACAAAATAATGCACAGTGGTCAGAAACAGCTGAGGAAAGAACGCTTAAAATAACTCAATCTAAACTCAGAGTAGTTCCAAACATTGGTTTTGTTTGCTTTTTTAAAGCACAAGTTGTCAAGTTGTACCTGTTGCTGTACATAAACACTGTATGCCAGCAGCTCCTTGATCATATTTGTGAACAGACTTTTCATTAACTATTAGACTGGTATTAAAGGAAGGTGTTGAATTTGAGAGTGTAACAAAATGAGAAATGATCAGATGATCTATAGGATGTAAAAGTCCATCTTTATGTTGTAGTTTAATCCCTTTGTTAGGAAGTTCCCTCTCATTGAGGGACCTCTTCTGCAAGCAGAACACAATAAATGTGCTTTTTTAAATGACCCAATTTCCCAGTATAAATGAACAGCTGACTTTTGCAGTAGTCATCCCCCTGCATCTCTTTGCTGGCAAGGGAGCAGGACACGGGGGAAAAAAACCCCAAAACTGTCACTGATGAGATGAAACAAATCTGAATAATCAAAGTGCCCAATGCCCAAACATAATTCTACACCTCATTATGTAAGGATGCTTGTGGAAGCTTTTAATCACTCAAGATTTTGCTGTAAAAGCTGAAATAAAGCAGAGCCTGGCTGCGTTTCTTACTGCCAAAAGCCAAGGTCATTTGCACATAGCCCGTGGATTTCTCCAGAGTAGATCTCCGTTACCCAAGGCATGGGAATGCATGCGTTTTCTTAGCTGGGCAAACAAGTACATTATACAGTAGTTGTGATACAACACACGTGGCTTTGATTTGTACTGCACATACCCACTGTACAGCCACTCCGAAGTATTGTGGTTAGCTTGCAGCATCTGCTGTCGCATTGATACTGTTTACTGCGTATTCTTTTCCCTGGAAGTTTTAAAGAAAATTTTTTTTTCTTGTTGCATTGATTACATTTTATAAATTTGCTTAGCTGGAAAGTTTGGGAAAAGAGGCCTGTTTGTCAATTGTACAACCGATTGTGAAGCTCTAGTGTGAATATTTTTACGTCTGTATTAGACATTTTCTTTGCAAATCTATTGTTCGATTGAAATGTAAATGAAATAAAAGATGGTGTACACCCATCATGTATAAAGCAGGCACCATCGCTACGATGGATTTAATGCTCATTTTTATGGCGCATTCTCAGCTTCTATTTAAAACTATAATTTAAAGAAAAAAAAAATCTGTAAAATGAAATGGGGATATATGGGGGAGTAAATTCTATTCCGTTTATTTCGGTTTTGATTCCCAATGGTAATGTTTCCCTTCGTGTTAGAGTAGGGGGGCCCCGGCGGGGCCCGTGTGTCGCTGTAGCACTGACGTGCAGAGGTTGTAGCTTTGGCTGGGCACGGATAGAGCATCCCGGTTCGGTGTTTGAGAGACTCGATGGAAGAAGTTTGCAGTATTGACATGTATTTGCATGCACGAATAAAATTATTTGTCCACCTTAACGGGCTGTATGTCGTCACTGCGGGCTGGGGGGAGCGGAGGGAACGGGGCCTTTCCGCGGTGCGGGGAGCGGGGCCGGGGGCTCCGGCCGGTGCCGCTGCCGTTCCCGGGGCGGCGAGTCTTGCCCGTGCCGGTGCCGTTCCCGGGG
>VZTD01004397.1:68972-109057 GCA_013397725.1 Rhagologus leucostigma
CTCGGCCGGGGCCGGGGGTGGCCGGCAGGGGCGCTGGGAGCTGAGCCTGTTTGCTCGGGGCCCGCGGGTCTCACCGGCCCCGGCCGCGGCCCAGCGTGTCCCGCCCCAGGCCCGGCCCCTCTGCGGGGCGATCCTGGTAATCCCGGGCCATCTGGCGCTGTAAGCGGCTGAATGTGGGGTTAGCTCCCGCGGAACCTGCGGCGTTCGGCAGGAAAAGCGGGAGCCGGGCTGTGTCCAGTGGGCTGACGGCGGGGGCCGTGTCACACACACGGCCTGGGCTGGCTGGGAGACCCCTCCACAGTCAAGTGTGAGCGCAGATGAACTGATTTGATTAAAATTTCTTCTTCCAGGTCTTGATGGAAGCTTGTCTCTGAAAGACTGGAAAAGAATACAGGTCAGAACATTTTAATTTGCTTGATTATGTTGACAGTTTTTCAGCTCAAATAAGTTATTGTTAAATAACGCAAATAATACTCAGTAGCTGGGAATCGGCCTGATGGAGCCGTCCAGTGAGGCTCTAAGGTTTTAAATTGAGTTTGAAGTTGTGGCTTAAGAATTAACCCAGGTGACTGACTGCACCGAGGGCTGTTTGAGAGTGGGCTGTATTCTCCTGGGGTTAAAAACTGCCCTGAGGAAGTAAAGGACCATTGTGATGCCTGTTTGATCAGAGAGCATCCTCTGTGTTGTTAATTTATTTTTAGAGCATAATGACTACTACGGATGATAAACTGCTTGGTGAGAAGCTGCAGTATTATTACAGCAGCAGTGAGGGTGAGGATGAAGACAGCGAGAAGGAAGATAAAGAAGGAGAGAGCAGCATTCCTGAAAGTGGGGGCGAGGTGGAGCTCAGCAGCGATGGCAGCGCTGTCAACACAGGTATCTTCATATCAGTGTACTTCTTTTGTAAATCCTTTGTTTATTGGAAATTTTATATGTTCTTCTAAAATCCATTTTTTGAAATGAAACTCCTGGGTGTATGCATATTTGAGTCAGAGAGTGATCGTTCCTGGCCGTTGTCTAACCTTATTTTTAAAAGCTGTTCTTTTTTTAATGTTTGACTTCTCCTCTGAGAGAATTCAGCATTATATCTGAAGCAGTCAGGCTTTGGATAGAAAGCTGAGACGAGGCTGATTTGTACAATTTGGCTGATAATATATCATTACTTCTGTTCTGATTAAAGCTATGCCTACAATAGGGGAACTCTTGTGGCCTGGGTTCTATTTCAAGAGCACAGATATTAATCTTTGGGACAGTTATGAGTAGCCCAGTTTCATAAAGTGTGGTCTTCTTATTAAAATAGAATAGATACACGCTCAAGGACATGCAAATGGCAGATGACTTCTTTCATTTCAGTGTTTTGCATAGTTACAAGATATGACAGGATCACTGTTTTACTGATTCATAAATTATTCCTAAATGACAGGTTAAATTGTATTGTCTTTTTTGTACGAAATGCCTACACACTTAATTCCAGGTCCCAAGGGAGTCATTAACGACTGGCGAAGGTACAAACAGCTGGAAACAGAGCAGAGGCAGGAGCAGCGCAGGGAGATGGAGCGGCTCATTAAAAAGCTGTCCATGACGTGCAGGTCTCACTTGGATGACGAGGCCGATAAGCAGAAGCAGAAAGAGCTTCAGGAAAAAATCAATGGAAAGGTAGGATGGCACAAAGGAGTTAAAATGCCACTTAAGTATTTAACAGTTTTGTTTGCCCATGATAGCAAATAAGTGACTCAGCTGCAATACCAAAGAAGTCCAAAACCTTTTTCCAGATTTCTCGTCTGTTGATCGAATAAGTCAACTTCGGGGGATTAATATGAAAGGTTGTACAGCAAACCTATGAATGCTGCCTCCCCTGCCTGACACAAGCTTAGGAGCCCTTATTGATTTAGTATTTAGTAAGTGGGTGTTGAGAATTCAACTCCGAGCTCCAGAAACTGAAGATGTTGGAGGTAGTGAATGGTTTTAATCAGCTGGGCTGTAAACTAGCCCTGAATAGTAGAGAGAGAAGTTACTAATTTGCAGATGTGTTTGTGCCTTCAGATGATGAAAGTTGGCTGTGCTCTCCTGTATCTTGAGTGATGCAGATAAGTTTAATGACGCAAGTGAACGGATATAAAATACATAAAATCCCGTTAATTTCAGTTCTACAGGCACAATGGTGCCACGAAATGTTAGCTGAAAAGCTAAATGAAAATCTGATGAGAAAGAAGCTCATCTTAGGTCAGGCACAGTTTCCAGATCAGCGCTCCCAGCTCGGTGAAAGCACATGTCCACATTAACCTGGATTAAAGTGGGAGCATGGAGCAGCCACTTGTGTTATTAGTACAGCTTGTGGAAACTGGAATACCCAGGGCTGAAATCACTGTTCCCACTGGACATGGTTTCTAATTAGATCAGAATGGAGTGTAATACACAGGGTGCTTGAGCCTTCGTGGGTTGCACTTCGCTCTTATTAAAGATGAGTGACCCACATTAATCCTCTTGATTTACATTCTCATTATGTAAGCGACCCATGTAGTGGTGCAGATGTTTTTCAGGAATCTCTGTGTGTGTTTTTTAGATGACTTTACAAGAATACAACATGATCCACAACGATGAGGACGATGAGGAATTCTTGCAGCGCTACAGGAAGCAGCGGATGGAGGAGATGAGGCAGCAGTTGTACAGTGGGCAGCAATTCAAGCAGGTGTTTGAGATCACCAGTGGAGAAGCATTTCTGGACACCGTGGACAAAGAGCATAAGAGCACTCTGATCATGATCCATATTTATGAAGATGATATCCCTGGCACCGAATCCCTGAACGGCTGCATGATCTGCCTGGCTGCTGAGTACCCAACAGTGAAATTTTGCAGAGTGAAGAGTTCGCTCATTGGTGCCAGCACTCGCTTCACTAACAATGCCCTGCCAGCTCTGCTGGTCTACAAGGCAGGGGAGCTCATTGGCAATTTCGTGCGCATCACTGACCAGCTTGGAGAAGATTTTTTTGCTGTAGACCTGGAGGCCTTTCTGCAGGAATGTGGTTTGCTGCCAGAAAAAGATCTACTGCTCCTGACTTCTATACATAATCCATCTGCATGTTACAGTGAAGACAGTGATCTGGAAATAGACTGAACCATTTATGCCAAGGGCTCGTAGGTGTAGCTGTGCTGTGGGATGTTCTTGTGCTAGGGATTGTTCTCTCTCCTCCGTCGTGTGGGTATGTATTCCTCCCCTTCATGCACTTTGACTTATGCTCATTAAAAATAACAAGGAATTCCTAACATTTTCTTAAATTAATCCCATATGTACAACTAAAACAGTCTCATTTCTATGCAATTCAAATGTATTTTACTTACCATGAAGTTCTAACACAATTCAGTCAGCTTAAGAAATTGTCTGCTGTCATATCTCAGTGTCCTTACACGTTTCAATTGAGATGTGGCCACCAACTCCCTAAGACAAGAACTGAGACTGCAAATAAAAGAGTTTTTAAAATTCAGGACTTACTAACCTGGTGCTGAACTGCTTCAGTAAAAAGGGTGAGGTCCCATGTTCCATTCCACAGTTTGCAGCCTCCTTCCTGGAAGTATCTTGTTCTAACACTTGGCCTTAAATTTTTGTTCCTCTCTCACTTACGAGTGACGACAACCCCTGGCTTCATCCTGAAAATTGCTTTTCAGCTGGAGAGAGTTCCTCTTCCCTTAACCTTCCCTGAGACATAAATGCAATTACAGCTCTTAATACATTCTTGGGTTTTAAAATACCCATCCTTGGAGTTCATAGTAGTCACTTGATCAGAAAATGAGCTCTGCCTCTTCAGAGAGACTGTCTGCTACAAAGAGCTGCAACGTGTGTGCTGAACAGCAGCAAGGAGAATTTTGTTGGCAAAATGCAGAATTAGGACTTGAATAACCTTAGAGTTTCAGCTCATGCTAAAATTACTAAATCAGTGCTGAAGTTCTTTTCTGTCTGCCTTCAGTAGTAGTAAGTAGACTATCATTACCTGAGTACATGACCCAGTGTAATGCCATGTTTAATGATTAAATTTAATTGCAATTTTTATGTAAAGCACTTTGGAAGACCAGGAAGAAATGCAAATGTGTCTGTGGATCTTAATAGGATCTTAATAAGAATGGATCTTGGGCTAGAAAAAGGAGAATTTCTAACTGTATCTATTTGAACTGTGTTTTAAAAAGTAGTATGAGCAGAAAAATAAATAATCTGTAATTTAAAATGACTGAGTTGGCACAGATTGTAGCTGTTTTAAAGAAATTGGCAGAAATCCAGGTTTTCAAATGTGGTGAGAGATTATTTCTTTTCATCTGAGAATTGCAGAAAAAAAAACCCTGTAAGTTATATGAAATTAAATCATTGAGTGTGGATATCAGCACATTTAAGGAAAATATCAAAGTAACTGTAACTCATATCTAGGATGACATTCAGTGAAGTCTGTTGTGCAGACAGGGTGCATTTTAGCATCATCATAAAACCCGTCTTGGAGAGGAGATCAAGGGAGAGCTGTCTGCTTGAGTTGCTTTGAAGTTTTATTTTTATAAAGTGCTTTTTTTTTTTTTGCCCCCTACGGCAGCAAAATTGTAACAGGATCAAACCCTCTCCTGCTGCTCTGTGTCCAGTGGCTTGGAGCAAGGTGACTCCTGGTGAGGAACCTCCTGTGCTCAGGTATGGGAGAGGTGATTTGCAGTGCCAGTGGCAAAAAGGAGAAGAAAAAGGGTCTGAATCCAATTAATCACTGATCCGGAAGAATATAACAAGCACAAGGGAGCGAGGGGAGAGAAGCTGTGCCCTAACCCTGCTGCTCGTTCATGCACAGGCCACACGGCTGTGAGCAGGGAGAGGAGGCTGAGCTGGCAAAAAGCTGCTGCTGCTTTTGCCCTTTCTTGAAGCTGAATCTTCAAGGAGTTCTATAAATAGGAGTTGAAAAAGCACTTGTCAGGTAGGTCTGTTGCCTCTGGGAAATGTTTAGTTTTGGAAGGAGAAGCTCAGTGCAGGGAGGCAGCTGGGAACGACGGGTGTTACAGGCCCTAGCCGTGGGATCACTTGGGTCTGCTCACAGTTAATGATGTTCCAATACGAACAGCAGAGTTTGGGCACGGAATGTGAGTGCACGAGGGAGCACAGATGCCTGCTTGGTGAGGGCAGGAATGAAATCCTGGGATGAGCTCAACATGGACATTTAATCACGGTGCCAGCCACGGGTGCCAGGCGGTGCAGGACAAGATTTAGCAAAGAAAAGATTATACTGAGTTTTTCTGGCCTCCCATCTGCCTCTTCTTTGTAAAATGTTCAACATACGCCTTTGCTGAAAATCCAAACAAGGTTTCCTGTGTAGTCACTGGCCTGACTCCCATGGCAGAGGGGCCTGCTGGGGCGGGCTGGGAGTCTGGAGACTCCCTCCAGGGGGGGATTGCTGTTCCATCCAGGGCCCTTCACCTCCTGCTCAGTGAATCATCGCCTCCGAGGCCACACAGCCGCAGATGGATGTTTTCATCGTTGCCGCATGAACCCAGGCAGCCCCATCCTCCTGTCCCTGTCCATCCCCACGCGGGCAAGCCGCAGCTGGGCTCCTCAGAGGCCTGTTTAAAAATTCAGAGGATGTCCTACGAGCTGTGTTTACCAAGAGCTCAAACAGAGGGTACTTCTGGCAGCGCTCACCTCTGCACCGGCCCCAGAGCACAGCAGGGAGCCCTTGCCGTGGTTGGGTGATGCTGGTGGCCGCACCAAACAACTCCATGTGTAGATGCAAACACTGCCTTGGATGCGGCTGCACCTTGTGCTGGACAACCTGCTGAGGGTGGGAGTGATTTCTGCAACCTGCCATGGCTGGAAAACCAGCACAGAAAACAGAAGAGCTCAGCAGTGCTGGGCTGGGGGAAGCTCTGTGCACAGGGCTGTGGGTGCCTGGGCTCCTGGAGGAGATTTCAGTCGTGTGTTGGATGCTGTGCCTGGGGTTGGTACATGTTGATCCTTCAAAGAAACTATTTCAGAGCTTTTCCTGCTAGCAGGAGGGAGATGCTTTGCTGTCCTGGACTGGTTGGAAGGGGTGCCAGGCTTGCCAGTGCAGGCTCAGCCGAGCTAGTTCCCAGTGGAACGTTGCTCCTTGGTGGCAGAGAGCACCCAGGCTGCTCTTGGCGTGCCCGAGGGGCTCTCGTGCGGTTATCGGTCGGTCCCAAGGCAGCGCTGGCAGCCGGCGATAGCCGCGAGCAAGCGCAGGATGTTTGTGGTTTAACTGAAACGAGCCGAGCTTGTGCCTCTCGCCAGATGGATGGGAAGGATGCTCGGGGCTGGAGCAGCTCCTCGCCGGGAAGGGCGGTCCCACGCACAGCTGGAAGTGTGCTGGGCTGGCTGGAGGCACGTGTGGGAGGGGAAGGACCGCGTCCTCCTCTTGGATTGCTGCTCAGCACTTCTGCACGGCATGGTGGGAGTGGGAGCACTGGGGTGTCCGTGTGCCAGGACTGGTCAGGGCCAGCCCAGGGGAGCACAGAGCAGCTGAACCTGCCCACTGTGCCTTCGGGGGTCGTGTCGGCCTCTCTGCCTCCCCACATCCTGTAGGAAACTGAAATCCAGATGATATCTTGGTAATGCCATCTCACTTCAGAAGGCTTAAAGAGAGCGAGTGAGAAGGCTCGTGCCTTGGGAGTCCCTGCTTGCAGATGTTCCCTTGCTATGATGTTCTCCTAACACGTCCCCACCAAGGCACCAGCCCTTTAAACCTCCCTAGTTTAAAATTCCTGTCACACCTCCCTGGGAGTCCTGCTGGGATGGAGCAGAGGCTCAGGAGTGGTCCCCTCCTCCAGGACAGCACAGGAGGGAGCTGCAGCTGCATGCTCTCTTACAGACTGTGGCTATTTCATGTCTACAAAACACCCAGGCAGCCAGATTTATGTGTGGATAGATTTTATGTGATAGAAATACACAATGTTGGTCTAAGCGCTGTGTCACCATGGAATTACAGAATATCCTGAATTGGAAGGGACCCACAAACATCATCACAGTCCAACTCCTGTCCCTGCACAGGACAACCCCAACAATCCCAGCCTGTGCCTCAGAGCATTGTCCAAACTCTCTGAAGTGTGGCACTGGAACAGCAGAGGGCTGGGGGTGGCTGGAGGGGAGTGAAGCTCAAACCACCTCAGGACACTCAGAGACCCTCACGGAAGCATCTAAGGGAGGGTGGTTGCTCCGTGTTACTGCTTCAGAAGCAGTCAGCAGTGGCCCAGCACAGCACTGGTGAGCGCAGCCAGAAACGAGAGGAGTTTTTTAAATCATGTATTATTTTAAATGTCCTTTTTCCTGGAGCTTAACCAGGATCTGATGGGGATCAAGGCCAGTGACAGTGGCTGCCAGCTACCCCATGGCTGGGCTGGGCGAGGGCTGAGGTCTGCGTGCGTTTTGGGTGGAGGACAGAAGCAGGCTCTGTGTGCTGTGAGGATGTGTTTGCTGAGCTGTTAGTGCAGAGAAGGGTGATGGTGGGATGGAAGAGGCTCCATCCCTTTGTGTGCACAGAGGTAGCATCTCACTCTGAGCAGCCCCGGGTTGGCAGCCATTGGTACATGCCAGGGTCCAAGCCAGCACGACACAGGAGGTCTGGAGATCTGACCTCGTGCTTCTCTCTGGTCTCCTCCAGGAGAGACACTGCTCTGGTTCCTTCTCCCAGCTGTGCATGTGTGCTGGGCAGGCTGTTGCAGGAGAATTGGTTCAGAACAGGCTCCTACTGCAAGCTCAGCCGCTGCTGGGGCAGCATGAACACCTACACAGTGTCCTCCCCATCCCTCTACATCCCCCAGGCAGCTCATCGCTTCACCAGGTGCAGCAGGGCAGGAGGGAGTGCTCCTTGGGCTCTGGGCTCCGCTGTTCTGAGCAGGAAACAGGGTCTATTTACTGGAAATAGATGTTGTGTGAAGAAAAATTGGACTCTTGGTGAATAAGAATTAAGTCAGTGCTAGCCAGTTAACTAAAATGAAATTTTTCCAGTCTTAGACTTTTCATTAATTCCGAAAATGGTTTTCAGGTATAACCTGGATACGACCCCTCTGGAAGAGGGGCTGCTGGTGGCCTGGTGCTGTAAGGCAGCAGGGATGGAAGGTGACAAAGCACTGGGGAGTCCAGAGTGTCCGTGGGGGAGCCCCAAAGCTGCTTCGTGCAAGGTATTTACTAGCAAGAGAACTGAGTCTGCTGAGGACAGCGGTGGCAGCCACACTCCCGAGGCACTCGAGCTTTTCAGAGAGCAGGGAGCAGCCTCTCCTCAAGGGCTGGCATGGAGGACGCCCAGGATGGGACCATCTCCTGTCCTGTTTCTGTTCGGCACAGGGGTGGCAGGTCCCTGTGTCCCCGCCGTTCCCTGCAGGAAGGAATAGGAGGATACTCAGCACCAGGCTGGGAGCTCAGCTCAGTCTGCACCAGGGCAAGGACAGTCCCTACCTGGACAGGTCATCCCGGTGCTAGAGCTCTGTAGATGACCCACCAGCCCAAGGGCGGCCGTGTTCCGCAGCGTCCGGCACGCGGAACGCCACGTACGGGCACTTCTTCACGTTGAGGCACACGAGCTTCTCAAGGGACGCCGTCTGAACGATCTCAAAGCCGGTTGCTCCGCCAAATGTACTGGGTTTCCAGTACTCTGGGGAGCAGATGGGATTTCCAAAAAGCCCCTTCAGGGAAAATGGAGCTCCGATCTCCACCATGCTTTCCCCAAAAATGCCATTGGGTTGTGGTTTCTCGAGCAGCAAGCCTGGGTAAAACTCCAGAGCATCGATGTCTCCGTACAGCTCTTCCAGCTCTGCCGCCTTCTCCTGCTCTCCTGCACCGAGTGAACATCAGAGTGTTTTAGCAAGGGAATCACACCTGGCAAGGACTGGCCTTGCAGAGGGTGGCTCCCTCGCAGGCAGTGGCAAGCCTGAATTCCAGGCCAGGAACTGTCCTCTGGACAAGTCCTCCAGCTCACAGGAGGAAGGACCCCTGCATTCCCTGCATCAGCCCGGTCTCCCCCACTGTGGGGCCATGAGCAGGCAGGGCTGGGATGGGCAGGAGAGGCTGCTCTGCTGGGCAAGCCCAGTGGCAGAGGGGCAGCTCATGGCCTCGTACCCACCCACGGGCACAGAGCGTCTGCCCTGCCCCAGCAAAGCCCCAGGAGCAGCACAGCAGCCCTACCTGTCAGCTCCTGGAAGGACTTGTAGGGCTTCATGCCAAACCTTTTCCGATACTCGTTGAAGGGCTGTAGCCTCAGCTGCCGGGATTCCTTGATGACCCCAATGGCCACATGCAAGACATTGGCGTTGATGGTCTGTCCCCCACCAATCTGGAGGGGAGAGCACAAGGAGGAGGACACGTCAGGCACAAGGCAGCACCACCATCGGCTCCAGGGGGCCACCACACTAAAGTATCCATGTCCTGGGCTCATGTTGTGCACACCATCGCAGGAGGAAGAGGAGGGGGAACCAGAGCACAGTGCAAAAACCAGCTGTAGAGCAGCTTGGTCAGGTCAGTCCTGTTCCCAGGGCAGGGCAGGGCACAGTGCAGAAGTCCCAGATGGACAGTGACCCAGTGACCTGGGAGGAGGAGAGAGATTTTGGGCTCACAGGGAGAACCCAAATGCCCAAAGGGCCTCGGGCTCAGACTCAGCTGGGCTGCTTCGCACAAGCAAAGAGGGTCAGGAACGGAGACGCAATCGCTTGGAAGAAAACATCCATGCGATGGCAGCAAAGAACAGTGCCAGACGCTGCTCCACAGCCGGGCTGAGGAGATCCCGGCTTCCACAGGCTCCTGGCATCACCGGGATGTCTACTACAGAGCACCCAGGGCAAACAACTGGGGCTGCCAGGGCCAGCCTTGCCACGGTGCTTCTGGGGAGGACTCCTGACGTGCCCATGAGGTGCTGCCCAGGGCAGACTCGGTGGGACAGGTGTCCCACTGCATGAGAGTCCTTCCTGGAGTGCCACAGCCCCGCACCAGCAGGGAGGGCAGCGCAGGAACCTTACCCTTCCTGCTATCTGCTTGGAAAAGGACTCCACCAGCGCCTCCACGCCGTAGTCCATGAGCATGGAGGTGTTGTAGAGGAACTGCTTGTAGCTGTACTCTTGCCCCTGGATGATGAAGGAGTCGGGCATCAGCCCGTGCCAGTGATAGAGCTGGTTGAACTCCACCGCGATGCGATTCCGGTACTGGAACTGGGACCCAAACAACAGCTCGGGGTCGAACTTGAGGCTCAGGTAGTACCCGCTGAGGTGCTGGACGTAGTCTTCAACAACGATCTTAATGGTCTCCCCTGGGCAGGAGAAGAGAAGCAGCTGGCAGCAGCAGGAGCCACCAGCTCTGTACCTGAGATGCTACCCACATCTACCACAGCAGCATATCCCAGCACCCATCCACTTCTTCCTGGCTATGGGCTTGTTGGGTTGGTTGGGAATTTTTCATGAATTCATTTTTCAACAGCAAAAGTCAGTCTGCCAAAACCAAAGGGTTCCTGAGGGAGCTGGCCTGGATATACTTCTTAGAGATACTGTGGTGACATGGCTTATTCTGGATTTTGATCAGAAATTACTTCTCCTGAGATGGTAGCAAATCCCAAATGAACATTAATAAGAAATAATTCAAAATTATGACAGCATTTTTCAAAAACAGTATTTTTGATGGACCAAAGCCAGTTTTTTGCTGTATGGACCAAAACTAACAACCCCCAGAAGGCTGCCGGAGGAACTGCCTCAAAGGCGGTTTGGCCATTACCCTCAAACAGAGGCTGGCCAGCGTGTGAGTCCTTGGGGTCACCCAAGGGGGTGGGACACGGCGGTGCCGGTTCCTCACCGATGAGGATGAGCCGCGCCGTCTGGAAGAGCTGCTCGTCGCTCCAGGTGGGATGGTCCCGCTTGAGCAGGTCGCAGACGCGGTTGTGCTCGCGCAGCCAGAGCGTGGCGTACACGCAGAGCCCTGGCAGCAGCCCGAACACCTCCTGCCCCACCGCCAGCTGCCGCTCCTTGGGCACGCCCGACGGGTACACCATGTGAACAGGAGCATCGGTGACCATGGGCGGGTATACCTCTCCATCCACCACCTGGGGACACGAGAACGAGATGGCAGAAAGGGCAGAGGGGACACAAACATTCCAGTAAAAGCCTCCCTAAAGGCACCGTATCTGCTCTCCTGCAAGAGGCGAACGGAATGGAAACACCTCCCTCATACAGCCCTGAACGCCTGCTGCTGTCAGAACAGCTGCACCCAAAGCTTGTCCCCCGGCCAGGAGCCACACAGGGCGTCAGGCCTGGGGTCTCCCAAGAGCTGCCAGAGGAACATGGGCTTCAAACAACCCTGGCTCACAGTGCTGGGACGTGTTTCAGTTGTGCTGGGTGGTACCTGGAATTTCAGCTTCCCGTCTCGAAAGAGTCGCAGCTGGTGCTGCCGCTGCAGGTTGTCCCCGTACAAGTGTCCCAGGTCCACCTGTGGAGAGAGCAGGGCATCAAGGCTGCTCCGAGAGGCACACGGGCCCCGGTCACCACCTCACCCCCGCTGCCCCCACGCCCTCACCCCGTGTCCCAGCGCCTTGGTGAAGCCGCGTCCCATC
Source organism: Rhagologus leucostigma (assembly GCA_013397725.1). Taxonomy (NCBI): domain Eukaryota; kingdom Metazoa; phylum Chordata; class Aves; order Passeriformes; genus Rhagologus; species Rhagologus leucostigma. Next base: position 80,525 of record VZTD01004397.1, read on the forward strand.
TTCCCAGATGTCTTGAAGAACTGGTGGGTGAAATGCTGGGCAAAGAAGGCAAACATCATGTTGGTGCCTCGAGGATCAGCTTCAAACTTCTGCCGCAGCAGGAACCTCTCCGCCAGGAGCTGGGGGTCGGGGAGCTGCAGCTTCCCTGCAAAGGACGGAGGTTGAGGGCAGACGCCCAGTGCCGACCCAGATGGGTGCTGGTGCTGTCTGCTGTGTCTGCTGCAGCATCAGGCGCAGACTCATCTGCACAGACACCTCACGGCCCTCTCACACAGGCCATGACATGCCCCAGCAGCTCAGCCTGAGCTGTCCCAGCAGCATTTCAGATGCCATCAAGCTCCTCCTGCTGTGGAGCCAGCCTGGGCAGGACAGTGGTAGCACGTGGCACTGCCAGTGGTGCCTTGCAGGTGTGTCCATGGCAATGAAAGCTTGGCCACAGCTGGGTGGGAAAAGCTCAGGGTGCAGGTCCCCCAGGCCAGTCACATACCTTTGGTCCCCATAGGCGTGGGGCAGTCATCTGGCACGGGCGGGAGGACGCGGGTGTAATAGCTGACGTTGGCATAGGCCTCCCAGCTGATGTAGCCATAGTCAGAGTTGAAAGTAGGGGGGCTGGGGATGAGATTGGCACGAACTGGAAGGAGAGAGGGGGATCACCACTGTGGGACTTGAGGCAGCACCCCACAGGCTCTGCCCCTGGTCCCTGCCTGCCTGCTCTGTGCTGTCAGACACCCTCCCCTGGCACCCCAAAACCCAGAAAGGTACCAGCAGTGGAGGCATGTGGGCGTCCTGGGCTTGCTCCGAGCCTTTTAAAGGCTGCAATTCCCTGCAGAAGAGGAGGGCTCGTGCTAATGTGCTAAGTGGATTCTTGGATGATGAATGAGATGACAAACCCATAGAAAGGCTGAAGCCAACAGCCGGAGCCCTGTGAGCGTGTCGCTACGGCTCCAAGAGCTGGAACCTAAATATTTATGCAAAGTGATGAATACGGGGACATGAGTAACGAGGGCCATGTTTCCACAGGCTGCTTTCTGTGCAGCTACGAAAGAGCCCCTTGGCCCGGGGAGCGCAGCATGCCAAGAGCTGCTCATGTTTTCCAGCCAGCTGTCAGCCTGGCACAGTGCTGGGGACCCCCTACACCCCACTGCAACTCGGCTGGGCAGCCCCCCTGGGCACAGTGACAGCGTGACAGGGTGATGGAAGGATAGCGTGGCAACCTTCTGGGTCTCCTGGTGGGGTGACTCAAGCCCAGTGCCCACCTTGCCCACAGGAGCTGCTCAGCATCGCTGCAGCCCTGCTATCCCCACCCACATTTCTGCCCCATGCCAGGGGGTCCTCTAGCCCTGCTAAACCCCAAGACCCTCTCCAACCCCTCACCTGTCAGCACGAGCCTCATGAGCGTGTCCCTGATGAAGGTGCTGTTGATAATGTCCCAAAACCACTTGAAGTGGGTCAGGATGAAGTGGTAGAAGGCAGGACTGGGCTTCAGCAGGTTGTGGAGACGCGTCCAGAACTCAGCTGGGGGAAACAGACCAAGTAAATCACTCTCCCCACTGAGGAGCCAGCCCACCCACACCTGCTGTCAGTGAGTGCTGCGGGCACAGTGCTGCCCTGGCACCCACGGGTGCCAGATGCTGGGGAGAGGGACTTACGGGAGGTGCAGTTCACCCCATAGTATCCCGTCCGCGTGCAGTCGCACTCGTATCCTCTCGGGCCGACCCTCACACACACCCCTTGGTTCTGGCAGGGGAAATAGCAACAGGGATTCACTGCAGGGAGGGGGAGAGAGAGAGAGAAAGAGATCACCATCCAGCCACTGCATCACTGCATCTGGTGGCTCCCTGCTCCTCAAGGGGGGACACTGCCTCGGACACAGCCCAGCCGGGCCCAGCTCAGCAGAGGAGGTGCTTTGATGCAGCCGCTTCCATGAGCCCAAACCCCAAGAAGTTTGGTGTCAGCAGCGAGCTGCAGGAGCCAAGCACTGCCCTGTTGTGGTGGTCTCCCCCATGCCTGGGGGCGTAGCTTCGTGCCTGGGGGGCTGCTGTGCCCCTGGAGCCCCAGCACGGGATCAAGCCGTGCAAACAGCATCTGTGTTAATAATAACAGCCATTGTCAGGGCAGTTTGCTTTGGCAGGCGGCCCCTCCGCGCCCGCCGCCCTGAGCGGATGGAAAGGGCCTCTCTGGGCTCACTCCCGGCTCCCGCCCGGCCCCTTCCTCCACCACCTTCATGCCCAGCCTGCAGGGACGAGATAAGGGCCCCTTCCCACCCATCCCAGGGCAGTGGGATCCCGTGGGACAGGGAGACCCCCTGGCACAGAGCAGCTCTCACTCTGGGGCAGCACCATCCACACCAAGCCTCTCCAGTCTGTCCCGGAGCAGGAAGATCCTTGTAACTCCACAGTCTGCAGCCCCTCCGAGAGCAGCAAAACTCGGGAGAAAGGAGAAACACAGTCCGGAGTGGCCAGAGACCCCTCTGCCTTCCATGAGCCCTAGGAATGCTCTGGAAATTGGGATGTCCTCTGTCACAGCTGCCTCCCAAAAGCCTCACCAGAGGCATCTTCAACCTCACCGAGGCAGGTCTGTCCCCGCAGACCCTGCACAGAGCCTTTGTGCCAGGAGGAGCAAAGTGCCTAAAGCCCAGACCTCCCGGAGCACGCCCGGCTGAGTGTCGGAGCGCGCTGGAGGCCACCAGCCCCACCGGCTCACACAGCACTCAGGGACAAGGGTGCCACCAACACAATGCCCAGCAGCCCAGCTCTGGAGCTGCTGGCTGCGGGAATGGGGAGATGGGCAGCACACCCTCAGTGCTGATGAGACCCACAGCCACTGCCCGTGTGCCCAGGGTCACAGCTGATGGAGGAAGGTCTCCTGAATCCATCAGCTGCTCCATGTGGTTCGTGAGCTCACCAGATCCCTGCCAGGCTTGCTTCAGGTTCTTCTGGAATTTGGGAACAGGTTCCAGTGCTGAGGTGGAGGGACGGGCATGCAGAACAGAAACCACATTTTCCCATAGGAAATTGCAGCCAAAAATTAACATCTTCGAAAGATAAAGGTAATTTTGTGAAGTTGCTCAGTTTCCCAACAGCCACACACTCGGGGCAGGGCAGGGACTGCCTGGGAGCCCAGGGCTCAGCCGGCAGCTCTGCCGGGCTGTGCTCAGCCCTGTGGCCCCAAATCCCTCACGGCACAGGCCCAACTTGCAAAGACGTGTTCAGCTCCCAGCACTTCCATCAGGCTCCCTTTCATCTCGGATCTTTTCATGTCTCCAGACGGGAGGCAGCAGGCAGGATTTTATTTATCTCAGACAAATTAAGGTCAGACCACCCGTTCAGATTTTTGCAAGATGGGAATTTTCAAAAAGGGGGAGGTATTGCAGCGCAGCTGGAGCATCCTCTGGGCTATTCCCACGCCGGTAGATCCACACTTGGCTCTGCTGCAGACCCGGCAAAAGCCCCAAAGAGCAGCCCCGCACCGTGCCCGGTGCAACCAGGGCGAAGCGGGGCTTTTGTGGGCGCCGCAGCCACAGGGCTGGCAGGATGCTCCGTGCCACGGGCTCCGGCACTGCAGGCGGTGTCCTGCCCCAGCTGATACGGGGCGTCAGGAGAAGTTCGCTGTGCCGGGGCGCTCCCCGGTGCGGGGCTCGATGGCAGTCGTGCCGAGCCCTCCTCCGAGGCGGCTCTGGCAGCGTGCCGGGCGCGGCCGGGCCGCCTCCTCCCACGGTTCACCGCAGTGTCAGTGCCGCCGGGTCCCGGAGGTGGGGTGGGAGCAGCATGTTCCAGCCAAAAGGGTGGGAAGGGGATGGAGCGTGTCCTGGCCCGCGACGCCAACCCCCTCACATCCTTACGGAGCCTCCCTCTGCAGCAGCTCCGTGCCTCTCCCCACCCCGGCCAGGAATCCCTCGCTGGCCTTGCCAGGACGGCTCCAGGTATGGGGAAAGCCGCTGCCAGTGTGTGCGGCCCCTCCGTGCCGGCAGGGCTGGTGCACACGCTCCATCACCGCTGAAAAATGCCAGATTTCGGGGACAACATCCGTTCCGCAAACCGCAGCCAAAGCAACCTGGGGTGAATCACGGCCGGGACGGAGCCGGGCTCGCTCGATGGGACACGGCCCCACAGCCACAGGCTTTGCAGACGACGAAACGTTTACGCACTTGTTTTTCTGATCCAGGAAGGTTTTCTCGGGCCCACGAACTGTTCACAGCACACACGCCACAGCCAGATCGTCATCTGCAACCACTTCTGGCAGCACCACGAGCAGGAGCAGCGTGCCAGGGCCACAGCTGCGTTCCACGTGGGCTCGGTGATCCTCCTCCTGCACCTGAGCCAGGCTGCCCGCCCGGGATGGGCTGGAGGGGCAGCACAGCCCCAGGGCTCTCGTGTGGCAGCTGGCTTCACTCTGCAGCCCGGGCTGACTCTCTGTGAGCCCCACTGCGGAGGGGATGTGCAGGGAGGAGGCACAGACCACGGGCAGTGCAAACAGACACGAAGGCAGACTGGCTCTGCCAGAGGTCCCTACCTGCGTTCCCACAGTGGGGCCTGTGCCTGCCCTGCCCCCTGGTTGGGGCACACGGAGATGTCGGGGTGCTGCCACTGCTCCTGTTTGGCAGCCTGAGTTGTGCAACGGCTGCTGAGAGGACGGCCGGGTTTACTTTGCAAGAACACTTGAACAAAACTGCACCCCTGAAGGCAAGTTAGCAGCCAAGGGCAATATCTGCAGGGAAAACTGAGAAGCACCATGGGACCAGCCTGGCTCCGTTCACAGCCAGAGGAAAAGTCTACAGAGAACAAACACCATGGCTCAGAGCCAAGGTGCAGCCAGTGAGGATTCAAGGGGAGTGCTCTGAGCAGCAAACATCAAGTGAGCAGGAGATCCCAGCCTCAGCCCAACATCCTGTTATTTGGTCTTCGAGAGCAGATCCAAGGACTAGATTAGGGCTGTGGTCCTCCTGGCACAACGCTGGGGAGGAGCAGAGCCCGGGCGCTCTGCTGACAGCAGCTTGGGGCACAGCACAGTTCCCCTAATTTCTCAATCAGATATCTCCCTCCCTAATTAAGGCTTGGAAAAGAGCCATCCTTTCATGTATATCATGTATCCCAGGTACTTTTTTCCCCCACATAGTGAAATTTGCTTTGATCGTGGTGTGCAGCAGTCAGCTCCAGGGCTGCACCATTCCAGCCTTGCATCTGTCCCAGCTGCTTCAGGCACGTGGGTCCCCAGCACGTCCCCAGCCCTGTCCTGTGCTCAGCAGGACACACGGATGCTGGCCCCAGCTGTCCTCAACTCCCAGAGGAACTTCTCAGGAAGACACATGCAAAGAGACGGCCAAGCCAGAGAAGGAGCTGTGCAGAGGCTGTCCCTTGCCTGTCCCCACCACCTGTGGTCCAGCCCAGCCAGTGACAGCCAGGTTCATCCCCTGGGAGCCCTCCTTTCCACAGACATGGCTGATGCGACCTGCAGTGGGGTTCCTGCCACTTCCCCAGCCACGCTGGGGTCACTCAGCACTGGGGTCACCCAGCCCCACTGTTTCTGGTGGCCGGACCTGCCACATCCTGCCAGGTCCCACCCCAGCTCCTGCAGTCCCCTGCAGAGCTGACATGGCTGCCCTCTGCATGGCCGTGGGATCCATGCAGCCATGGGTCATGTTCCCTTTCTGGAAAGTTCACGGCCAAAACAGGAAAGTCTGCACCTTGAGGTCACTGGTTTTGCACAGAACCAGCTGCTCCAGCACACAGAAGTCCCTCCTCTCCCGGCAGGATGGGGTGGGAAGGGGTGCAGGCGATGGGAAGGTCAACATACCCCGCTCTGCACCCAGCTCTGCTCAGCCCAAACCCACTTGGTTTGGGTCGCTTCTTCCACGGTCCTGCTGCCCCTGCCGTGGGGGTGCGGGGTCACCTCCCCATGCTCAGCCTGTGCACATTTTGGGGACTCTTGGGTGTAGGCACGTCACTTTCCACAGCAGAAGGTGGACCCAGGCAGGCTGCTGGAGACGGGGTCACCTTCGGCACCATCTGAACGCAGGTGGCCAGAGACCCTTGAGAGACGCAGCCCATGTGCCTGGGCTCGTTTTGCTGAGACTGTTACCTTAGAGAGGAACTGTAAAATCCGACAAGGGCCCCAAGCCCATGCTGTTTTTCTTCAGGGAGGAAGGTCATTTCACAGAAGAGGGACTGGAATCAGTGCCCTGGGTAAGGACCTGGAGGAATCTGCAGTGTAAGGGCTGGGGATGCAGCTGATGGGATCCGAGAAAGGATTTTACTTAACCACGTGCTCCGTGGGTGCCTGCCATAATCAGCCTTATTCCTCAACATCTCCTGCTGTGCCTGAGGTTGGGCAGCACGTGGTGAACTCCTACAGCACACGGGCATGGGAAAAAAACGATGGCTGAGGCCACCAGAGCCACCCCTGCAGCTCCCAGCCCTCCATCCTCATTCCCAACTGCAGTGTCACCGGGCCTGTGTTTGGGGACAGCGGGAAGGGCCCTGGCTGCCAGCACACATGGGTATTGTCCCCTTTTCTTTCGAGAAGCCCCGTCCCGGCCGGGAGGCTGCCGGAAGCAGCCGGGCACTGCCCCTCAGCCCGGTGCTGAGGCCGCCCCGGGGTGGCCGCGGTCTTGGCACGGCTCCAGCCCTGTCGTGCGTCCCCGGCCGCCTCGGGCCAGCGATGTCTCCCCCGGGCCCTGCGTGTGGTCCCTGCGCGGCCGCTGCGGGAGGCGGAGGGGAAGTTTGTTCTGCTCGGGCTCTTTGGTCCCGGCCAGGCGTGACGGGCCAAAACCTGCGGCTCCGGGCGCTGCGGGCACCCTGACCCGGGCGGTGGTCGTGGGGCTCCTGCCAGCGGCCCCTGCCCACCCTGCCTGCCCTCCGCCCCGGACACCGAGGGCACCAGCCGGGGGTGACGAGCGCGATCCCGCCCGGGACCCGCCGGAGCGCGGCCCCGTCCCGCAGCGCCCTCCCCGCGCCCCCCGCTTCCCCGGGACTCCCGGTACCGGACCCTGCGGGAACAGGTCCCCCCGCGCCCCCCGGTGCCGAATGCCCCCGGTGCGGGATGTCGCCGCTCCACCGGTACCGACTCCCCCGCGTCTCCCTCCCTCCCGGTGCGGTCCCGCCCCGCGTACCGGAGCCNCCCGCCCCCGACGGGACGGGACGGGGCCGCCTCCGACAGCCCGGCCCGCCGGGGGCTGCCCCGGCTGCGCTCCCCTCCCCTGGTGCCCGTGGCCACCCCTGCGTCCCCAGCCGTGTCCCGATCTTTGTCTCTCCCGGGAACCCCAAGTTCTCCCGTTTCCCTCCCAGTTCCCACCTACCTGAGCATCTCCATACCCAGCTTCTGGTCCCCACATCCCGCTGCATCCCCACGCCCGTGCCCTTGTTCCCACGTTCCCCTGCGTCCCTATCCTACACCCGATCCTGGGTCCCCCAGGACTCCATGCCCACCCCCTGATCCCCTGGGCCTGGCTCAACTCCTCCGAGTGGCCGCAAAAGGCTGCCCTGGCAGTGCTGCCCGGTTGTGCCAGGAGCCAGGCTGCCCAGGGCCGCCAGTGGCCAGAAGAGCTGAGTTTATCGGTGAAACCATCGCTGGGTGTTTCCTGCCGGATGCTTTGTTCCCAGCACCAGCCGCTGGCAGCAGGGACAGGATCCAGCCAGCCCAGCCCGGGCAGGCACCAGCCACCCCACAAGAATCGTGCGGGGCTGGGAGAGGCTCTGCATGGCTCTGGGGCAGGTGAGAGCATGGTGGGCTGCAGACCTTGCTGGGATGTCCCCAGACTGGTGGAACCCAGAGCTCAGAGCCCGCGGTTGCTGACCCTCTTCTGTGCTGCGCTGCGGAAGCAGCAGAGACCCCAGCACAGGCCTGGCTGTGTGTGAGGATTATCTCGGGTTTTGCTGAGCTGCAGGAAGTCCTGGCAGGCTGGGGGTGCGCAGTTCCTGCGTGGATCCCGCTTGATTCCTCTGCTGGCTTTCAGCGGCAGGGAGGGAGTGTCCTCACAGGGCAAGTGGCTTTCGCAGGTGTCCAGAAATGAACAAGGACCTCAGATCCAGCTTCAGCAGGCAAACACACCAGCCACGACATAAACATGAGCTCAGCGGGCTCTCGATGCGCTCACGCAGGGTGGGGACACTGTCTCTGCCTCCCACTGACGAACTCGAGCAGGGAACTGGGGCAGGTTTTGCTGTATGAGTGCAGTTGGTGCAGTCAGCGTGTGCCGGGGCCTCGGCTGCTCCTGCCCCCTGCCAGCCTCCCCGTGGTGTCAGAGCCCCAAGGAAGGCAATGGCTCAGCCTGTGGGAGTGTGTATTTCCCCTCCATTCCCTCCTGCGGCACCACCAGCCCCAGCTCCGGCCTGTCCCCCTCCCACCCTGCACCCGGTGCTCGACACTGCTGACCGCAGCACGTGTGACCTGGCACAGCCTGACCCCCTCCCCCTGCGGGCCAGCCCAGCAGCCCCTGGGGATGTCCCGCTCCAGCAGCGCTCCCTTCTCACTGCCCCCTCCTTTCCCTCTCATCAGGTTTTAATAACCGCTCTTGCACAATACGGGAAACGGTTGCAACAGCCCGGGGCCGGCTGTCTCGCCAGGGCCGCCAAGGGGCTGCCATGGAGGAGCTGTCCCGGCGCTGCTGGGCGAGGGAGGGGGCTGCTGCTGCCAGCTGCAGGGTGCCCTGCAGACCCCCATCACTCCTGGTGTCTCTCGAGTACCCACACCCCTCACTCCAGGGCTCAGTGCTGCACCGGGCTGCTCAGCTCTACACCAGCAGCCGCTGAACTCCCTGGTGCCAGCTCCGGCTGCCAGCAGACCTCCCGTGACTCTGTCTGAGCTGCAGCCCGCGGTGTCTGACCTCAAGTCCCAGGATGGGAGCCAGCCTGGGTGCCCAGATGAGTTCCTGTCCCCAGCCAGGGCAAGGGAGGGTGGTGCTGCTTGGGCGTTGTGTGAGACTGGTCTCACAGCCTTGGTGCAAGGCCAAGGCCACCTGGGGCACGGAGGGCACGTCTGGGGGTTTGCCACAGGCTTGGCCACCTGGGCACTGGGTCTGGCCAGCAAATGCCCTGACACCACTCTGGACTAGAAAGGGGATCTCGAGTGTGGTGCTGCCGAGTCCCACGAGGGCCTCGCTGCCATGCCCTGGCAGTGGGGCAAGCAGCAGGGCTGTCGGTGCTGCCCGGGGGACGTGCGGTGCCAGACCCACGGGACGGGTGCGGGAATGGCCACGGCGCTTCGGCTCCGCTGCAGGACAGGAAGGAGGAGGCAATTTCGGAGCCGTGCTGGGATGCACAGGAGCCCCGCCTGAGGCAGCGGCGAGAGGTCACCGCCCCGGTGACCTGTCCTGCCACGGCCCCGCGTGTATGTCCCGGCGGGGCGGCGGGGCCCCGGTGCTGCCGGCGCGTCCCCCCGAAGGGAGGCAGCAGAACACCGCCGATGGCAGCGCGGCGGCGGCGGGAGGCGCTGGGAGGCGCTGGGAGGCGCTGGGAGGCACGAAGCGTCGCTGGTCCTGAGTTGCTCTGCCTTGGGACGCCCCGCATCTCCCCTCCGGTCCCCTGAGACCCTCATCCTCCGCATCTGGGGTGGTGCTGCCCCCGGAATCTGAAGTGTAACTGGAAGAGGAGAGCGGGACACAAGAACCTGTGGCGGGTCAGCACCCAAAATCCTTTCCCCCATCTTCCCAAGGATGCTGGAGCCATGGGGACACCCGTGCCATGGGGACACCCGGTGCTGTGGCCCCACAGCCGTGACAGAGGGGGAAAAGTGGCAGCTCAGGGAGTCCACCCACCCTGAGCCTCAGGCAGGGAGCAGAGCTGTGGGGCAGCCAGGCAGGGCCACCCCACAACTCCCCAGTCCAAGTGCTCCGGGGATGGCCGTGCCTGTCGGGAGTCCCCCTCTAATCCCAGGGGATCTGCGTGGCCGTGGAGCATCCCCGGACTGATCCATCCTTGTCCATCCCTGAGCAGCTTCTCTGGGATGTGGTTCAGTGGGGGAACGCTGACCGTGGGCTGCAGGGGATGGGCAGAGAAAACGGAAGCTGAACCTCAGGTTTTTCTGCTGTAAGGTTAAGAGGTGACTGGTGGCGAGTCCCCGAGGGGAAGGTCCCCAATAGCCACAGAAACGAGGGCACAGCAGATGCTGGTGGCTGGAGACCCCGCACGGGGCATTGCTCGGGGCTGCTCCCCCCTGGCTGGGCTCAGGGGGGCTGTGGGGGCACAGGGCCAAGCGGGGCAGCCCGGGGGGCGAAACCCTCCCCGATGGCTGAGCAGGGCTGGCGGCCCCTTCCCCAGCTCCGCCGGGCACAGCAGCGGAGGACCCAGCATTTCCTCCGGCATGGGGAGCTGACAGACAGTTTGGGGGGCTACAAATCAGAATTGAAAAGCCGGGGCTGGACAGGCTGTCTGGGAACTCGTAACCTGAGCCCCAGGAAAGGAGGACTCAGGAAAGCGCTTTCAGCAATCATATTCATCATCTTCAGCTCGGGCTCATTAGGCTCGCGGAGCCCAGCCCCGCCACCGCCAACGCCTCCCGCACGCAGATAGAGCCGCCGGCTCAGACAAATAAATGCTTCCAGCTTCCCGGTGGATGCGGCAGGTCAGGGAGCATCTGATGCCAATTACCCGCGGTGTAGGGTTCCCCGGCCAGCCCCGCGCAGCGAGGCGGCTCCTGCGCCCCGACCCTCCCGCCCAGGTCTGCCCCGGCCACGGCCTGCTCGGCCACCTACACGTCCCCTCCTGTTCGGGGCGGCCCCAAGGATCACCCTCTGCTCCCAGTGCCAGGAGCGATGGGAGCAGCCAAGGGGAGAGTTTCAACCGAGGGGAAAAACAGCCCTGAGCCCCCGCGCTTTGCGCTCCTCCATCCCGGATCAGGGACCGGCACTGGGACTGATCACCCGAGCCCTTCAGGGGATGGTTGAAGGCCACCTCACCACATGGCCATCCCCACCAGCGCTGGGCACCAGCGTGTCACTGCTGTCACTCCCTCCCAGGCTGTCCCCACACACGGGCTCACAACAGAGACCCCCGTCCTCCCTGGCACGGGGCAGAGGGTGGGCAGAGACCCCGGCTGGTACAGCAGGTTCGGAGCCATCCTGGCCGAGGGGCTGGCAGAGCTCCGGGCACTGGGCAGCCCCTCACCAAGCAGTGGGAAGCGTGCTGGGGCTGTGCATCGCCGTGTGACAGCAGCCGGGTGCCCTGCACCCTGCTGTGCCCGCTGCGTGTGGGTCCCGCCATATCCCTGGGGCAGCTCATCCCCACCTCAGGCCCTGAGCAAAGGACAGCTGTGAGAGTCTCTGTCGGATTCAGGTCCAAAATCACAACGGAACAAGGAAACCCGTGGACAGGGCTGGGAAGGGTCCAGGTATCCATCCGGAGAGGCGATGGCAGCCAGCACGGCCACGCAGCCTCGCCAGGCGCGGTGGTGAAATGGGCACAGGCGGCTCTGCTCACCCCGCGGCTCTTGGGAACAGCTGCACGTTCCCACTTCTCCAGGCTCAGGCTGGCCTGGATGTCCTTAATTGCCCAAAGGTCGGTGTCCCCGAGCCCGGGGCCACGTGTCGGAGGGACCCCGCGCAGGAACCTGACACGGACGCAAGTCATTCGGGATCAACGCTGGGGGTCAGGAAATTACAATGGACACGAACCTAAATATGCTGCACGTCCCCCCAGGTAATCAGGGGCCGGGCCAGATTCCAGCTGACAGCTTAAATGCCTTAATTCCTCAGTCGCTGTGGTTTGAGGGGGTCCCGTGTGCCGTGGGCTTCTCCCAAACGGTCTCTGAGCTGGAGATTTGTCTGTAATTGGAGGCGTGTTGCATTCCCCTGAAAGTAGCCAGGTCCCGCTGGAGGGGGGCTGCGGGAAGGCAGCAATTTCCCTTATGGAATTATTTACCTGATTAGAGAGTTTATTTTATCAAAATTGCTTCAGAATGGGGCTGCTCAGTGTGTCCAGCGCAGGGAGCTCCCCAGTGGGGCTGGCGGCCTGGAGACAGGTAATTTGTGTGGTTAATGGGACTAATCCACCAGGCAATTACACCAATAGATTTCACGGCTGCAAAGTGCTCTGTTCCCATTAATTAAAAATCTGTTAAGAAGATTAGCACGTAATGGTATCAAAAGAAACCCACAAGTTTCTTTCCCCACAGGCCCCCGAAGGCGAGTGTGGGAGTGCTGGATTGCTCACATTAGCACAAAAATTATTCTTTTAAAGGTAAGGGCTTCACATCCAAAGTAACCGCTGACAGTTTACCCCGACTTCCCTACCAAGAGGTCCTTTATTTTTAATTATAGTTTTTTAAAATTAGCCCTGATTGTTCGTGTGGAGTGTTAGCTTAAATATACTTGGAACGTGTGCTTCCCCTGTGCCTGGTGGCACGGGGCGAGGTGGGCAGCCCCCGGCCCAGCCCTGCACCACAGCACGTGCCCCCACTGCCGGGCTGGTGCTCGGGACTGCCCAGGAGGGGTCAGGGGTCCGAGGGGTCCGAACTCAGCATCCCGCTGAGACGGTCCCACCAGGGCAGGAATGGGGGTGGCAGTACCACCATTGGTACCACCACTGATAGAGCCACCAAACCCGGCTCTGCAGCAGGCACTGGGCTGTGTGGGCACCTCCCCAGCGTGGTGCGGGCACAAGACTCCACCAGTGACTTCTCTGTGGCAGGAGACTCGTGCCACCAGCACCTGCACCCCACGGACACCCCACTCCCATCCCCACGCCACCGCTGCCGGCCAGCCCGGCTCTGCTCAGCCCCTCGCTCGGCCGCTGGGGCCACTCCTGGTCTTTGTCCACAGCCAGACACGAGCAAAACAAAAGCAAATTCCCCGGCAGCTGAAGGTGCCATTTTTACGGCTGGGCTGAACGAGGAAGTATTTTTTGATCTCTTAAAAATCCTGAATATTATCTGACAGTTTATCTTGTTTCTCGAATCCGTGTCTTTGCAGCAACGCCAGCTCATTTACATGTGTATTGCGCCTGCCTCCACGGGTGCTGAGGTCAATTGAAACTCAAGAAAAGAGGAGAAATTTATGCAAAACTGTTGATTGCATTTGTATGTAATGAAATCATCCAATATTCATCTGACTATAGACTCTAATCTGAAAGGAGAAGTGAAGGACATAAGAGTCACTGGAAAGCAATAATGAGCTTCTGTAGTGATTAAAAAAGCACTTGAGCTTTCTGAAAATCCAGCCAGAAATCGTGTCTAATCAACACGGAATATAGGAGGCAGAGATTACATTGATACATTTTGCAAAGCTCACTGTTGAAAATGTATGCGCGCTGTAAACTCTGACATGCCATCCAGGGTCTGTTGGATACAAATCCGGGCGGCACAATCAGCGCCCGGCTCGTCCCTGGCACAAAGCAATCTCGGTGTCTCTGCTCGATGACTCACAAGGAGCGCAATCACATCTATTTTGAAGAGCAATGTTGTTTTTTAACTATGTCGAGAGCTTCCAGCTTCCTTGGAGTTTTTCCTTCCCTTTGCCTCCGTTTCCTGTGTCCCTGCGGCCGCGGGGCTCAGTCCAGGAGCTGGCAGGATCCTGGCGTCTGCCCCGGTACTTGTCCAGGTGCTTGGAGCAGATTGGAACATCCTGGTGGAGCTAAGCGTGGCTTTGGGCAGCCTGGGAAGGGCGCAGGCCTGTTTGGAGCAGGGACGTGCACAGGGATGTATTGCTCGTGTTGGGAGCGCAGCCCCTTGGGGACCCCCACCCCTCCAGGCCACAGCAGCGCCCGCCAGGTGGGAACCTGCCGGTGCCCCAGATCGATAGGTGCTGTTGGGAGAGGAGTCCCTGCGAGGGCAGCGGGGTGGGGACAGCCCAGGGCACAGCAGGGAGTCCGGCCACGGCCCTCCCTCACCCCCTGCCCTGCACCACCTGTGGCATTCGCGGCCGAGGCCAAACCTTTTGATGCGGCGTCACTGACACCGACCCACATGAAAGCAGCCCAGCCGCTTTCTGGCCCACGTCCCTTCCCCTCCTGGGTTATTTGGCACAGCTGGAGCTCCTTTCCTACCCGCCAACAGCATCAGCTGCAGCTTCTTATCAGCTCTGGGTGCAATCCAGGCTGGAACCAAGTGAGAGGTTCCCGCTGGTGCCAGTGGAGGAGTGTTTGGAGCAGGCAGAGCGTGTGATGCAGCTCCTGATGCGGAGCAGCAGGTGATTTGTGCTGCAAAGGGAAAGTGGGACCTCTCCAGGGCTGCCCTGTGAGCCAGCTGGTGGTGAGTGCCCATCCTCTCTTCTCCTGGGTGGTTCTGCTGTGGTTCTGTGTGACTGGAGGGTGCTGGGGCTGTGTTTTTTTCTGCTTGTCCTGCAGTGTAAGGTCCCAGGGGGAGCAGGATGGATTGTGGGGGCACAGCTCCCCGGGTTCATGCGCTGTCTGCCCTGCTTTAGTGCTACCAGGGCTGAGAGCAGTTTCTGTGGGCCCTGTGGCTGCTCCTGGCTGATGCAGGACACAGGGCTGAGTGGGGGATGCAGGTAATTGGGCTCCCCAACCATCCGGGCAGCTCTGTCCCCAGCCCAGTGCCAGGGTGGTTTTACCACAGGTTTTACTCTTTGTGAGGTGCAGTGGTAAATATTTGGGAAATTCCTCTGTGCAATGACCCCCTGCAGCTCCACTGCCTGCCTCCACCAGCCCCCTGCCACCGCTCCAAGGGCTTGGAGAGTGGGAAGAGGCTGGAGAAGCCTCCATGAGCAGCAGCAGTTCTCCACCTGCCCTGGCTTTGCGGAGCTCAGGGCTCAGCAGCTGCTGCTCCCAGGCAGGTATCAGGGAAACTCTTCCAGCCCGGGATGCTGAGGCTGCAACAATGGCAAAAAAAAAAAAGCCCAGTTGATAAATGTCAAAAGAAATCCAGTAATCGGCTGAAAGCAATTTCCCGAGCTGTGGAACCGCCCTGGGCTCGCCATCTTCCTTTATTCATTTATCATGGTAAGGGCTTTGGCCAAAATACACAAAGCAGAGAAATTGTTGACATGTGGGGCCCTAGCAGAGCAAATCCTTCATCCTCCTCCCCCTCCCCACAGCACACAAACTAACTTTTGGGGAGTTGTTTATTTAAGGAGTGCAGAGCACTCGCTGCTCTTTGAACCCAAATGCCTTGGGAGCAGGGCTGGGGGGCTGCCACCACCTTCCCGCTCCTGCCACCGCCGAGGCTGTCTGCTGCCCTCGGGAAGTACCTGCTCACAGCGAGGAGCTGAGCTGTGGGATGGGCTCAGGACCTGCTCTGCTTGTACCTCCTCCAGCCCCTAAACTGTGGTTCCAGAGACGCACGCAGGCGTTTTCTAAATGGTTGGGGAGGCAGATGCTGCTTTTGGGAAGTTTCTGTGTTGGCTTTAGGTCTACTCAGTCCTGGCTAAAGCAGCTGTGCTGCCAGCTCTGGTTTCAGTTCTCTCCCCACAGAGCCCCTGTCCCCTGCCCACCCTGTGCTGAGCTCCCTCATCCCTGCCCACTCTGCTGGCGGCTGCCAGCCACGGCACGGGGCAAATGCTTGCTTTGGAAGGCGTGAAGCCAAGGGAACACACCAACCAGGACCTGGCTGTTGCGAGGCTGCTGCTCCACACCTCCTTTTGACTTTATTTCAAGCAAAAAGAAATGCTGAGGTTTGCAGCAGGACAGGCAGGTTCCTCTGGTGCGTGGTCCTGGCTCCAGGGGCTGATGGTGCCGGGCACAAAGTGAGCAGGGCAGTCCTTCCTTCGTGCCTCCAGCAGTTTCCAGTTCTCCCTCCTGATATTTTATTTCTGATCTCAGTTCATCCAATTCTGTTCCCATCTGCATGAAGGACAAGCAAGGAGAGCTCTCCCCTCCCTCCAGCACACCCCAAGGTGGCCAAAGGGAGCAGCCAAGGCACAGAGCTGCTGGAGCCGCCTCTGCCCATCCCTGAGGCTGCTGCCTCCGGGCAGGGCTGGGTGCTGGGGCGTGTGGCAGTCCATTCCTGCTCGAGGGGGAGTGTGGCCATTGGGATGGTGTTTATCCAAGCAGCTCCTTGGTCTTTGCTGCCAGTAGCTTGTCCATCTCCGTGGCAGCCTCATCTGCCATTTGCTGGATCTGTGGCAAGACAGTACAAATCAGAGTTCTGTGGGAGGTGATGCCACAGTTTAAAGGGAAAGGAGTGACCAAATCGCCCTTTGGAACAAAGCTTAAAGTCCCAATAAAACCCCAACAGTGCTGGGAAAATAACTGGCTCTTCCTGGGGGTTCCCACCAGCCCCCAGGGAATTTGTGCCAGTGTGGCACCTGGACTGTGAGAGCAGGGACTGGTCAAAGGCTCTGGAAAGAGATGCCCACACAAACTCCTGGCTGAGCTAAGTGGCTTGGTCAGGTTTAACAGAGATGCAGGGCAGAGGCAGAGACCTGCTGGTGCTTGCACCGGGGAAGAGGGGCTGCTACCTCCCACAGCACTGTTGGAATGCACAGGTAACAGCCTGTGCACAGGAATTCACACATCACATAACAATCTGTTCATTTCTTGCAAAAAGACATAAAATGGTGATTGTTCAAGCCCTGCCCAGGGATCAGCTCTTTTGGTAAAGAGAGATGGACACGGCCAGTATGCAAAAGGGATGAAAATGTGCAGGCAGGTAAAGACTGGAGCCCACCACGGGTTATGCACTGGTTTCACAGGATTAAGACCTGCTTGTTCCCAAGGTCTGACAACGACCTTTGCTCATGATGAAAAATTTGGGTACAGGAAAAAAATTACCACTGGAGATGTTACCTTTACCAGTGCAGAAAACCATCTGTCTGCTCTGGGAGAGCTGCTTCCCGACAGGATTTGGTTACAATGGCATGGCCATTTTTCCTGCTCGCACGAACGCTCTGTATATCGATGTTTATTTTTGTGAGCACACAGAGAACTGTCCCGGAGCATTCGCCATGTATCTAACTTTAGCTGTTAATAAACAAACAGCTAAGAAGTAATGGCCTGCCTTCAGAGGCATCAATTCAGCAGAACACTTAGGCTTGTGCCTGAGTTTATGCCCAAGTAATTGACTTTAGTGACATCTACTCTTAGGGAATTAGACACGTGCTTAAGTATTTTCCTGAACTGGAGCCAAAAACTCCAAACAGAGATAATCTCGCAAGCCTTTTCATTAATAACAACTGGAGCAAAGCTCATTAACACCAGTTTGCAGTGGCCAGGCATTGCATGAGTGGTGGTACAGCCATGGTCATGGATTGTTTTGCTCCCTAAATTCTGCTGGTTTGTGCAACAATCCCTCATAGTACAAAAGCTTTTGGGGGAATTTTCTTTTCCTGTGTCAGCTTACAATGGTTCATATCCTAAACCTGGCTTTGAGATGGAAGCCCCAAATCTCACAAAGAAAAAGCAGATACAAATGTCATTGCCAACTCCAAAAACTCAGCCCAGGGCCTGCCCATTCCCCCACTGGGTTCTCAGTGCTGGGGATTTGTCAACAAACACACCACTGAGCTGTGAGGCACCATCATGTGGCAGAGGGAAAGAAAAATTACCTGCTTTTCTAGCAGCCAGATGGTATCTTCTGACACTTTGTTCTTGAACTTCTTTACCTGGGTGATGCTTTTGCTTCGCACCTTTCTCAGGGCCTCTTTGGACTTGTTGGTAAGCTGCTTGGCCAGCTTGGCCAGGCTCTCCCTGTGCTCCCTTGTGACCCTAGGAGAGAGAGGAGAGGAAAAACACCAAAAGGAAAAGCAGTGTCATGTGTAGCACAGCCAGATTTATTTTCTGCGAAGGACTCTGGGTAAATGAGTGAGCCTCTACAACTGGTGCTGTCCTGCCCAGGGACACACAAGAACTGCCGGTTTTCGATGGAGCTGGCTCTGTGTGGAGACCCTGTGTCTAAGAGAGAGGGACTGAACAGCTCAGGGCATGATTTTATTTTGCTGTGGTCCACCTGAGAAGATCTGCCAGCTCTGCACAGCATCCCAGGGAAGCAAGTCTGGAGCTTAGAACGGAAAATTTCCAGCCCAGCCCTAAGCTGGGGATCTTGGACTGAATCTTGCTTTATAGTTGTTGCTGCAATGCCTGAAAGCCATCTTGAAATGTTCAGACTTTCCTTACTTCCTGCTGCCAAAGCATGTGTGGGAAAGAGGAAAAATCCAGCTCCAGACCTGAAAGATGGGACTGAAAAGTGTCATCCTAAAAAGCGCAATCCTGCCAAGCTGGGAGGAAATGTTCGCTCCTGAAACTCGGATTTGTCTCCCTGCAGCTGAAGAGCCTGAATTATGTACCTGGAAGCTACGGAGTTCATCTTTCACTCAGTCTCATTCCAGCTCACCATGACCAGGATTTCTCACCAAGATGATATGAACACCTGGTTTGACAAGAGGATGCTGCTGGACATGATAAGCCACAGGTAACTCAGCCCAGGAGAATTTCAGGGGAACCTTCCCCCTGATGTGAGGCCCCAAGAAAATGTTCAACTTTCTATCCCAAACTAAAAACTGGTGATGAGGGGGTCTGGCCGTCAAAAAGGCTCAGGAATGGCTGATGTGTCCCCTCAGCTCAGGTCATGCTCCAGCACCTACAGCTGACCACTGTCAACTGCTGGTGCTTAACAATAATATTTAAATTATTTTCATAGCTCTTCGAGTTTCCAGACTGCCTGGAGAAGGAAAACCCCAGTGCACTCCCTGAGACTCACTAGCAGGAGAATGTGTGGGGGTGATACTGCAAAATAAACATTTCACAGGGGTATTTAGAAACTGGCTGCAGCAGCCTGGGTCACCAAAACCCTGGGGCCAAGACTCTTTCCACAGAGAGCTCAGGAAATGTGGGATGAGAGTCCCTGGGCTCTGCCCCACAGTGGGTGTGGGTTATGGGGGGCTCTGGGGGCACAGCTGGACCCTCGGCCTGTCCCCACAGCCAGGCACAGTCTGGCAGCAGTGTCTGCAGAGGCACTGGCCTCTCCCCAGCCATCCCTATTTCACAGTGCCAGAGGGAAGAGGCTTCCCAGAGCCAGTTAGCATTTACAGGAATTCAGGATCGCTAGGAAAGCTGGCAGACCCAGAGAGCAGTGCCCAGCCCTGGCACCCAGGGCACCCCGGCCTGTCCCTGCCCTGCTGAGGGACTGTGGAGGGAGGTGCCAGGGAATGTCACATGGAATCTCAGAATATCCTGAGCTGGAAGAATCCAACTCCCAGCCCTGCTCAGGACAACCTCAAAATCCCACTCTGTGCCTGGGAGCGGTGTCCAAACGCTCCTGGAGCTCTGGCAGCCTTGGGGCTGTGCCCATTCCCTGGGGAGCCTGTTCAGGGCCCCACCACCCTCTGGGGGAAGAACCTTTTCCTCATCTCCAGCCTAACTCGTCACATGTGGCAGGAGGCTTCTGGTCAGCAGAAGCTCAAGCATGGCCCAAATGCCCGACCAGGAGCGAGCAGGGATCCTCGTGGTTCCCCTGCACCCCAACATCGACACCTCTGGGGCTTCTCACGTCCGATCTCCCCGGCCAGAGCCCCACGGCACATCCGGAACCTCCAAAGCCGGCTCACGGGCACAGGTCTGCGTGAGGTCACGTTCTCAGGCAGCTTTTTGGGGGGAGGCGGGGAGTCAGTCCTGGCTGCTCAGCCTGGAGGAGGGAGCTGGGAATCTCTCCCATCTCCTGCTGGGTGGGAGGGAGCCGCTCGGCAGCGGGGCTGCTCAGCTGTGGGAGCCCGAGCTCGACGTTCCGAGCTGTGCCGAGGGGATCGCTCGCCTGCCCGGGGCTGCCGAGCCTTGAAGGAAATGTTTTTGTTTATGCAGCGCTGCCAGATTTCCTCTGCTTCTTGGCATCGGGTCACAGCTTTCATGCCTCCTTGTCTGTCTTTATTAACACCAATTTCTTTTTATCACCGCGCAGTGCCGGGGAGTTTCTCAGCGGGTTTTATGTTCCAGCCAGACTGTGTGTAAATTCTCAGCAATGCTACCAATAATGCCAGAAACGGACACTTTTCCAAGCAGATGCTGTTTCTGGTTAAGGAATCCATCAACACGAGCCAGGCCCGAGGTTTCTAAGGACAGTTGTTTTAATCCTGCCCTGAGATCTGGGACTTTTAAGCTGTTCTTAGGTATGTTTTCTTTTCTGTCTAGTAACCATTGTCCCTACCCCCTCCTAAAGCCAAAACAAAGTGTGAAGTGAACTTGGGGAAAGGGTGTCACACGGAGACTGAGGACAAGGTCCCACCCAGCTGCCCTCCCCTGCAGCCCATGGAGCAGCAGGGTCAATCCCTGCCATTCCCCCAGGGACAGCCTTGTCCTGCCCGCACCAGGGCAGAACCTGGTGAGTGACATGTCAGGGGGGGTCACAACACACACCATCCCACAAGGAATATCTTTTTTTCTGCCTCCTCCAGCTCCAGGGGTTTAAGCACTGCAGCCCTCCATGTCCCACCCCTGCGTGTGGCAGAGCAGACCCCCAGAGAGGACGACCCAGCTCGGCTCAACACAAGACATTTCTCCGGGTAAGAGCGATTTCTGTACCTCCAGCACCAGGAGCTGCCTGTGAAGGAGAGGGATCAGTTAAAGGAAAGCAGCTAAACTAAACACTCTGCATTCACAATTGCAGATAAACACAGGGTGCAATATTTATTGCTCAATAAAAGGCAAGCGAGAGGCTCCTGATGATGAGCAGGAGCAGCTCAGAACAGCTTTGGGCTGTTTTCAAGTCAAATTTTTTGGTCCTTTCTCCCCATAGTAGGTATCTTTGCATATTTCTTAAAGGGCAAAGGGAAAAAAAAGACTCACAATGAGTCATTAAACTTTCAAATGAGTCATCTGGCTTTCAGTAAAGCATGTGTAAAAATATTACTGATTTACAAACAATATCCAGTGTAACACAATGGGTCCAAAAAAGATGAATCTAAAAATGAGGCAATACCATAAAAGACACAAGGTCAGGTCAAATTCGGCCAGGAGATCAACCAATACAAATGTTCCCATGGCTGGTTTTCTTTTCTTTTCTTTTTTTTTTTTTAATTTTTATTTTTAAACCCTCAGAGGCTACTTTTTATACAAATAAATATTGCCTATGCAGTGCTAGCCACACAAACAGGAGAATGCCTTGGGGAGCAGAGGGATCCTGGCAGGCAGCACAAGTAAACACCAACAATGAGAGTGTATTTTTTCTGTTAAAACTGCATTGCAAAAACTAAACTGATAGAATAAATACTGAAAAGCAAGCTCCATTTTTAAATGCTCTGTTGAAACACTCTGGAGCACAGCTGGACCTGCACAAGGGAAAATATGACACACGTGTGTCCAGCTGACAGGTCAGACTAAAACAT
Source organism: Rhagologus leucostigma (assembly GCA_013397725.1). NCBI lineage: Eukaryota > Metazoa > Chordata > Aves > Passeriformes > Rhagologus > Rhagologus leucostigma. The sequence goes on from VZTD01004397.1 coordinate 101,721, forward strand.
GGTTTTAATAACAGGTAAGGACAGTTTGGATTTGGTTTTATTTTTACTGTGCCTCCCTTCATGAAAGAACCAAAGTCTGCAGAACCAATATTAGTATCATCTCTTCATTTCTGATTTGTTGCTTATTTTGCACACCTGACGTAATTTTGCAATTTCACTGCATCTGTCAGTCATATATTCTTTCATGAAGTGCTGGAAATAATGCAAAACTTTGAAAATTTTAAAAAGTAAATGAGGGATATAATTATTTCTGCCCTGCCTTTTTCATTAGGAGGCTTTAAAAGGCTGGAACTGTCCGTTTGTCTTTTTGATAAGTGGCTGAAACTCCCACAGCCCCAGACATGTAGCTAGAGAGCAAAAGGGACTGGAGGTGTCGGTGAGGGCAGCCCCCCAGGGCACAGCTCCAGAGCCAAAATCCTTAACTCAGGACTCCCCAGGCTCCCAAGCAGCCAGGAAGGGACCAGGAGCTGCAACCCTGACGCAGGAGAGGAACGCAGGAGCACACGAGGCAGAGCTTCCCTGGGAAGAGAAGACTTGTTTTCGCTCTGCAGCACCACAGAAGATAGTGACAGACCGCACACATTTGTTTAAAAACACGGTATTTTGTTAAAGCTTGGGATCTGCAGTTTTGGAGTTTCCTCCCCTGCAATTCGTATTCAAGGATGACCCAAGTGCCCATTAACAATCAAACCACTGTGCAGCAACCCGGGAGCCTCAGCAATTACGAAGATAATGGTGCCCTCCTCCTCTGCCTCCTCTCCTGAGGAATGGGGGAAGGGCAGGGAGCACAGGGAAAGAAAATCAGCAAACAGAATGATAATGTCATTCCCTCTCACCGACAGAAACGGAAGGCTGCAATTAGACTTCTCTGATCAAAATGCTGGGTAAAATTCCACAGAATTTTTAAAGGAGATTTACAGCACAAGAAATACCTGGTTCATCTTTACCAAGAAGTCGCCTGCTTGTGCAAGGAAGTGCACGTGCAAGGGGTTTGTGCACACCCTGTGTGGGAGCTGTTTGTCCTCACCACGGTGTGAAACCACGCCCAGCCACACCTGCCCAGGGTATTCAGGTGCTCCATGAAGTCTGAGCACCCACAGGAACTCGTGGATTTTCCTTGTGCCACCCAGCCCTGTGGGCTCTGTGTGTGTCAGCCAGTGGAGCTGCTGGGAGCTCTTTAATTTCATCTGAATGGACCCCCACTCCAGGCAGAGCCAGGATCGCTTCTGATCCAAACTGAAGCATGGATGCAGCAGCACCTCCTGCCTTGTCCAAGGGCTGGGAGATACTTGTGATGGGTGAGGGAAGTGATGCTCAGCCCTATACCAAATTTTCCACACAGCCATCAGTTACACACTGTATATTACACAAAAGTGTGAGCAGATTTTTCTGTCAAAGCTATAAATTTCCTGCTTCGCACTTTCATCAGTTCCTTTTAGTGCTCTCCGCAGCAACATGCTACTCTCCCCTAATACTACTGGTTCACTACTGCTGTTCTGTGCTGGTGTAATTCCAGGAATTTAGAACAGGGAAGCAAAGAATCAGCCCCTGAATTAAAGCAATACAGTTTCAAAAGCCTTTGGCTCTCTCTTTCAAAGTGCTGCAGCCAGCTAGGACCAAGCTTGCTCTGCAGAGGGAAGATAAAAAATAAGACCAATCATCAGATGCCAAGATGTGGTGACTTAGAGCTCAGACACTCAGAAGACGTTTCACAAGATGCTTTTAAGGGCTCTGATTTTTTCCCAAACCTGAACTACAGCTCTCTGGAAAGCAGCTGCATGGGGATACACAGCAATCATGCATGTTTACCCTCTGAGGGGCACTCACTCCAACCTTCTGTGTCATCCTGCATGAGGGTGAGCTCGGGCATCGATACTTACTTGGGAAGTGGCACCCGAATCATCGTCCCGTCCACCTCTGGGTTCAGGTTCATGCCACTCTCCCTTATAGCCTTCGCAGCTGCAGCTGTGCTCTGTAAAACAGATCAAAAGGTAAAGGGAATTAGGAAATAATCATTCCCATATGCCAGAACTCTGTCAATAGTTGGCAATCCATCTCCACGGAACATGGAAACATTTACTTCTGTTACCAGTAAGATCAGGAAGTTACATTGGTGCAGAGAGCTTTGATCAAACCGAATGGGAAACTACGGCCGCTCGTATTGGGGTAGGGGGGCACAGAGCAGGGAGAGGGGAAGGGAAGCAACAACAAAAGAAAACTGTTTTGCTTCTTTGAAACTATTTGAATGGTTTGAGGCAATGCAGAGTGAAACCGCAATAAATTCCCAAGGCAGGGCCTGACTGTGGCAAAGGAGATGAAAGATTCTGAGCATTTAAAAATTCCAGTTGAATGTTTCCCCTTGGAAATCACCCAGTGCCAATTTTGAAACCTTAACGAACTTAACCACTTCAGCCCTACAACCTGACCACAGGACAGCAGGGCAGTAGCAGATGGCTGAGAACCAGTGCCTGTGCCCAGCTCTGTTTATTTTACAGCTTATTACTGAGGATTAACTTCTCAAAACTCCCTTGCCGCTGGCCGACACTCTGCTCTGCTTAGAAGGTGGGGTAGCAGGTTTGCCTGGTGACTGCAAGGTGATTGAAAGGCTTCAGCTCCATCACAGTGTGTGGGTGCACCTCTACAGAGTGCCAGGCTTTGGGGTTAAAGCAGAGTTTGACTGGAAGCTCCCACAGGGCCCTGCCAGGTCTCTTCATTCTCGACTTTGACAAGCCCCAGGAGTCTGTTTTCCTGTAGCACTCACGTTTCCTACCAGGCACGATGCTCTTTCTGATACTCTTTGCCATCATTAACTTTAGCTCCAGGCTGCTGCAGTATTTATGTAGCTCAGACTGTATTTATAAAGCTCAGCTTTTGCCAACTGAGGCACAAACTAAAGCCCTGCAGATTTGTTCGGGTCCCTGATGTGTGACATCACTGAATGAAATGAATGCTCTGCTGGTGTTCTGTAGGAGACAACTGCTGTCCCCTGAAACTACAAGGGCAGAGCAAATGCAACCAAAATGATCTCAGCACGTTAGGAATGTAAATGTGTTATTCCATGGACAGTGCTTGTTCTGCAGGAAAGAAAGGCTCAGTAAAAACGGTGCTGTTTAACATAGATATTGGAGGAGATAAAGAAGAGGAAAATAATGACAGAAGGAAAATATTGCAATATTGCCCCCATCCTCCTGCAGCCCATGAAAAAAATAACTGTATTTAAAAAAACAGTGTTGTTCGGTTTTATAACTCTTGGGAAAACAGACTTTGACTCTGCAAGTCCTTTTCTACGATTATTTTATTTCTCAGACCCTTCAAGCAATTTTATTTGCTTCTCAATGTCATGAAGTACTGACTATATGCTGTAAATAATGACATCAAGTGATCGTGCCTGTAATGGTTTTAGTTCAATCTATCACAAAACAGGTATGGTATAAAACAACTGTATTGAGAGAAATGGTTCAAGTGACAAGTAGTCCTTTGGCTTAGAAATCAAATGTAAGCAACGCTATCTAGAGGAGATTTAATTTCTCACATGCCCATTTCTCAGCCTGAGCTCCTGCTTGGACATGGGATAAGCCATGGAGGGGCTTCCCCGGCCCTCTCAGCGCCGACACTCCGCAGGACCTCGCTGATGAGGGGCCTCCATTCTTCAGAGCCTTTATACACACGGGATACGCTTTAAGAAACACTTAGGCATCAAGTGCCTTACACTGACCTCCTCTGAGACTTTGCTGACTTAATTAATTGGGGAAAGCCTTTGCAAAATAAATAGAGATAAGCCCTGGCAAAGCTCCAGCCCTGGAGCAGGATGAATCGTTAACCTCGCGCTCGCTCCTGCTCCCACGTGCCCGGCTCTGTCGGTGCGACCTGCTGCAGGGCACCACGGGGGCTTGATCTCGAGATGGGATTTGGATTTGCTGCCTCATTTAGGGGCAGGTCTAAGGCTCCTGCAGAAAATTAAAAGAACTTATCTCGCACAGGAGATAAATCAGAGCCCCTAGTTCGGGTTCTGACCTGGAGGTGCTGCCAAGAGAGGAGCTGGCCAACCTCAGCAGTGCCCGAGTCGAGCTCTGTCACAGCACTTAGCACGAGCCAGCTCAGTCCCAACAGGCAAGCTCTTCAGAAGCTCACAGGCTCCATCAGCAGCTTCTCCCATGAACTCTCAGGGGTATCACCAGCCCTGGTGATACATAAGCAAGTTTCAGAGATGGCTGATGAAGTCCCCAGCACAAATTCCAACTACACGTCTGGCTCTGTGCATGCCCGCGTCTTGACAAGGAACTGAAATAAACACAACGGGGCTGATACAGCATTGCAGCCATGTGTGCAGTTCAGGTGAGTGTGTGTGTGCTCAGGACTTCCCATAAATGCATGGGAAACAGGGAGGGCTGAAAGGGCACAGAGAATCCTGGCATCAGGTCCATGATGCTTTGTGTTGTTCTGCAGGTCCAACTGAGGGGAAAGCGCCTGCAAAGCAAACCCCTGTAACTGTGGCCCTCCATGGATACGACCCTGAGAGCAACCACCGCACTCAGTAACTCTCCTCTGACCCTGTGCTGCTGCAGGTGAGCTGCTCTGGGAGCCACGTGGGGCTGGGGAGTTGCTGTCAGCAGCAAAATGCCCCTTCTGTTCTGTGTCAGCACAAAGTGACACAGCCCAGCCTGAGGCTGCAGTCCCGCCACGTTTGACTGATTTTGTCTAAACGCTCCTTTGCTCAGCATCGACCTGTTTGTTCCCGTGGCAATTATCTCCCCTCCCAGTGTGTCCTTACCTCTGGAAAACTGGTCATGTTCACTATCACGAGCTGCGGTGACTTCTGTGAGATCTGCCCCAGCTGGTTCAGCGGAAATTTCCCATCTTTTGTCATCACAGTTATGTGATCCAGGGCCCCTCAAAAGAACCAAACACAGGGAGGTTCAGTGTGAAGAACCAGTGTGCAGCAATGCTGAAGAAAGACGCATCCACATTGTCCCACTTCCCTTCTGCCATGCAGAATACAGAGGTTACAAAGGAAAAAACGGTGTTTATTCAGACTTCAGGTGCTGTTTGTGTTCAGGCATCCCCTGTGTATTCACAAGCTAAATATTTCAAAGCTGCTCTAAAGCACAAAAACATGAAAACAAAACTCTCGTTTGTTTTTGCTGCTAAAATAGGAGAACTATTTTAGGAGAACTAAATTCCTTGTGATAAGAATTAAAGGGAAATGGTTATTTTTTAATTCTTCTTCAATTCTTTGATTCTTAAAGAAAATCAAAATGTTGCTATAAAAATCAAGACAAGTATTAACTTAGCAGTGCTCTCTTAAACTCCTCTTTTTTTTTCCAGGCCCCCAGAGGGGTGTTGTATGCTGCCTAGTTTAAAGTATTCAGTTTCTCCCTGAGCTACTCTTAATCTGCTCCCTACTTTCTGCTGCAAAATGTTAAGAGGCCAAAAGGCACATGGGACAGGAGGTACTTTATCAGTGCAATTAAAAAAAATACCTATGGTTAAAATAAATAGTTAAGAGACTGAGCTACGCTTTCCAGCTCCATTAAAGACAGAAGTGTCCCTGCCAGAGCTGGGGTGGTGAATGATTCAAATTTGGGCATTGTTTAATGTTAAATTTTATCCCTGAAACTTGATACACTTACAAATGCGTGTGTTCAGAGTGTTACAGTAACTGCAGCTTAGTCAAACATTTTCACATTTCTTCCTAAAACACAAAATCGACTAAGTGAACGAGGCTTGTACCGCTCACTACCCACAAAGATGCAAAGCAGAAAAAACTTGTATATGCCAGACACCAGCCCAATGGCACTTTCCAAAAGGCTAATTTAATGGCAATTGGATTTTTCCTGCCCTACTGCACCATTAGCTGACAACCTGCTTCTCCATCACATCTGCAAACAGTTCAGTTAGACACTTTTGACATCTCCCACTTAAAAAAGCTATTTCCAGGAAGCTATTAACAAAAATGGATTCTTCCTGGTCAAGCTCAGGGTGAAGAAAGCCTCTAGTTGGGGATGTCAGGGCTGTAGCAATTGGATGCCCAGCGGATAATTCCAGGAAAAGAAAATCAATTTTGAAAAAATCAGAGTTGTCCACTACTAGGATTTGTACCCTTATTTGCAGGCTACAGAGCATCATACAAGGAAGTTACTAACCTGGTGAGGTTCTAACACTGAGATTTCTGCTGAAATCTTCTTTCAGAGCTTCTATGACTGCCTGCATGTCTTCACTGGTTTCCTTCAAACTGATAATATCCTCAACTAGGGCAGCACTGACATTCACTTTGGCTTGACTCTGCCCTTTACCTTTAGCTGCAGATTACACAAAAAAAAATTAGTTTCTATTTCTGACAGGTTAGTTAGAAAGTAGAAAGAAGATATTAAAGTCCTAGTCAGATTTAGAATCGAGTCTAAGATAAACTGAAGTAAAACCAAACTAACTGTATTTTCTAATGAGTAAAGAGCTCAGCACTTGAGCACATCAGCCAAAATAAATAAATGTACAAAAGATATACAAATACTGAGAGAGAGATTGCAAAACCATGAAAAAAGTGGCTGTTTTTACCTTTTTTGGTAGCCAGCTGTCTGCTCAGCAGCATCTGCTGGACATGCTGCCTGCAGCCCTCCAGGAGCAGGGCTGGGCAGCCTCTGGGAGCCTGGGGCAGCCCCCTGGTCACGGCAAACGAGGAACGGTGCAGCAGGGACGGGAGAGGACGGAGGCACCTCAGCGCCAGAGCCATCGCTCACAGCTCCTTTCTGATCCACCCGGAGAAGAGAAAGGCAGGTGGGCTGCTCGGCGTGCTAAGACCAAACAGATCTAGCTTTTAGGTGGCTATGGGGGCAAGGGCAGCTCAGTGATGGGGGCAGCAGGTTTGGGGTTCTGCAGTGAGCAAGGGGCAAACGCAGCGAAAAGGGCCCGGTGGCTGCCAGCCCGTGCCCACGGAATCAGCACGGCCTTTGCACATCTGTCCAGACGGGCCCCTGACACAAAAACTACGGCTGCTGAGCAGGAACAGCTCACCAGGGTATCGGGCGTTCGCACATCAGCTGGGCTGAAACTTTAATTTCTGTCTCAAGAGGTCTGACACTCCCACATTCACGGGGTTTATTCCGGCCTGGGCCGTTCGAGGCTCCGGGGAGTTTTCGCAGCTGCGGCTCTGCTGCGCTCAGAGCTGCGGCAACACCGACGGGACTCGCGGAGCCGGCGGCGCTGGCAGCGGGGAGCTGCCGCGGGCGGCCACCGGGGGAACCGGCCCTCCCTGCCCCGGGGCACACGATCCCCTGCCCCCTGCCCCTCCTCGCCGGTGCCGGTGCCGGTGCCGGTCCCCGCCGCTGCCCCCGGGCCCGGAC